>CM064503.1:25772319-26112319 GCA_032716605.1 Paralithodes platypus | reverse complement strand
TTACCTGGCTTTCTTATTTTGTTTTTTCAGTGTCAACCCAGGAGCCATTTCCCTTCTCGTTGGAAAGGATGTATATTGTGGCAAAGATATACAACTGTATAAACATTCTCATATATTTTCATAACAATAACAATGCATGGAAACAATTGTGCATAGCTCACGAACCAATTACTCTATATTATTTTTGTTTTCACCATTGGAAAGAGCACAATTTTCCGATTCCGGTGATATATACAGTTATATACGTATCCGACCAAATAACGCAACCACGAGGTGGGGAACAGCTCGGAACCCGGCTAGCATCGCCGGAACAGAGACGGGTGAAGCGTAAATTTTCGCATTTTGGCTCTTCATTTCAAATATTCATAGCGCAAAAAGTATTTGTCCTAGGAACTTCTAGTTTATTTTATACTCATTAGCATTATTTGCCGTATTCATTCAGCCTAAATTTAAAACCATACACTTCGTAGCAACGAAATAAATCGAAAATGTTATAAACCATATCAATCAAAATCAGATTTTTTTTTTTTCGGTCACTGCATGGAAACAATTGTGCATAGCTCGCGAACCAATTATGCTATATTATTTTTGTTTTCACCATTGGAAAGAGCACAATTTTCCAATTCCGGTGATATATACAGTTATATACGTATCCGAGCAAATAACGCCACCACGAGGTGGGGAACAGCTCGGAACCCGGCTAGCATCACCGGAACAGAGATGGGTGAAGCGTAAATATTCGCATTTTGGCTCTTCATTTCAAATATTCATAGCGCAAAAAATATTTGTCCTAGGAACTTCTAGTTTGTTTTATACTCATCAGCATTATTTGCCGTATTCATACAGCCTAAATTTAAAACCATACACTTCGTAGCAACGAAATAAATTGAAAATGTTATAAACCATATAAATCAAAATCATATATTTTTTTTCGGTCACTGCTTGAGAACTATTGAAGATAAACAATTTCTGTTTTCAGATTTGGAAAGAGGAGAAAAAATACTATTATATGAGCAAAAAAAAATATATGGTCATCACTCACAATTTAGAGCTAGGACGGTGTGAAGACAATTGCATGGGAAATAATTGTATTCCGGACTCATTTACACTTTCATATTTCGATTTATTTACATTTTTTTTAATTTTATCATGTACTATAAATATTCCTCTTTCCACTGATATATGATACATCACAATAAACAGCATTCTGGTGGATGGAAATCGCGAAAAATGTAAGGCTTCGACAACACTCATGAGCCAAATTCAAGACCCAAAATACTTGTCAAGTGCCTCCTTGGACTTATTGGAACATAATATGTCGGAGGGAGTTAATGCTATTTATGGTAAAATAAATATTTTAGTGATGGGATCAGCTCAAATACGTCAGCACAGGAGTGTGGTGTCTCATACCCCCCATCCGCACTTCAGAGGTTAATTATATCTGCAATAAAGGATGCTAACACTTTCTTTCCTGACCTTATTGAACCTTCTTGAGGAAACCACAATTGTGCCATATTCCTAGGAATAACAAACTTAGAGTAGGTATATAGTGCCTTAACAGGGCATAGAGCATGGAGTATATTTGCTCTTTTCAAGGCAGGAATAAAGAAAGGTGTAAGGATATGTTCCTGGTGCTCATTTTTGTGATGAATCTGGTGCAGTAACCATATGTACAGAATCATTATTAGGGGCAAACACATAGACATTTAGCAGGCCTTGCCATGGCTGTCAATTCTGAGACCCTATGGACAGTAGCCAGGGTCATCAGAGACACACACTTTTTAAGTTTCTTGTCTGTATTTGGTCTCACAGGACAAGACCTAGACTGTGACAAAGTTAGGACCCTCGCGATTGACCATTGAGGAAGCAAATGACGATTTGGGGCTCTGAGGTTAAAGCAAGCCTACATAAAAACATGTTCGTCTTTCTGGGGCAAAGATAAACCAGTAAGAGACAAGAAGGGTTGCTTTCTGCCGATACGTGGTTTATAAGTGTGTTAACTGTTAGTTTTTAAAAACCAATTAAGAAACTTAGGTGCTTCAGCAACAAAGCAACCGATGGAGACTGCTGGGTTGACTCTACACTCCAAGTTGTAAATTGTTTACAGTGTGAACTATACTGTCTTAAGTTGATGCTGTGTATTGATTAGTGAGCGTATCCGTGATTTCCTTGTCGTAGGACGGTAGCCACTTGGATTTGAGAATGTCCACATAGTAAAATTGAGTGAGGTTTGCAGGTTTCTAATTTCTTTCAAGTGGAAGTAGGACAGGGGGGGGGGGGTTGCAGAGGCTTTTGTACCACTGAGTAATTTGAGTGCCATACCTGAGTAGGCCACATCGGGGTAACCCGACCCATTTGACCCTGGAAAAAACCTGAGGTGATGAATGATTCTCACATCATAATTCTATGTCCACCTGTTCCAATTCACTGTGAGGGTATCTGGGCCCCTTTCTCGTGTTATGTCATTCCGAGATATGTACGACTGGAGCTTTGTTGATTTTACGAGATGTAAACAGATCGGTTTGGTGTAAAAAATGGGAGAATGAAGTGGTTGGCTGCTTTTTGTTTGAAAGCCCATTCCGCTGAGGTAATCTTTCCCTTGGACCGAGCATCCGCCCACAGGTTGGAGATCCCTGGTAGATATGTTGCATGGATTAATATGGAATGTTTTTGGGCTAGAAAGCACGTCTTTTCCCGAGAGATCCTGGGGAAACCTGGCCCGGGTGGGGACCTGTTTCCTCAAGCAAATTACAGTGGTCATGTTGTCCATCCGGCATGCCATTGACCTGGCGGTCAATGACATTGCATGAACTCTGGGAAAATTAGAGGGACTGTTAGCTCTTGGGTATTGATGTGACCCTGACTTAATGTTGTCCCTTTACCGTGATTCTGAGGGCCTTCCGTTGACTGATAGTCCCATCCTATCAGACTTGAGGTGTCTGTGTCCACCCATAGAGTGGGAGGTGGATCTGACCAATGTGTCACTGATCCCTTTACCTGAGGTTTTACCACAAACGACAGAGGGTGTAGAATTCTCTTTGTGATGAAGAGAGGGGAATTGCGAGGTGTTAGAGGGAAGGCTTTGTTGCCTGGCCGGATTAGTTCCTTCAACCTGAGGAAGCCTAGGGGCCTTGTAATTTTGAACCCAGTTTAAAGGGCCTATAGGAGATTCCCAAAGTTTCCTGGTTATAGTCTTGGTATGCAATACTCTGAACAGTTTTATTTGAAGATGTCTGGCATTGGTTGCACTTTGTTTTATAGTCTGAAGTTGTGTATCCCAGATTAATGCTATTCATTCTGCTGATTGTGTAGGAGTGAGATTTTGATTTCTAAATTTACTCTGAAAACCAACTTTGCCACATGTTGCATGACTATCAAGGTTTGTTCTTGGTAATGGTGTGGGGAAGACCACAGCATCATCCAATCTTGAAGGTAAAACAGTATTTTTACACCGTCTTTGAGTAGAGGGAGGAGAGATTGTTTCACTATCTTGGTGAAAAATTCTGGGAGCTATGATCAAGCTGAAAGGAGTTCTGGTGAACATCGCCACTTTGATTCTGAATGGGATAGCTAGAGTAATTATTCAGACCTTGGTTGTAGAATTAGCTTTACTTGGGAAATAGTTAACATCCAGAACTTCATATTGTGAATTAATGTGTTGAGGAGGAACCTGTCTATCGTAGGCTTTTAGTTGTAGACTGTCCCTTTTGGGGGAGAGGAACATGTGTGATAGAAAAGCTGGCATGCCTTCTGGCACCTAAGTCACAACATTGTCTGTCAACATTTGATTCATTAATGTTTTTTAACTCTAGAGATAGTTGTCCATTGTTGGACTGAGCTCTGAGGATGGGTTAGCTTGTTTGCCAGAAACTGCCCAAACATATCCCTCTGAGGGCTTAGCAACAGAGCATGAACCTTATTCCAGGTCGTTTGGGGAATCAATCTGCATGTGAATCGAGGCGAGAAGAGAGCCAGAATAGCAATATCTTTGGGTATATTCTTGGACAATTGGGTGAGTGGATACTGTCTAGCTCTAGTTGCCTTAAAAAATGCAATCTTGACATTACCAGTGGTCATCCGAGAATTACCACGTGAAGCTCTTCTGATAAAATGAAGTGCAGACCTGGAGTTCTGTTCAGTGATAGAATCTGCTACTTGCCTCGTGGCTTGTGCAAGTTGTTGTTGTGTGATAACATTTGACAGTAACCTATGGGTTCTTTGTCGTAGTTTAAAGTCTTTGTCAGTCCGTGCAGGGTAGGTGTATTAATCATGGGGTCAACTAGTTGGTTTACAAACTATTGTTGGAGATCTGATTTTTTTTTCAGAACTCCTGGTGAATAGAGTCGGAGTTTATATATGCATAGTGGTAAATTTTGTATTACGTCCAGCAATCGGTCTTGTGCATCTTGTACGTAGGTGCCTAAGCTCGTCCGTTTTAATAATCCACTCATTTGGTATTGGCACCAAGTCTGAATGACCTGTGTCAGCATTAGTAGGTGCTATCCTGGTAATTGTTTCCAGTATCGAGATTCACCAATTAGTAGGGGGGGAAGCTTCTTGAACATTTCATGAGCAGGTTGTTCAGGCTGGACAGGTAAATGAGACAGTGGGACTGTGTCTGGTATGGCATATTGTAACATGGGTGGAGCCAGAGACCTACTTTGGAGATCTCGGATAGCTTTATCTAAAGACATAAATTTCTGTTCAATTTTGTCTGTCAATTCATGCATAGATTTAAGAAAATACCTGAAGTTCACCCACCAAGCCACCAGGCAGGCTCTGAGTAGGGACTATATCAGGAAACTCTTCTTCACTTTGTTCTAATGGAGAACCATGGTACTCATTCTACTCCAACCCTCCTCGGTATGTTTACTGGTTTCCAATTCATACCACCCTACCATAGCATTGCTTTTGACCAAAGGTTCTGGGGTATCCTTAAGAAGTACTTTTTTTCGTATTGCCCCAACCGTATTGTAACCAAAATGTCTGGAGCTGCCGGAGAAGGATCTAACGAACAGGTAAGTCCGTAGAAGGCTGAACAGGTGATTAGTGTATGGGTTTATGTACTGCAGCTTCAATATTCACCCGAATCAGTTTAGGGTGCCTTAATGTGGGTGGAGCAAGCAACTGGGTTTATTCAGATTGCTGTTCAATAGTATCAGCTAACTGTACTAGGGAAAGTGAAGGGGAACTGATACCCTCAGAACTTGGATCAGTCAAGGAAGTAGATGAGACAGGTAATTTATGTGGTGAAGAATGCAGCATTTTGGAATCATGACTGCGAGTTGAGTCGGGGAAGTTTGGTACTTAGCAGGTCGCCTTTTAGTTTGAGATTTATTCACTTTCTTCTGTTTATTTACTGGAAGAATTTGAGCTGGCGGACCTGTCTTTTCCTGCTAGATCCAGACATTTTCTTGTCAGGAGATGGAGAGGAGCTAGGGGTTCTAGAAAAGGATATTTTTAAAAAAGATTACATAATTTGCCTTCATAATACCTGGATATTTTGTTTAAGGTACAGTACCTGAAATGTAAGACTTTACCGAACCCCACACAGATAATAACACTTGTTTGCATGTGACCGAGGGCATAATTTTTTTTTTTTTGGGGGGTCATGGTTATTAACAAAAATATGATTAGTGACATAGTCACTTAGTCACTTAGCCGGTGAACCGGAAAACGTTTAGTGTTTTGTAAAAATGAACTCACCTTAAAGTATAAGATGTTAGGCTCCTCCAGTGGTTATTACTTGGCCGAAAGGGATCGTTCTAATTGTTGAAGAGAATTTTCTCCGGTAATGCAGCAGCTCGCCTGTGAATAATACCAAGGAGTTGCATGGTGGAAATAATACCGGAATTATTAGATCTGCTTAGATTTGGTAAAATAGGATCTAGTCATGCATCGTTTATTTTAAATAAACTGCAGTTGCCTTTTATGTAAGAAATAGTCTAGTGAATTATTACCCGGTATCACTGGGTATAATTACTTGGTAATTTTTTAGTCAGTTATAGCCTTTTTAGAAAGGGAAAGAAAACTTGTACTTGTTTCCTGGAAATTAATTACACTTATGTAATTAGTGGGAATCTACTTAGTAGGTGAACCTGAAACTTCTAGAGTTTTGCCCAGTGAACTCACCTTAAAGATTACGGTTTTGTTAGCCGAGTGAAGGGAGTAACAGGCGAGATGGTTAGGTCTACCCTGGCCTTGAAATCTGGAATACTGTTCATCTCCCTTTGTGGTTATCACTTGACTGGGAGGGAACGTTTTGATGATGTCCAGATTCTTCTCTGGTAATGCAGCGCATTACCTGAGCCTGTGAATCATACCAAGGAGTCCATGTTGCATAGAGAGATGTAAATAGTACTTATTAGGCCTACTTAACTTGGGCAAAATTAGGATCTAGCCTTGTATTGTTTACTTTAACCCTTCCAGTCCGGGTGTCCTTTTAAAAGGACGGCGCGGCAGATGGGCCGGTACCCGGGTGTCCTTTTAAAATCCCTGTGCTTGAAAACATGCTTTGAAAAGCGCGCGGCCAAAATTTACTTTGTAGGTGCGATCGCAGTGCCACCAAGCCTCGACTACTACCGTTATCAGTTCCTACGTGGCCGCCATGGCGAGTTATAGTGAAATCATGAATTCCGATGCGTCCGATTCTGTGCAACCTCCCGTGCGCCCCACTGCTACCCCACTCGCAACTTCGACGCCTGTTGCAACCGAGAAGAAAGCTCCACGAAAGAAGGTGAAACGTTTGTTGAGTGATAGTGCTATACACCGAGAACTGTTTGACCTTGAACTGAGCAGTGGCGAAAGCTTGGTGGACAAAGAACAATTTATAAGTGCAAGCGAAGATGACGATTTCGTTGGTTTTGGAGACGACGACAATGTGGATTTGTTTGAGGGGGGAGACAGTAGTGATGATCCTAATGTGGAAGTGTTTCAGGAAGGTGCTATTGAACTTCCAAGTGTGCTAGAACCGAGGCCTACCCCCTCGCCATCTTTGCTAGGTCAGCCTAGACCTAGCCCTAGCCCGAGCCCAGGACCTTCCCCTTTGCCTGCCCGTACACCCTTTAAAGTGGGCAAATACTTTTACAAACAATCTTTAGTGAAAAGTGCAGCCAAGAAAGCACGCAGGGCAGCACAAAAAGCTAGGAAAGGCGAAGATAGTGATAGTGACGCCGACCCTGGGCTAGCAACCACCCGCATTCCTTTGTCCCGACGCCTTGACCCGGGACGCCGCATGGGTCACCCACAGCCCTCGGCTTCATCTCTCCCTCAGGATGTGCAAAGGACCTCTAATAATAATAATAATAATAATAATAATTCTTTATTCCAGACACATAAGATAGATACAGTATAAATACAGTACGACCTAATGGTCCATATCACATACACTTCTCGTCAGAGCACAGATAATAATTATACACAAAGATATATTAATAAAGACACAATAAAATAAAAAATACAGTAGGCCTATTTTCAGAATAGAGCACATATCACATTTTGTCACAATATAACACAGATAGGCTAACTAAGGCTATTGCTCAATGTTGGTTAACACCTATTGCACAGATCATTGCTCATAGTTCAATTAGACCTATATATTACATTACATACTATGTGTGCAGCAGCTTCTGCCAGTGAGATATAATACGGGATTCATAGATATGATCACTAGACCAAAGAGCTACAATCAGCGTGTTACTGGAGGATTGCAGTCGCTGCGAAAAGCTGTACACCAGTCTCCTGATGACAGCCCGACAGCACTGCACATCCAACAGTGTGCACACCATACTAGTGCTTTCATATTTAGAGAGACCAATGAACATCTTGAGTATATTATGATAGGATGTACACAGACCATTTATGGTGGCTCTCTTATACTTCCACCACAAATGGGCCGTGTACAGAGAGGAACAAAATGTCCGGAACAAAGTGACTTTAGTTTCCCAATTACACATGCGGAATTTTCTCAAGATGGTGTTACCACGTAAATATAGCTGTCTGCGCTGACGGCCGATATCTGCATCATCTGAGCAATCGTTTGAGATAATGTGTCCCAGGTATTTTATTTTGTTTACTTCTTGAATAATTTGATTATTGAGTGAGAAATTTGGCAGTTTACTTTTATACAGTAATTTTGATCTAAATATAAGAACAGCACTTTTCAGTGGGTTGAATTTAACACAATGTTTACTACCAAAAGATTCACATATATCAAGAAGTTTGCTCAGACCCGCAGAAGACGGTGCAATAATGACCAGATCATCAGCATACATGAGATGGTTGATGATTTTATTCCCACCATAACATCCAATCTGCTCTTTATTCAATTTATCACTTAATTCATCCATATATACATTGAATAAGTAAGGTGAGAGAATACTACCCTGTCTCACTCCATTGGTTACTGTAAAGGAATCCGAAATAATGTTACCCCATCTTACATTAAATGTTTGATTGGCGTACCAGTACTTCAAGATTCTCAGTATATAGGATGGCACTCCCCTTGTTGCTAATTTATCAAACAGGATATTGTGGCAGACTCTGTCAAATGCCTTCCTAGCATCAAGAAAGCATGCAAAAATAGAGCTGTTCATTTTGATGTACCCATCCACTAGCTCCTTCAGAGTGTAGATGCACTGGTCCGTACCATGATTCTTTTTAAAACCAAATTGATTACTATTAGTTGAGATATACACTGAGATTCTGTCTAAAATGATTAACTCTAGTATCTTACTTACAATACTGGCAAGGGCAATAGGTCTATAGTTGTCTTTTGATGTAATTTTGCCAGCCTTGTCTTTAATTACTGGTATCAAGGTAACGGACATCATAGATTCTGGTAGGAAACCATGGATTAGAAAGCTGGTAAAGCAACTGCTGAGTTTCTCCAAGAGGAGAGTGGAGGAGTACTTCAAATGTTCAGCATATATACCATCAAAACCACAGGATTTGTTAGCATCTAGCCTACTTATTGCAGCCTTGATTTTTTCACTTGTAACTTTAATTGTGTCATATTTTTCTTCTTTGTTACACTCTGTTGTAGCAGCAATGGTATTTCCTTGGTGCCCAACAGAGTTAAACAAAGTTTGGTAATGTTTTTTCCAAAGATTGGCTATGTTATTAGTACCAGAGATCCCATCTACACTAACGGGTAGAGGTGTGCAGCTATTATGCATTTTTTTAATATCCTTCCAGAAGGCCAATGTGTCTTTGCTAGCAAAGTTTTTGGCCAATGCTTCTCTTCTTAATACATTTTCATTGTTTTTTATATATCTGATTGCATACTTGCATCTAGCCTTTAGTCTGGTGAACATGTCAAAAATGGGTCCCTGTCTCGGTTTGTTATGATCCAGCCATACACTACGAGCATCTCGGGATGCCTGGTATAGTTCTGAAACATGGTCATTCCACCCAGGTTTGTTAAAAGAGTAATTTTTGTTATGCTTGTGAAATACTATGTCACTAGCCTTAGTAAGACAAGATATAATATTATTGTACAGCTTGCTGACCTCTTCTCGATGGCTAGCATTAACACAATTGGGGTCTTCACAGGTAATGGCATCCTCACTGCCAGGATCAAGCTCAGAAAGGAGAGTGTGTGTTAAAGTGCAAAATTGCTCACACTCCTCCTCGTCAAGCCCGCCCCATGGCAGTTTTGGATTTACACTATTGTTTGACTGGGTTAATTCTGGCACTCTTTCCAAACTAGCTGTTAAGGTCAATGGGATATGATCTTCATCTGTATATGTATACTGAATTTCCATATTTGTTATCATATCATGGAAATCAGCACTAGCTACGGTATGATCTAGCCAAGACGTTGAGCCCCATGCTGCACTGACACATGTGTAACTACAATGAGGGAGCATGAGCTGAGAAGAGATAATTAGATCATGCTCACCACAGAAGTTAGTCATATGACTAGCAAACAGAGAGTTACTCATGTCCTTCAGATTAGCATTCCAGTCCCCTATTACAGAGTAGCAGGTGGTATTTAGTTCTTGTAAAAGAGCACTTAGCTCTCCAAGGCATTCCAGGTATTGTTCTTCATTTTCATTACATTGGTAGGGCAAGTACACACTAAGAATAACTACTTTCCGTTGGATATCTTCTATTTCTATACCTGTACACCATGGTAAATTTGTTACAAGTGGTTTAACCCGGCTGTCTAAAGAGTCCCTCCACAAAATAGCTACTCCTCCCGGTGGGTGACCTGCTACTAGACCATCCATAGCATCGGTTGTCGAGACCCCAAACCCATGAAAATTATCACAGATAGTACTGAGGTTACCCAAATCCTGTTTAAAATACCAAGTCTCCTGCAGGCACACAATATCACTGGTATTAAATACGTCTACTACATCAGGGCGTAGGAGAAGCCCTCTGTTGGTTTTAGGGAGCCCCCTACAGTTATAAGTAGCAATTCGCAAATTGTTGGGAGATGAAGTAGACTTTATATCCAAGATTAAGAGTTGTTGGGAGGGTGGGTTACCGTAGTTATAGAGTCCTCATTTGTTGGTACCGGTACCAGTACCTGTGCTCTACAAGTGGTACTAGTGGGGCGGCATTGTCCTCCCACAGTGTGCCACCACGGGCCCCGCATCATAGAGCATTATTTGCTGCGGAGAAGCCCTCGGTTCGCCGCAAAAGGAGCCCAACTCCCGAGGCTGGGGCTCCCATTGTTGAACCTCCCGTAGCCTCCCGCGCCCCACGCTGCCGACGCCCGGTCACTTCTTCACCCGAATTGTCTCCTGAAGAGGATGCTGACGACCCCAACATTGCCTCAGATGACCTGACGTCGCCTGAGGAGGAGGAGGAGGACGACGAAGAGGATGTGGAAGAGGAGGAAGTCCCGACAAGACGGGTTAGAGGGCGAGGGTGAGGTCGTGGACGTGGTCAGCTTGCCGACGCCGATGGCCCTGGGCATGCGCGTGGGCGTGGGCGTGCAGGGCGTCCGCATGCCCAAGGGCGTGTGCCTGCTGCAGCTGCACATGCTGGAGCATCCGACCTGTTTGTGTGGACAGATGGGGCTGATTTTGAGCCAGATAGTCCTGCCTTTGACGAGGTACAGATGGGTTCCGGGGTGTCACCAGCATATCCCTGTGGCCCTAATGCTACCCCCAGTGAACTTTTCTGTGGCTTCTATGACAATGAAGTCATGGAATACCTCGTCGAGGAGACCAACAACCATCATGACATCTGTGCCAACTTTCTTGGGAGGAAGACCAGTGCCAAGATGGTGGCATGGAGAGCTGTCACTGTGGCAGAACTATATGTGTTCTTGGCACTCACAATGCTGATGACACATAATTATAAGGAAGCACGTTCTGGCCGACTACTGGATCACTGGCGACCTCATAACGACTCCAGCATTTGGCAAGTACATGTCCAGGGACAGGTACTTTGACATCCTCTCCTATCTCCACCTGACCATCAACATGCATGTCCACCTTACCGACACACTATGGAATATCAGGAAAATATGACATGATACGTCATCGGTTCACCACCTACCTGATTCCTTTCCAGAAGATGTGCCTCGACGAGTCTCTGGTCCTGTTCCGTGGTAGGCTGCACTTCCGCCAGTATATCCCGTCCAAGAGACACCGCTTCGGCATCAAGCTCTTTGTCCTCTGTGACTGTTTGACGGGGTATGTGCTGGACTTTGTGGTCTACAGTGGCAGGGGTGGAGAAATTGAGACTGACCCCCACATTGGTTTTGGCGGCGCTGTAGTAAAGAAGATGATGGAGAGGCACTTCCATAAGAACCACATCCTCTACACAGATAACTACTACACGTCGCCTATCCTGACCAAGTACCTCCATGACCGCAAGACCGGAACTGTCGGCACAGTCAAGGCCAAGAGGAAGGGCATGCCATCATACCCAACGAAGACAAAGAAGACGGACATCTTCCACAAGAAGAGTGGCCCCATCCTCTCCATATACTGGCATGACCAGCAGGTCAACCTCCTCACCACATGCCACAAGGCAGAGATGGTCGCCACAGGGAAGGTGGACCGAAGAACCAAAAACCCCGTCCAGAAACCAGCTGCTCTCCTGGACTATAACCTCAACATGTGCCTCATCGACAAGTCCGACATGCAGATGGGCTTCATCGACTGCCTGTGAACATCTTGCAGGTGGTACAAGAAATTTGTCCTGCATACGGTAGATATGTTGGTCCTCAATGCCTACAGACATGCCTGAGGACTCCAGGAGCCAAGAAGTACAAGTCCCTGCGGAAGTTCCACAAGCAGGTGATACTTGAGCTCCTGGCTAAGCATGCGGAACCTGGGAGACCACTACAAGGACCAGGCCAGCTGGACAGAACGGGGTGTGCCGACTTCTTCAGGAGGCAGTACCAGCTCATCCCCCTTCCTTTCAAAGCACCCAGTAGTCGGGTTAGAAGCCAGCAGAGGTGCCATGTCTGCAGCCACACAACTCGCAGACCCCACAAAGTAAAAAAAAACACATGGAAATGCCTCGAGTGTGAAGTGGCACTGTGTGCCGGTGCTTCAATGACTTTCACACTCTCCAACAATATTGGAGTGCCCGTGACAATAACAGTGAAAGTGACACTCTAAAATGTAGGCTAAAAATAATATAAAATAATAAATAAAAGTGAAAGAGACACAAATAAGTAATAATAAGTGCCATCATAACAATATGAACAAGTGAAAGTGACACTATATATATTATTAGCTTACCTTACAATACATAAAAGTGAAAATGACACTATCAATTATCATAGTCCAGTGAAAGTGACACTACAGTCGACGCTCGATTTAACGGACCCCGATACAACGGATTATGGATTTAACGGATTCTGTCCGTAGCCGGACAATGGACACAGCAACGGACAAAGTCCGTTGCTCAAAAAAAAGTCCGGTAATTGGCTGGCGCGGCTCACCATTTTCCCGGCAAACCCCTGTACAGCTCTCTTTCTATCTATCTATCTCTCTAATGCAATCTATCTAAATCCCTTATACATTAACATAACTATGTCTTATTTGGTCTTTTTTTAATCTATGAATCATTTCTAATACGATGGAATTGAAAACATTATTACCCTTCCAACACAAATAATAAAATGAAAACGAGAGTAAATATAAATGTCTCCTTTGTCTTTCAGAAACATAAGTCCGTTTCATATATGTTAGTATTTTATCGCTCGCTCGCCCCTAGCCACTCTCTCTCTATCTATTTATCTCTCTAATGCACCTACCTAAATCTCTTATACATTAACATAACTATGTCTTATTTGGACTTTTTGTAATCTTTGAATCATTTCTAATGCGATGGAATTGAAAAATATAATATCCTTCCAGCACATAGATAAACAATAAATAAGATAGTCAAAAAAATAGTTCAACCCAACAATTTCACCAAAATGGGGCTCGTCTCTTCAATACTGTACCAAAGGCCGTCCGGGAACTGACGGGAGTCAGGACGGACCCCTTCAAGCATCAGCTGGACCGATGGCAGCTACAGTACCAGACGAGCCCCCAACACCAGGATATCCCAGCACCGCATCCAACTCGTTAGTAAATAGACGGAACGAGAGAGTTGCGGAGCTGCCTGGCTGCAGCGGAGGTCCACTTTAGCTGCGTCCACAGAGGACGGAATTCTACCAAGTATGACCAAGTATAACTGTTATGCCCTGATTTTATACAGGATTAACTTGGTATAGGTGAGTTCTGCAAGACTGGGTTATTGGATTTCTTGCAAAATACATAAAGAGAATCAACAGAGGACATAGATAATCTCGGATAAATGGTTTGTAATACAGCTTTATTCTCAATTAACACTCAGGTAGAAGGTACGTAATAGAATTCCACGAACATTAGATGTTGGAGCACTCAGGTAGGTTATTGGACTTATTACAATCTCCCAGCACTTATCGCGGATTTGGATAGAGACATACTTCCCACTTCCAACGTTCAGGCATTATTCTTCTGATCACATTGCTTTATGATACGTAGGGTACATGAATCACACAGGTTAGGTATTTCGCTTTGTTAACTCTCTCTGGTAATTGACTCTTAATCAAGGATGAAAGTATAAGTAATGTGGTTATTGCCCAAGAATTAACGTAAAGGGATAACTGTAACTAGTTGCACTGGTCTAGGATGTTCACTTGTCTAGGTGATACTTCGGACCGAAAATATCAGTGAGGGCGAATCAGGTTAAACCTGATGGCAAGAATAATTACGGGAGTCAGTTCGCCTAAGCTAAATTTCACTGATATATATTAATGTGTACTAGCCTAATCACTTATTTCCTAACATCAGAGAAAGTTGAGACACAATCGAATACACTGGATGGTTGATAGTTAATAGCACCGTAACACTGGTACTCTGTGAAGTAACACTGTGATGGAGTTTTCCTGGTTATCTTGCATTAGTGATGTTGGGGGTTAACAGTAGCTCTGGGGCCGTCCAAGCTGTCCGGTAGTGTAGAGAAGGTTTGCAGATGGGCTTCTTGCGGGCGGTTGTGCACCTTTTTGGCAACAATTGCTGATGGGTTAAGACAGTCGATTGTTGCCAAGGAGTTATTCTTGCCGAGTTCTCACTCAAGAGTTTCTCGCATAATCCCTTCTAACATAAAAGATCTTTCTGCCTTAGATCAGTTATGAGTTATAATCGTTCGTAGCTCAAGTAGCGGAGGGTGCACTATCAGAAGTTAATGAAATAATCAATAATTTGTGAATTTGTTGTCTACCAATATAATATTACTGCCGGTAGTCCCGATCGCAATAAAATATTCGTAAAGGGTTAAATCACTTCCTCACAGAGTTGCACAGATTACGGAACGCCGAACTATCGTGAATCTTGAGGGGGGGAGGGAAGACTAGACGCCAACGCAGTGTGGCCAGCCGTTGCTTTTGGGCTCTAATATTCAACTGCCCGACTGTTGTATCTGTGTCTTATTTATAGGCAGGTCAAGGAAGCTTCACGAATGTTCTAGAAGTATTGGATGTCGGTGCTATGAAAGTAGTTAATTTATTCTGGTGAACTTAGGGGGTTAGGGTCTTTAATGTGGTCTTTAATGTGGCGGTAAGTAACTTGTTATCTGATTTATGATCGTGGATATCTTAACTCTAGTATGAGGTACTAGTAGAGCTATTTAGGCGGATTTGGTGAAGGATTTTAGGGACTACTTTGCTGGCGCCCTACGTGAATAGGCTGGGAGGTATTATTCATCAATTCACCTAAATATCCTTCTCTGGTCTAACTGACATGCTATTCGTAATCTAGGATGGGATAAGGAAGATTTTGGTTTTGGTTAAGGATGGGATAGGATGGTATTTGGATAGGTATTTAGATTTGTAGGTCATAACCTGTTGGAAACTCACCTGTTGTCTGGCAAGAATTTGCTGGCTTGCGGGTCAGGGTAATTCTCCGCGAGGTCGGTGGGGTCCCCGTGGGGTCGGGGGGCATGCCGCTCCCTGAATATGGTTATCGAGAGTTCTTACGTTAATTGGTTTGAGATATGAGTTCAGGTTGTCAGGAGGTATCTTCCTAGTTAGGGTTGATCACTACATCTAGTTTTCATGTACGAGGGTCACTCGTGGGTGTTAAGAATAGTGGTTTTGTGAAAATGCAAGTCATGGGGAAATTTACATTTTTAAGGGGGGACGAGAGGGGGTCGTCCTAGTCTCGCGCCGGCTATTGTTCTGGTTCAGGTTGTGAGTAGGGCTAGGGAGTTAGAGGATAGTTAAGGGGGGTAATAATAATAATAATAATAATAATAATAATAATAATAATAATTTATTTCAGACTCACACAGTACAGAGGGGACCATACTGGGGTCCATATATACCTTACAGTAACATAAATATATATAAGCTACTGTACATAGGCTACATAAAATAAAAAGAAATTAAATAATACCCAGCTTGCTATCATGTAGTTCACAGCACTGCCTCAACCAAAAACAGTGGTCATCAAACTACTGTGTTACCAAAACCACTGTCCTAATTGTGTACAGTACCATGCCTCACATCATTTAGCATCCGGTACAGTATGTTGCTACAGTACAGTATAGGAATATCGGTACTATACTGCACTATGAGGTTCAGTACCGGTATGCTAATTCTGTAGAGTAGCAGACCTGAAATAATTACTTAAGGTTAAATATAGAGCAACTTCCTCCAGTGTGCCTGGATCCTAGAGGTGTAGCCTATGCTTGGAGTTTTTAGCATTTTAATGATACTGTTCTCAGAAGTGTTAAGGCGCTGAATGAATATGTTAGCTTTCTAATGAGTGATTGGTAACAGTGTAAGTTCATATAGGCATATAGCGTACTTGTACTCTCATATTTTGAGAGCCCCAGAAACATTTTCATGATATTGTGATATGAGATACTTAGTCTATTCACTGTCATTTTCTTATAGTTCCACCATAGTTGTGCTGTATACATTGGTGAGCAGTAGGAGTTGAACAATGTTATTTTTTTATCCCATGTGCACATATGAAATTTTCTTAATATTGAATTTCCCTGCATGTAAAGTTGCCTTCGCTGACGACCCATATCCTCATCATCTGAGCGATCACTTGAAATATAGTGTCCTAGATACTTTACTTTACTTACTTCTTCTATAATTTCTTCATACAAAATAATGGAATTTAGGTAGCTTTGATTTCAATAGAAGGTTAGATTTAAATATTATGATATTGCTCTTTATAGGATTAAATTTGACTGAATGTTCGATTCCAAATTTTTCACATACTCTTAATAATTTATCAATTATTAATTACAATTACAATTTATAATTGTACAAGGATAGGTCCTTACTTTCCATTTGTTGAGGTTAGTGAACGAACTGAGTCGGCATGTTATTACGTTCTTATGGCGTCTTTACAGGGGGAGGGTTGTGAATTGTAAAGGGGGTGGTTTGAGGCTAGGCGCCGCGCCGCTCGTGACCTAGGGCAGTGACCCTTAATGCGCTGGACATATGGGTGGCATTTCCCTACGATCGAACAGGTAGGGTGGTGTGTGCAGCGGGGCGTGAAGGATAAGAGGACAGGATGACCCAAAAAGGGTACCACTGAGCATAGGGTCACGAAGCAAAACAGAGTAGTGTGGATTGTGGATACGGAGGAGGTGATTGGAAGACGTATAACAATTGTGGAAAAGTAAATGGAAGAGAGGAACACAATGGCGGATAAAAGATAATTAACCTAAGGATTGAATACATGCATGAATGACGACATTATAGCCGTCGTCCTAATAAGATGATGAAACCGGGTTGGTATGCACGTGGCACAATACGACACAAGGACAGTGCCGCTATGTCGTATCAATACTGGTGGCATACTCCGGTTAATATTATATATACACTTAGTTACTAGAAGACAAGGCAAGGGGGCAAATGAGCACGGGGGTACATATATCTATACTCGTCATGGAGAGAGAGATACGAGGTAGCTTTCCTGCATCTCTCCTGATAATCGTCTGCAGATTGGTCATAGTGAGTTTATCCGAATTAACAGGCCTAAATCAATACAATAACTGGCATAGGGTTATCGGGTGTATAGAGTCGTGGTTAAAGGTTGTTATATAACTCGTAATTAACTTATCTAAATCAACAGGTATAAATTAATACAAGAACTGGCAAGGGACACAAATTGACAGACGAACAATGCAACGTGAGGTTATGTATAGCTAACTGCTAAAAATGGGGGAACGAAGATAGGTGTCTTCTCTTTTTACAAGTTCCCTAAATTATGTTAACCTTAGGGAGTTGGTACATCAATAAAATAGCAATGTGGATCTCAGTGAGTTATGGGGCTGTCTAGTGTAATTTTCATAATTAATCTCGGAATTACTCCTAGATATTTTGTCTAGGGAAATGGAGGTTGTATTGGGAAGGTTGGGAATATATATAGTTAGCGGATAAAACAACGGGAGGTTGAGACATAGAATTGCTAGAATTGGGGGGGACTATGATTGTTATATAACTAAATACAGGGCTGACGTAATCACGATCTGATTTGGTGTGAAATGGAAGTTAAGGTGTCTTAGATCGCCTCGAACCTACACAATGAAAGTATTATAGCCTGTATGGTGGTTATATAATTAAATACATACTTAGGTGGTACATCAAAAATGTCAGTGAGTAAAGTATTGTGGTTTGTATATTAGAAGACTGTGATTGAGAGACGTATAATATGTGGAATGAATTGAGAGAGAGAGAGAGACCAAATCGGGGATGGAAAAGGGACCGGGGATCTCGTTGGGGGTGGGGGTTTCGCTCTCAGGATTTTCGTTCCTGTGGCTCGTTAGGGGTGGAGGTTTCGCTCTCAGGTTTTTCGTTCCTGTGGTATTTTACTTCCGTCGCCTTTATATGAGGTACGACCTCGTACCTTAAGGTTGGAGTACGTAGGTTTGTTTAGGGGGGCCAGGTCAGGTCGGTGAGGGGGTTAGGTTGGAGGGAAATGGCAGCCTGTCGCTGAGGACGAAATTACTGTCATCCCGACTAGCAACAGACTGTTCAGAAAAGAGAGACAAAAACTTAAAACATTTTATCCTGGAATGTGAATAATATAATGAAATTAGGAAAAAAATAACAAGATTACTCAGGCCATATATCCAAGACACTGAAAACTAATAGGAGAGTTACTATTCAAGAAAGAAGGGAACGAGGGAAGAAAATACATAGATATTGGAAAAGGAGAGAAAAGAGGATAAAAGAACTTGACGAAAGAACAGATAATTAAGAACACAGGAAAATTAAGAAGAGCTAAAGTGTTTAACAATGTATAAAACAAATTTAAAAGATAGTAAGAAAAGTGTAGGCTAACAAGAAAGGGAGTAGGCTACTACTAAGGAGAAAAAAATATATAATATATACAGTACCTGTATATGGAAAACATGTAAATTTATAGAATCATGCCCAATCGCTTAGGAATTGAGAACAATACAAAACAAAATCCCATGGAAGATCCAGTACAATAAACAGCATCATCATCATCAGGGGGGCTGGATTAGTTAGGGTCGCCGTTAGTCTTGGTGAAGGTCTGGTTTATTGGTAGGGGTGGTGGTGGTGGTTGTGGCTTTGACCTTGGGGGTTCGCTTTCACTTTGGGAGGGAGGGGTGGATATACCATTAGGTCTGCCGTTAGGAATGTGGGTCTGGGTGAGAGCTGGCCCGGGGGCAGTTTTGGATGAGTTTTGTGGGCGTGAATGGTGGGTCTGTGGAGGTTGGAAAAGCAGAGAGTGGTTGGTCGGTGGGGTAAGAGATTTTGGCTGGAGAGGGGTTGATGTTGGATGATGGTTTGATATGGATGATGGCTTGAAAGGTTGCGGTCGGGGGTAGTGATAGGGGGTGGGTTAAAGGTGAAATGGGCAGGTCGAGTCGGGGTTGTTGTTGTGGAAGAGGTTGGTGCTGGGGAGGGGTTGAATTGTGTAGAGAGTTGTGGTCGCGAGTGGGGTTGTGGGAAGGGTGAGTAAGGCTGGAGGTTGAGAGGTTACGATGATCGGGTGGTTTGGAGGGTTGGAGTGTGGGGATTTGATAGGGAGATGGTGGGGGGGGGGGGGGGGGTCTGGGCAGGCAGGGTTGTGGTTTGAGAGGGGTTGAATTTGGACTGATTTTATTGTCGGGAGAGACGTGGATGGGATTTCGAAGAGTGGTTGAGGTTGAGAGGTTGATTATGTTGTTTGGGGTGAGAGAAAGAGTGGTATTTTGGGGTTTAGTCAAGGTGGAAAAAGTTTTGTGGTTGGATTTGGATGGGCGTGGTATTTTGTCGAGCGGGATCTTTGGGGGTGGAATTTGGGGCGGATGGGGTAACGGTGAAGAGGGGGTTAAGGTAGGGGGGGGAAGAGGAGGTAGGGGTTATGTACGGGGGTGATTTTGCGTTCTGAATGTGGTCGTGAGAGGGTAGGCTGGCAGGGTGAGAATTGGTGGAGGTTGAGAATTTAGGATGATCTGGGGTTTTGGAGAGTGAGGGTGTGGGAGATTGACAGGTAAATTGTGGAGATGGGGTGAGTAGGTAAGTTTGGAGAGATTGTTGCGGAAGAGATTTGTCTCGGAAAATAATGGAATTTGGTAGGATGGATGAAGGAGACATTGATGGAGATTTTGGTTCTGGTGCTGGGTTATGGGGCAGAGGTAGGTTGGCGAGCGGGGGTGTTACTGGAGGTGGATTCAGGAGCGGTTCGGGTAATGTTGGAGAGGGTGACAAGGGAGGGGGGGAATAGGAGGTAGGCGGAGCTGTAGAATTCTTGGTTGATGCGGGTGTTTGAAGGGGTTCACCGAGGTTGGGCATGTGGGGAGATGATGGTTGGGGGGGGTGAGGTTGACAGTTTTGAGGGGGGGACAGGTGATGAATCTGAGGAAGTGAGAGGCGTGACAGGTTGTTGAGGGATTGACGGGGGTGAAGATTGGTCTTGGGTGACAGGATTATGCAAGAAACTCTTGAGTGAGGACTCGGCAAGAATAACTCCTTGGCAACAATCGACTGTCTTAACCCATCAGCAATTGTTGCCAAAAAGGTGCACAACCGCCCGCAAGAAGCCCATCTGCAAACCTTCTCTGCACTACCGGACAGCTTGGACGGCCCCAGAGCTACTGTTAACCCCCAACATCACTAACGCAAGATAACCAGGAAAACTCCATCACAGTGTTACTTCACAGAGTACCAGTGTTACGGTGCTATTAACTATCAACCATCCAGTGTATTCGATTGTGTCTCAACTTTCTCTGATGTTAGGAAATAAGTGATTAGGCTAGTACACATTAATAATTATATATCAGTGAAATTTAGCTTAGGCGAACTGACTCCCGTAATTATTCTTGCCATCAGGTTTAACCTGATTCGCCCTCACTGATATTTTCGGTCCGAAGTATCACCTAGACAAGTGAACATCCTAGACCAGTGCAACTAGTTACAGTTATCCCTTTACGTTAATTCTTGGGCAATAACCACATTACTTATACTTTCATCCTTGATTAAGAGTCAATTACCAGAGAGAGTTAACAAAGCGAAATACCTAACCTGTGTGATTCATGTACCCTACGTATCATAAAGCAATGTGATCAGAAGAATAATGCCTGAACGTTGGAAGTGGGAAGTATGTCTCTATCCAAATCAGCGATAAGTGCTGGGAGATTGTAATAAGTCCAATAACCAACCTGAGTGCTCCAACATCTAATGTTCGTGGAATTCTATTACGTACCTTCTACCTGAGTGTTATTGAGAATAAAGCTGTATTACAAACCATTTATTCGAGATTATCTATGTCCTCTGTTGATTCTCTTTATGTATTTTGCAAGAAATCCAATAACCCAGTCTTGCAGAACTCACCTATACCAAGTTAATCCTGTATAAAATCAGGGCATAACATTAATGTAATGCCCTCGAAAATATCCCGCAACCCCAATAATGTACTACCCGAGTTGACGTCAGGTATAGTGTAAAATAGTCGTTGATGGGAAGTCCAATAAACTCATCACGTGAAACACCTGGTTCTTACAAATCGGACTAAGGTTACTATACTTTTGTACGTCCGTGGTAGTACAGTGGGTTAGCGCGCGGGCCTGGTGGTAATGGCCATGGTCACTAACCAGGGTTCGAACCCCACCCAAGGCATCTCAAAACCTGTGGGTTTTTAGGAGGGTTAAACTCCCTTCAGAGGTTCGAGCCCCGCGCCAGGCACCAGGAAAGCTTGACCCTAAGTGTGCCTGGGGAGTTGTCAGGACAGAAAAAGGAGGGGGTTCATGGGGTAACACAATTGATTGAAGATTATCGTTGGTGGATGGCTGGGCAGGGGAAAATTTAGGGATGGTCAGAGAGGATAGAGGCAAGGAAGGGTGCACTGGGGTTGGACTTTCACCGGAAGTCATTTTGGAAGGGTGCACAGAGTCATGGATAGAGGCTAAAGGGTTGGATAGGGGATTCATCGAACTGCGTAGGCATTCTTCTCTGATGGAGAGCATATGTTCTTCGAATAAGCCATACGGGTCGAGATGGGCGGTGATGTGGGGTGGGAGGATGTTTAACAATGCGGTGAATAAGAGTTCATTTTGTTGGTCGTAATCTTCATAGCTATACGTGGTCCTCACGTATCTGTAGAGTTGTATGAGGGTCACATTTATATCCCCTTCATACTTGATCTCGTCGACTTTTATTATTTTGGGGGCGACGGGGGAACCCAAAAGTGGATCTAAGGTCCGGATCACGAAGGACCGAAACTGGTTCCAGGTAAACTCTGGCGTACACTGTGTCACAGTTTGGCGAATAAATTCTTTAAAGGTAGGCTGATCAACAAGTTGGGAAACGGCTTCTCTCAACTGTATAATATGCGTAATTGCAATGGCGATTTTTTCGCGGTCATCATGAAGTACCACATCGTACACTGGCTTTATTATGTCTAAGTAACTGGTGATATCATACGTGTTTACATCATACTTGGGAATGTGTGCGAGTGGCTGGAAATTTTGCGATGTTGCCATGCTTCTACTGTTCCAAACTTGCAGTGTAATGCAACCTTTTATCCGAATCAAGAACCACCGCTGCCGCCAATGTTATGCCCTGTTTTTCTACAGGTTTAACTTGGGTAATGTGAGTTCTAATTGACTGGGTATATAAGGCTGCATGCACAATACAAGATATGAGGAATAGAGAACACAAAGAAACACATGGTAGCAAGTTACACGATCACGTTTATTGATATACCACTGCAGAATACTTGTGTAAGACAATAAAATAGAATCGAACAACACTAGCATAAGTGGATCTGGATGGAGCCTAGTCTCCCACTTCCAATGTTCAGGTATTAATCTTCTGATCACTGGCTTTGATTTAACAGGTTTATATACCGAAGACCATCAATGTTACTTATAGAATCATATTCACTGTTAGATTTCTTACTGGTAGCTCTGGTACACAAGTCGTAGTTCACAGACTAGATTAGACACGCGTATTTTAGAGCACGGGAATTCTAGTAACCTCAGGGGGTACTGATCTAAGTTTTATATTCTTGTCTCAGAAATACATAGAACGCAAATCAGTGGGCGAACATTCAGATATCACTAGGGTTTCCTTCTAGGTAATAATATCTGGGTATATGGTTGATTACGAGAGTTAGTATCGCCTGTTAAATAATGAACACTGATACGCTTAGCACTTCCTAATTGAATGGTTATATGAATTATACTGGGGCAAAGAGATAGCCACTTCGTATAAATATTAATTAGTGAATCTTTAAACAGCACAGTAATATGTAGTACTGCTAAAGGGAATCTTGGGTAGCATCTGATGGGTCTGGTCCTGGTTATCTTGCGTCCATGATGTTGGGGGCTAACGACTGGTTCCGCGGCCGTCCAGGGGGCCCATATGTGTGAAGTTCTCAAATACGTGGGCAGGTCCTTCTATCCAAATCTGCCACGGAGTCTGCCGGCTCTGGAATCTCACTCCGGAACAACACAAGGGCAGAGCTAGAAGTTAACTGCAGGGTAGTGACCCCTGGTTGGTGTCTAGCTTTCAACTGATTTGACTGGGGGCGGGAGCTAGATTTATAGGCTCGGTTCTGGACCCTGTAGACAGTAGGGATCTCGAGTCTTATTTTTTTTTTTTTTTTTTTTTTTTTTTCTATGTGATTGAGGGAGGCAAAAGACATAACTGCCTATAACGAGTGCCTCCCCCATAGTTGAAAGAGTGACAGGGCCAAAATCAAGGGACGTTCGAGCCAAAATGCCTGGACACACGGAGTTTGAAGCAATTTAAGTCATAGGAAGAGGGAAAGACTGATTCTGGGAGAGAGTTCCAGAGCTCAGCTGTTGAGTAGAAGAAAGTTTGAGAGTAACGTTTCACTCTTGGGTTGGAGAGTTGCACAGAGTAGGGGTGGGATTGAGTTGCAAGACGGGTACCACGTGCCCTACGTAAAGGAGGTGGTATGCACTGGGATAGCTCTGAGGAACACTGATTATTATAGTAGCGATAGAATAGCGAGAGAGATGCAACATTGCGGCGGAGAGAGAGAGATTGCAGAGAGTTGGTGAGTGGACGGGAGTTAATGATACGAAAGGCCTTCCTTTCAACTTTGTCTAGGAGAGCAGTGTGAGAGGAACCTCCCCACACATGTGAACAATACTCAATACAAGGGCGCACTATGCCCCTGTACAGAGCAAGAAGCTGTGCAGGGGAAAAGAACCCCCTAAGGCGGTTGAGCACACCCAGCTTCTGGGATGCTGCCTTAGCAAGACTGGTAATATGGTCCTTCCAAATGAGAGCAGAAGAAAAAGAGACACCAAGAATATTGAGAGAAGATGAAGGGTTGATTTTTGTATTGTTGAAGAATAAGGGATAGTCCGCTGGGAGATCCTGACGGGTAGATAGATGGAGAAATTGGGTTTTGGAAGCATTAAAGTTAACAAGGTTTTCTCTGCCCCAATTGGAAATAGTATTTAGATCAGAATTTAAGAGTTCTATGGCTTCATTACGTTTGTCGTTGAGGGATTGCTGGCTGGGGCATTCTGAAAAACTAATGGAGTAGTGCAAGGTTGAGTCGTCTGCGTATGAATGGATGGGAATTAAGGTACAGTTAAGGAGATCATTTATAAAAATTAGAAAGAGAATAGGAGATAGGACAGAGCCCTGAGGAACACCGGAGTTTATAGAGTGAGGAAGTGAACAATGGCTGTCCACAACCGCGGCTATGGAACGGCCGGAAAGGAAATTAGAGACAAAGGCACAGATGGAGGGATAGAAACCGAAGGAGGGTAGTTTAGAAATTAAAGATTTATGCCAGACTCTATCGAAGGCTTTCGATATGTCTAGTGCAATAGAAAAAGTCTCACCGAAGTCCCGAAAGGAGGATGACCAAGAGTTAGTAAGATATGAAAGAAGATCACCAGTAGAGCGACCCTTAAGGAAGCCATACTGGCGATCTGAGAGCAGATTATGAGAAGAGAAATGCTTAAGAAATTTGGAAGCAAGAATAGTTTCAAAAACTTTAGAAAGACAAGAGATAAGAGCAATTGGACGATAGTTGGAGGGTTGAGAGCGGTCACCCTTCTTTGGGACAGGTTGAATGTGAGCAAACTTCCAGCATGAAGGGAAGACGTTAGAGGATAGACAGAGACGAAAGAGTTTGCCTAGGCAGGGAGTCAGCACGGAAGCACAGTTTTTGAGAACAACAGGAGGAACACCGTCCGGACCGTACGCCTTATTAGTGTTAAGCCCAGAGAGGGTAGAAAGTACATCTTTAGAAGAGATTAGGATATTAGGCATAAGTAAGAGAGAGGAGGGCGGAGAGGGAGGAATAGCACCGGAATCATCCAAGGTGGAGTTTCTAGCAAAATGGACTTATTTGAGCTCTCAATAGATATGGAGACTAGGTAAGATGGTATTTACTGTTGTGGCACATGGCTATAGGAAAGCCTTTATATTTTCATATAACTGAGCCTTAGTAAGAGGTACTATTTTGGCTATACTGGAAGTATATAGGGGAGAGAGACTGGATCTACTTTGCGAGGAGGATGGGGACAGCTGTGATAGGAGCGTCTCTCTTAGATTGTTCAATCTTCATTCTATGGTATAGCTGAGGTGCTAATTTAGTGATCAGAGCATGCAAGAAAGGTAAGTGGTTTATTGTGAGTTAATAGAGGTTAGTAAAGGTGTTAGTCATGCATGGTTAGTTCATTGATAGGAAGAATTCCTGTGCTACCTGGCAATGACTCGGAAGTCAACACAGGGGCCAGGTATACCTCCGCGGGGGTGGGGGTCTCCCTCCTCGGGTGGGCAAAAAGGGGGAGCTGGGCGCCCTCTCTCTGTGATAGTCGTCCGGTGGCTGTGGCTAGGGGCTTGCCATATCACCAGTGTTTGTAATAACCCTCTGTGTATGAGACAGATGTGGGTGTCCTTAATACCAAAACCGAAGGTGCCTTAGCTAGCTGGTTTTACTCGGCTGGTTGTTAATTGTAGGGTTTGCTGGATGTGGTGGAGACTGGGTTGCTAACTCTGCCACATTTATCTGGAAGTATGGCAATAAAAGTTAGTTACTGGCGAGGCGGCTAGCCTCGCACCGACGACCATTGGGTGCAGGGTTGTGAATGGGTTGTACAAAGGAGTACAAAGGAAATCAAGCAACAACATATCTAGTGACCCTTCTAGGTTGCTTGTCCTCCAAAACACTGAGGATCAAGTGTCCAAACAGTGGTTTAGAGTGGGTAAGGAAACATTGGAAAGGGAATTACTGCCCTGGAACTAATGTCCGTGGCAGGATTAGGAAGTAAGTAGGGGACAGATGGGTTAGTAACTGAGGGGGGGATAAAATAAAGTTATTCATTTACAAACGCAGTCAGTCGCGGGTTTGATGCGAGATATTTGTCTAAGCGGAGTTTAAATGAATCAACGGTGATGCAGTCTATAACGTTTCTGGGAAGCCCATTCCACAAGTTGACAACTCGATTGAAGAAGAAATTCTTAGATTCGTGTGAGTTAAAAGATTTACCAATAATTTTGCAACCGTTTCCCGCGTGTAATTAGATTGGTCGATAGTGAAGTACTTACTACAGTTCATATTGTCGATGCCTTTGATGATTTTGAACACTTGAATTAAGTCACCTCTTAATCTGCGCTGGGTTAAAGGAAATAGATTTAATTCTCTAAGACGCTCTTCGTATGGTTTGTTCTTTAGGCTAGGTATCATTTTGGTAACTCTACGTTGAACTCGTTCTAGCTTGTTTATATCTTTTTGGTAATAAGGGCACCAGGATTGAACGCAGTATTCCAGAAGAGGGCGGACTAAGGAATTGTAAAGGGTTAGGATAACGTCTTTGGATTTATGCTCAAATGACCTGCCTATAAAGCCAATTATTTTGTTTGCCTTCTTAACAACTTCTGAACATTGTTGACTCGGTTTTAGGTTACTCGATATTGTTACTCCCAGATCGGTTTCTCTGTTTACATTCTTAAGCTGAGTGCCATTCATCGAATAGTTTGCTTTCTCATTTAGGTATCCGATATGTAGTACTTTACATTTATCCGCATTGAAACTCATTTGCCAAATTTGGGCCCAACATGACAATTTATCTAGATTGTGTTGCATATCGTCAACTTGTTCTTTTGAGAGTACGCTATTTGCAATTTTTGTATCGTCAGCAAATTTGAGATTGTGCAGGTGAGACCCTCATCTATGTCGTTGATGTAAATTAGAAAGAGAATTGGTCCTAGTACCGATCCCTGGGGTACCCCGCTACTTACATTGGTCCATTTAGATGCCTTACCGTTTATGACTACTCTTTGCTTTCTGTCGCTGAGCCAATTTTCTATCCATTTCAACACACCGTCTTGTATTCCATGCGCTTTTAGTTTTAGCAGTAAACGTTTGTGGGGAACTTTGTCAAAGGCCTTTTGAAAATCAAGGTATAATATCTACAGCTTTACTCTCATCGTAGAGGTTGAGGATATCGTGGAAGAAGTCTAAGAGGTTTGTTAAACAGGAACGTTTTTTACGAAAGCCGTGTTGAGTATCTTTAAGTATGTTATTTTCCTCTAAGTGATTTACGAGTCTGTCTCGTATGACCGTTTCTAGCATTTTACATACAACTGAGGTTAAGCTAATTGGACGATAGTTACTGGGTAGGGATTTGCTGCCTTTTTTTAATATCGGTGTTACGTTGGCTAGCTTCACTGATCAGGCATAGTTCCAGACTGCAAGGATTTATTGAATAGTAATGTCAGTGGTTTGGAGAGCTCATCCTTAGCTTCCTTTAGAACTCTAGGCGAGATTGTATCAGGTCCAGGCGTTTTATTTACCTTGAGTTTATCTAAACAATTCAATACTTCTCTCTCTGTAACGGTGATATTGCTTAAAACATCTGAATTATCAATCTGAATCGGCGATGGTGTAGGGATATCACTGAGGTCTTCTGTTGTAAAAACTGATGCAAAAAAGGTATTCAGGGCATTACTCATTTGTACTTCGTCTTTGGTGTAGTCTCCATTTTCATCGACTAACGGTCCAACAGTTGGAGAGTTGTAAGAGAATAGATGGCATGCAAGGGGCTAGTAAAGTTCTAATGTTGTTCTGGCCTACTAAGTGAAGGTAGGCTGGATAGGAGTATATATATAAAAGGTTGGAGAGCATTAGCAACGGACAATTCAAGGATCTTCAAGAGGTATGAGAGAGAGGCTAGGTCGGACAAGAGTCGAGAAGCGCGGGTGTCTTAATGAGAGGGGGGGGGAGAGTTCAAGGGCTACAGGGAAATTTTGCCCCTAAGGTCCCTGGGCGTGGGGGTGGCATTAGGCTACAATTGATATTGGAGTTTGAAAAGGCAGTAGAATACGTTAGCCAAATGCTACCGGGGAATGCAACTATGGGGTGGTATATGAGTCTGGAAAAGATAGAGTTATGTGATCAGTCCGAGGGTTATGGATACTATTAGTTGGCCCTGGGAACTGCGTTTTCTATTAAATATAATATACCAACAACAGCGGCAGTTCGGAGGGGTACTTAGTTATTGTTTCGGGGTACTTATGACAGATACTGGTAACCAGGTTATCTTATACAATCTGGTTGGGGTAAGAGGTGCATGACACGAAGTAAATTGGCGTAGTGTGGACTGTGGATACGAAGGAGGCAAGGGGAAGACGTATGACAATTGTGGAAAAGTAAATGGAAAAAGGTGAACACAATGGCGGATAAAAATACTTAACCTAAGGATTGAATACATAGATTTATGGGGCGATGGGTCTTCAGAAGCTTAGTCTGGCAAGACAAGATGTTAGGGAATGTTAATATTAATACTTAAACTAAGGATTGCATACATCAATGAACGATGACATTATAGTCGTCGTCCTAATAGGGTGATGAAACCTGGTCGATCTGTACTTGGCACAATACGACACAAGGACAGTGCCGCTATGTCGTATCAATACTGGTGGCAGTTAATATTAGAGACACTTAGTTACTAAGGAACAATGCAAGGGGGCGACTGAGCACGGGTTACATATATCTATACTAGTTATGGGAAATGATATACAAGGTCTAGGGACAGGCGTGGGTGTTTTAACTTCTAAGATATATAACATCTACCTCTCGGATGTAAGAACATACATAGATATAATTATGGCTGTCTGATGTGTTGGCATTGGCTCAAGGTCGGGACAGGGCATGGGTGTTTTTAATATGAATGTATATTCCTGTTCATCATCTTTGTAGTTAGGAGTGTAGGACACGAGGGGGTTAGTGTACGTGAGGTGTGGAAAATGGTCAGTTTAGAAAAGGTAAATGGGTGCGGCCTGGAGCTGCTTAGCCCTGCGGGCTTGGGCCTGTCTGAAATGGCTGGCTCGGTCAGCTGGTCCTTCTGTTCTGTGGACCCTTCCTTTGGGTGTTTCTGTGTGGTGTTCGTTCGTGGCTTCTGTGGTGGGCTTCTCGTTCTGGGGCATTTTATTTATATACTGGAGACCATCAATGTTACTTATAGATTCATATTCACTGTTAGATTTATTACTGGTAGCTCTGGTGCACAAGTAGTAGTTCACTGACTAGATTAGACACGCGTATTTTAGAGCACGGGAATTCTAGTAACCTCAGGGGGTAATAATAATAATAATAATAATAATAATAATAATACTTTATTTCAGACTCACACAGTACAGAGGGGACCATACTGGGGTCCATATATACCTTACAGTAACATAAATATATATAAATATATATAAGCTACTGTACATAGGCTACATAAAATAAAAAGAAATTAAATAATACCCAGCTTGCTATCATGTAGTTCACAGCACTGCCTCAACCAAAAACAGTGGTACTGATCTAAGTTTTATATTCTTGTATCAGAAATACATAGTACGCAAATCAGTGGGCGAACATTCAGATATCACTAGGGTTTCACTTCTATGAAATAATATCTGGATATATGGGTAATTACGAGAGTTAATATCGCCTGTTAATTAATAAACACTGATACGCTTAGCACTTCCTAATGGAATGGTTATATATGAATTATACTGGGGCAAAGATATAGCCACTTCATAGAAATATTAATAAGTGAATCTCTAAATAGCACTGTAACACTGTAGTACTGATAGAGTGAATCTTGGGTAGTATTTGATTGGTCTGGTCCTGGTTATCTTGCGTCCGTGATGTTGGGGGCTAACGACTGGTTCCGCGGCCGTCCAGATGGTCCATATGTAGGAAGTTCTCAAGTACGTGGACAGGTCCTTCTATCCAAATCTGCCACGGAGTCTGCCGGCTCTGGAACTCAATTCTCAGAAACCAACAATGAATAGAGCTCGAGGTCAACTCTGGTGACCAACCCTGGTTGGTGTCTAGCTTTCAACTGATTTTACTGGGGGCTGGAGCTTGGTTTATAGGCTCGGTTTTGGACCCTGTAGGCCATAGGGATCTCGAGTTTTGATGGACTTATTTGAGCTCTCAATTGATACGGGAACTAGGTAAGGTGGTGATTACTGTTGTGGCACATGGCCACAACAGTAATCACCACCTTACCATTACCATTACATTTACCATTACAGTAATCACTAATCACCATGGAGCCTTCATAATGTGATATAACTGAGCCTTAGTAAGAGGTACTATTTTGGCTATACTGGAAGTATTTAGGGGAGAGAGACTGGATCTACTTTGCGAGGAGGATTGGGACAGCTGTGATAGGAGCATCTCTCTTAGATTGTTCAATCTTCATTCTATGGTATAGCTGAGGTGCTAATTTGGTTATTGGAGTGTGCAAGAAAGGTTAATGGTTTATTGTGGGTTAATAGAGGTTAGTTAGGGTGTTAGTTATACATGGTTAGTTCATTGATAGGAAGAATTCCTGTGCTACCTGGCAATGACCCGGAAGTCAAAACAGGGGTCAGGTATACCTCCGCAGGGGTCGGGGTCTCCCTCCTCGGGTGGGTGAAAAGGGGGAGGTGCGTGTCCTCTCTCTGTGATGGCCGTCCGGGCGGCTGTGGCTGGGGGCTTGCCATATTACAAGTGTTTGTAATAACCCTCTGTTTATGAGACAGATGTGGGTGTTCGTAATACTAAAACCGAAGGTGCCTTGACCAGCTGGTTTAATTGTTTGGGTTGTTAATTGCATGGTTTGTTGGATGTGGTGGAGACTGGGTTGCTAACTCTGCCACATTTATCTGGAAGTATGGCAATAGAAGTTAGTCACTGGCGAGGCGGCTAGCCTCGCACTGACGATCATTTGGTACAGGGTTGTGAATGAGTTGTGAGGGAATAGATGGCATGCAAAGGGTTAGTAAAGTTCTAATGGTGTTCCTTCCTACTGGGGGAAGGTAGGCTGGATAGGAGTATATAATTATACAAAAGGTTTGAGAATGTTAGTAACGGAAAAGTTAAGGATATTCAGGGGGTGTGGTGGAGAGGCTAGGTTAGGAGGGAGTGGAGGAGTGTGGGGGGTTAACGAGAGGGAGAGGGTTAAGGAGGGCTACGTGGAAGTTTGACCCTAAGGTCTCTGGGCATAGGGGTGGCATTAGACTACAGTTGGTATCGTAGCCTGGGGGTTAATGACAGGGAAGGTATGTTAGCCAAACGCTACTGGGGGATGAGCAATATGTGGTGGTATATGAGTCTGGAAAGGATAGAATCATGTGGACTGTGGGGCTGTGGGGAAGAGGAGGTTAACTGTAGGTGTGTGCTTCACTGTGGATAAAAGTAGAGAAAAACATGGTGTATCATTACTCGTCAATACGAGGGGTTATGGACACTATTATTTGACACGATTTCTTGCTGATCTAGTTGTCCCTGGGAACTGCGTTTTCTATGAAATATAGACCAAAGAAAGCGGCAGTTCGTAGGGGTACTTCATTATTGTTTCATGGTAGATATGTGTCGAGACAATGGTAAAAAAAGGTTATCTATACAATCTCTAGTTGGGGTAAGAATTAGAGTTACTGCATGGTGGCTAACATCTTCAGTCATTATCTCTGTCTAGGTCTTACAGGAATAATGGTTATATATACAATGGTGTACCCGTGCGTATCATAGTTCCTTATCAATTATGACATGGGGGTTAACATATTACTTCTCGGATGGAAGAACATACATAGATTTATGGGGGCGGTTGGTCTTCAGAAACTTAGTCTGGCATGACAAGGTATTTTTAGGGGTTTAACATATTACTTCTCGGATGGAAAAACATACATAGATTTATGGGGGCGGTTGGTCTTCAGAAACTTAGTCTGGCAAGACAGGGGTTAACATATTACTTCTCGGATGGAAGAACATACATAGATTTATGGGGGCGGTACCGTGGTCTTCAGAAACTTAGTCTGGCAAGACAAGGTATTTTAGGGTATGTTGATATTGATATCCTAACTTAGGGACAGGGCATGGGTGTATTAAATTAAGGTGTATTTATGTTCATCATCATGTAGGTAGAGTCCGGCGGGTAAGAGGTGTAGGACACGAGGGGTAGTGGATACGCGAGGTGGGGGAGGGTTGTGAATTGTAAAGGGGGTGGTTTGAGGCTAGGCGCCGCGCCGCTCGTGACCTAGGATAGTGACCCTTAATGCGCTGGACATAGGGGTGGCATTTCCCTACGATCGAACAGGTAGAGTGGTGTGTGCAGCGGGGCGTGAAGGATAAGTGGACAGGATGACCCAAACAGGGTACCACTGTGCATAGGGTCACGAAGCAAAATAGAGTAGTGTGGATTGTGGATACGAAGGAGGTGATTGGAAGACGTATAACAATTGTGGAAAAGTAAATGGAAGGGATGAACACAATGGCGGATAAAAGATAATTAACCTAAGGATTGAATACATGCATGAATGACGACATTATAGCCGTCGTCCTAATAAGATGATGAAACCTGGTTGGTATGCAACGTGGCACAATACGACACAAGGATAGTGCCGCTATGTCGTATCAATACTGGTGGCATCTCCGGTTAATATTATATATACACTTAGTTACTAGAAGAACAAGGCAAGGGGGGCGACTGAGCACGGGGGTACATATATCTATACTCGTCATGGAGAGAGAGATACGAGGTAGCTTTCCTGCATCTCTCCTGATAATAGTCTGCAGATTGGTCATAGTGAGTTTATCCGAATTAACAGGCCTAAATCAATACAATAACTGGCATAGGATTATCGGGTGTATAGAGTCGTGGTTAAAGGTTGGGAATCTATAGTTAGTGGATAAAACAACGGGAGGTTAGAGACATAGAATTGCTAGAATTGGGGGGGACTCTGATTGTTATATAACTAAATACAGGGCTGACGTAATCACGATCTGATTTGGTGTGAAATGGAAGCTAAGGTGTCTTAGATCGCCTCGAACCTACACAATGAAAGTATTATAGCCTGTATCGTGGTTACCTAATTAAATACATACTTAGGTGGTACATCAAGAATATCAGTGAGTAAAGTATTGTGGTTTGTATATTAGAAGACTGTGATTGAGAGACGTATAATATGTGGAATGAATTGAGAGAGAGAGAGATCAAATCGGAAAAGGAAAAGGGGCCTGGGATCTCGTTGGGGATGGGGGTTTCGCTTTCAGGATTTTCGTTCCTGTGGCTCGTTAGGGTTGGAGGTTTCGCTCTCAGGTTTTTCGTTCCTGTGGTATTTTATTATTGGAACCCTGGTTTGTCTTTATTAAAGTATGACAAAGCTTAGGGTACCCGGTAAAATAATATCTGTTACTCTTACTGGTACCTGGACTTGTTCTTGTCATAGTATAACTCGGCTTTGGTAACACAGCACCCATTATGGTGGTCTCAATTTGTTCGGTACCCGGGCCTGTCATTGTGAAACTATGAACCATGTCATGGTGCCCGGCATTGTAATATCACCTGTCAATTATTGTTACCAGGGCCTGACTGTATAATGTTTAGACAAGGTCTAGAGTACCCGGGGCTTTCAAAAGATAATATTGTAGAATAAGCCATCGTCTTAACAGTCGCCAGAGTACCCAGTAGACTGGCTTACTGGTGCTCGGGTGTTGTTATGGTACTGTATTATGCTATCTAGAGTGACCGGCAATGGTCTACTTGTATCCGGGATGTTTGGCGTGTCTCTAATATGTTAAGACATCCTTATTATAGTATGACCAAGCCTATAGTACCCGGCAATAATCCTAAACAGAGCAAAATAACAAGAGAACCCTTGCATGACATGGTCACTGTTGGTCTCAGCTGATCTGTGTAAACATTCAAGGTTGAGTATGAAAACGCATACTAGTAAACGTATGAAACGCACTTAACCCCTCCTACCCGGGCTAGCCCTCCTAAGGACAGTGCAGGGTACCCGGGCGATCTGGCCAAAAAACGTCTAGGCCTAGGCTACCGTATCTTTGTTATTTTAACTGCTAGAAATTTCCCACGCATCTATAAACGTAGTGCGGTTTCCAATCTGGATATATGTTTACCTATGGTCCCGTTAAAATATCCTCAAGTAACCTATTAAAAACTGTTCAGGGGACTGGTTAGAACTTGTAGGATGTTTAATTGAATGTCGGAAACCAGTATTTACTGAGAAATAACAGTCTTAAAATGTGCTATGGGTCACCCAGGGTCCCAGGTAAACAATGACTAGTTCAGGCAAAAATGTTATGTTATATTATATTATATTATATTAGGGTTAGGTTAGGTTAATAAAATCTAATATAATATTTGTGCATTATGGGCAGTGGGCGGGGCCGCGCATATGTGGTGGCATACAGACCCTCCCGTAAAACATAGCGCATTTTAAGACTTTTATTTCTCTGTAAATACTGATTTCCGACCTTCAATTAAACATCCTACAAGTTCTAACCAGTCCCCTGAACAGTTTTTAATAGGTTATTTGAGGATATTTTAACGGGACCATAGGTAAATTTTTACCCCAATCTGTAGACTGGCGTTGAGTAGAGCTCTGTAAGTCAACTGGTTCAGTTGTGATGACGATTTCAGTGGAGCGAATTTTGCCGCGATGTTGACAATATCGGAGCTTTTCAGACACTAATTTCGTCTGACGTCACAACAATAACATTGATCTGACGTCTCCTTATTGTTTTCAGAGGTGCGGTGACGCAACGATCGGCTTTGTTTACATACGTCGGACGCACGGCGTTCAGACCAAGCTCAATAGGCTTTCAAGCTTACGGATTTTAACACCTAACGAGCGGCCTAGGCGGTAATTTATATGTACCGCCCAGCGGGGTGTTTTTATCCTAAATAGGGTTGTTTACGTGATAATTTTCATGCCTAAATAAGACCCAGAGCATAAAACAAGTATCTATCCCTGAAAGGGCATAAACAGAGCTTTCCAATGACACCCCAACCATCCTTGTACGACCGCTAGTTTTCTTGCAATGATCGCGCAACACGAGTGCAAAAACCATGTAATTAGGTAGTTTCCCTACATAATTCCCTGTGTAGCGAGTGCGTGAGGGTGGGGGAGGGTGGGATTCATGTCAGTAGGTCCGCCACGGTGGTCTGGAGCAGTCATACGCTTGCTACTCTCCTGCCACCACTTATCTCTCTCTCTCAGCAACATTACGTGCTGAAAATGGCACACGACATAAGTTATGAACCGCCACTTAGTCCAAATTTCTTTCACACGACATAAGTTGCGCGCCGCTAATAAAGGGTTAACAGGACACCCGGGTTCCTGCCCATCTGCCGCGGTGTCATTTTAACATGTTGCCCGGGCCAAAAGGGTTAAACAGGTGCCGTTTCAAAGGCTTGATATTTGTTTTGGTAATATGATACCACCCGGGGATATTGTCATCGTCGTGACAGCCTCCAGAGTACTCGGCTATGGCCTAATAGTACCCGGGGCTGTCTTTATATTTTATATGGATTATAATACCACCCCGGGAATATTGGTACACGGCTCTGTCTTAGTTTTAACAGTTTCCAGGGTAACCGGCCGTAGCCTATTTGTACTCGGGACCGTTTTTTATACACCGGCCGTAGCCTATTTGTACCCGGGACTGTTTTTTACACTTGTTCTGGTATTATAATATCGTCCGCCAATAGGTACCCGGGTCTGTCTTTTACCGGCTGTATTGGTACTCGGGCCTTGGTACCCGGGCCTTGTTGAGATAAGGTCTAGGGTACCTGGGGACTTGAGAATTCTCAACAACGCCATGGTCTTTGCACTCGTAAGGTTAGGTCTACTCGGCCACGAGTGTTAATTGGCGATCCTTTATGTAACTTTGTACATGTTTTAAAAAAAAATTATATCTTTGTAAGTCAGAGAGATATAAACATGTTTTTAAAATATTTTATATCTTTGTAAGTCAGTGAGATATAAATATGTTGAGATATAAACATGTTTTTTTTTTAATTTATATCTTTGTAAGTCAGTGAGATATAAATATGTTTGTTTTTAAATTTTTATATCTTTCAATGTTTATATCTTTGTAAGTCAGTGAGATATAAATATGTTTTTATAAATTCTTATATCTTTGTAAGTCAGTGAGATATATTCAATCAAGATATTATTCCGAGTACTCTGGCTACTTGTTGTAGGCCTACTTGGTACTATTTGGAATAAATAAGTACGGTAGTAAAATTAGGCTACTATAAAAAGGTGTTATTTATTGATGTTGAATTTGACATCACAATATTTTGCCATCAGCTATAAATATTTGGTGGTTAACACTGAAAATAATGCCATATAACTGTCTTGAAGGCAGAAAATGTATGAAAAGGCACTCTTGATTGAATAATGTAAGGCATTAAGAATTCCACCATCACATAGAAAGTTTTGATGGTAGGTACTGAAGGTATTGCAGTTGATATGGTATGAACCATTTATTCTCTACAATGTGTGATAAATTAATAAGTAACTTAGCATTGATTGGTTATGAAAAGTAACCCCTGGCCAGAGCACAACCAAGGGGAGTACAAGCAAAGAATTAAAGTTCTATGAATTTGACATTAACACAGTACTCAACACTGAAGGAAAATAATATCAAGCTATAATGTTAATATACTTTCACAGAATAAACAGACACTGCAGCTAGAGAGCCAAGGCTCGTATGATAACAACATTTAGTTGAAGCAAAGTGGCGTCCTGAATACACGATCGCCGACCAGCCTAGAAACTAAGTCCTTGCTTATTTAGTTTTACAAGTGAATACAATTAATATAAATACATTCCTAAACGCATATACAACTCAATATGCAAATAGACTCACTATGGACTAAAAACTGGGAGGTTTAACGACCCTCCCAATACCAAATGAGGTAAACCTCCTATTTGGTTGTAGCCTCGGAGTATCCAACGTAGAGCTTATACTATGACGATGTAATCTGCTTCGCTCTAGAGCGCCAATTATCGTATACACATAGCGCGAATTAAATCGATAACATCTAGAGTAGCACCTTACTCTCTCTACTAGGTACGTTGTACATACTTTTGAGGTCTTTTTAATAGAAAATTGAAAAGAGAAACGAGAAAGAAAAGAAAAAGTTGTCGACTAGGCCATTCCATCTGGCTCTTCACGCCGCTGTCAGGGGCTTACCTACTAACCCGGTCCGGATTAAAGGGCATTTCGATATCAAGCTACAAAAGAGGCAAGATTGGATGGGCAGGGGTACGGTCTGTGGGAGGGATACTATGACGTTGGATACTCCGAGGCTACAACCAAATAGGAGGTTTACCTCATTTGGTATTGGGAGGGTCGTTAAACCTCCCAATTTAGTAGTAGTCTCTACGTTCCAACGTAGAGCTTAGAGTACCAAAATTGGAGGCGGACATCCATGCTGAGAAAACTCAAACATCAGCAATTAGTTAAGGATCATGATAAAGAAAAGACAGACTTAAACAAGAGAGTTTATATACAGAGTGTACGGACAGGTGCATATTAAGAGAGGCCACGTACAGTCATGTCATTTTCTTTTAGATCTTAACCTAATCGTATGAATGTTACATATCATAATGGTGGATATGGAAGACAGGACGTACCCCCCTCTTTATACGGAGTAAAGTAGGAAGTAATACACCGGATAAGACCAAGTGTAAACATCGCTAACAGCACCGCGCACAATGAAAAAGTGCCGGAGGAGATAAGTGACACCCAGTAGATAAGGGACTGAACACTTAATTCTGTGGACTACTAGAAAACAGTAGGACAAACACCCAAATGACAATGCATGAGCATGACACAAGCGGGTGATGCATAACGAACAAATTGTGATGATGGGAAGAAAGTAATGAAACATACAGTAACATCTACCTTTCAAACATATAATGTAGTAATGAAGGAAATGAAAAACAAGATCCTTCAGCCTAGGTGACATTACATACATATACGTGCAACCCATAGTCCCTCCCCCCTCCCCCCAAAAGTGGAGTGGACAGGATAGGAGAAAGACAGTAGGGGGAAGGACAAGCATAGAGGAATACCCCTAAGTAACCCTTTGGCCCAACGCAACACAAGGACGCCCCGGCTTGTCCGTGGACATGGACAGATAGGAGGAGACAAACGTGTTGGGGGAAGACCACAGCCCTGTGTCAGCAATATCCCTGAGGGAGTGATTGTGAAGGAAGCGGAGCGTGGCCGCATAAGACCGAATGTCATGCGCCGAACCCCGAACCAGAGGATTGCTATCCTTAACCCGGCAAGCGCGATAGGCCTCACGGAAGGCTTCCTATAGGGAACGCGATAGGCCTCACGGAAGCAAGACCATAAAAAAAGCCTTCCAAAAAAAAAAAAGGGCCTATCAAAACAAAGGATTTTGTCTCTAGGTGAGATAATTCCCCTCTAGTACTCATCCATGTGTTTCTCACCCCTCCCCCTCCCCTCCTTCCCCACCTTATTCCCCCTCCCCCCCCCTCCTCAATTATCACCTATTTATCCACTTATTATCATCATTTATCGGTTATTTTTCTCTCCCGCGATAATGTAGCACAAGTGGGTTGCATAAAAGATCGTTATGCAACACCCAGACACCGGCACACACCGCCCCGCTCGTCTCAGTTGACTCCCAGACAGCGAGAGGGGAGGGCTGCCTGTGGCTCTCTCTCGCCTGAGATTATGACCGGGTGGCCAATATCTTCGTTTTTCACCACCCAAATGCTTTTCCCACTTATTTTAGCACTCTTGAAGGTTCATATATACATCATATATGTAAAATAAAAGCATACCGAAAACAAATAATGGTTTATATTGTAAATATAACGAATTCTGTCAGAATCCAGGGCTAGAAATGCACAAATAACTACCCTAGCACCTAGGTCTATAGCGCGCTTGTCAGGTTAATGATGTGACACAGGTCCCACAGTACGTTTGGTCAACCTCCTACCGGGCTTAGGCGCCAACCCCGACGCCAGCACAGTGGAATGAACAAATGAATGAAGCGAAAGAACAGGGCACAACGTGTGATGACGACGGCCGCGCTTAAGAGCGGGGACCGTGAAAGGCTTAAACACGTGTGCCTCTCGTTCGTTCTTAGCAAGAAAATTAACAGACTTAGCCAAAGTTACCGACCCGAGGATGGGAGCAAACCGCAAGCAGTTCTGGGCCCCGAGACATGGCAGCCCACTCCGATACCCTCTCACCCGTAGCTAAGGCTAGAAGAAACAGTGGGTTGTCAAGGAATCTGTCAGGTGTGGGGTGAAGAGTGTAGGCCCGAGACGAGAGCCATTTGAGAGCCTCCGCCAGAGACCACTGAGGGGGAATCTGACGCGGGGGTGGTCCGAGCCGAAAGCAGGCTTGCATGAAGAACTCCAGTTCATTCTGAGGAACGACCAACCCCGTGAGGGTCTCAAAAGGCACGCGAATGGCAGATAGGTGGGTCCTAATTGTGTTGTACATGTAGTGACGCACCTCAAATAAACAATTGAGGGAGTGAAACACAAGCGCCACTGATGGAGTTGCCTGTGAAGAGTTGTATAACCAACAAGTAAAGCAGCGCCAGGGAGATTCATATATCTTCCACGTAGATAGCGTCCTAAGTAGAGTGAATTTGTTAGGGAATGATCATCCAAACAAGGGGAGCCACCCTGCCTCACAAACGTCCACGATGCGAATGCCAACGAGGTCCCTAGGTCTCCATTCGACCCCAAGTGGAAGCTCGAGACCGACAGGGGCACGGGATCCGGGCACCATCGTATCAGCTGAGCGTACCAGGCTTGGGCCGGCCATAGCGGCGCGAACAACCAAACTACGCCCTGGTACTCTCTCAGCCTGTGGAGGACCTTGCACAACAAAATTGCGTCGGATGGCGGAAACACGTACAGTGACTGCCACCTGGTCCAGTCCTCGCTGAAAGCGTGCGGTCCCCCCGCTGGAGTGCGAATCCAGCGGGTCAGGAACACAGGCAACCTGGTCGTCTCTTGAGAAACGAACAAGTCGACCTGTGGAACACCCCAGGAGGCTGCCAGGTTGTCGAATACGGTTTGTTTGAATGACCATGCTACCTGGGTGCTCCGTCCCCGAGACAGAGCATCCGCCCACAGGTTGGCAGACCCGGGCAGGTAGGGTGCATGCAGCGTAATGTGGTAACGATCTGCCTGAAAAAACAGTTCCTCCGCCAGACCCTGAAGCACCGCGGATCTGGAGGAGCCCTGTTTCTGTATGCAATGAACTGCAGTCATGTTGTCCATCCGGAAGGCCAACGACATGCCGGGAAGGGCCTGCCCATGACCCCGCAGGAAGAACAACGGGACCAACAGTCCCAAGACGTTTAATTGTAAGGGAGTGAGACCTGACCACTTGCCATGGTGTTTGGTGACCCATGTTCGACTGGAAGCCCATCCCACCTCGCTCGACGCATCGGTGTCTATCCAGATGGTCGGCGGGGGCGAAGTCCAAGGCACAGCTCTCGCGAGCGTGCCCTAAACAACCCAGTGTGTCAAAAACAAATGGATCGAGCGCGGAATCGGCCAAAGCCGATGTGGAGGCAACAGTGGGAATGCTTTGTTGCCCAGTTGAATCAGGCGGTTTGATCCCGAGCCTCCCTAGGGGAATGGTCAGACACGCCCAATGGAGCGACCCGATCAACGAGTCCCAGAGTTTCCTGGTAATGGAGACCGAGTGCACCGCAGCGAAAAGTTTCCTTCGAATCTGCGAGGCGGTCACCCGACTCTGTCCGATGGTCGCGCTCGCCATATCCCAGTCCAGGCCTACCCACGTCACGTCGTGCAACGGGGTGAGGCACGACTTGGGAACGTTTATCTTGAAACCTAAATGTGTGATGTGTTGGATGACAAGGAGAGTTTGTTGTGCACATTGAGTGGGAGATTCTGCGGAGATGAGCCAATCGTCCAAGTAAAACAGGAGCTGAATCCGCTGACGGAGCAGGGGAGTCAGAGCCTGCTGGACGAGTTTCGTAAATACTTGTGGTGCGATATTGAGACCGAAGGGCAGCCTGTCGAACGTGAACACCCTGTCGTGCAGCTGGAGCGCCATATAGCACTGGAACCGAGGTGCAATCGGCACATGCCATATGCGTCCTTGAGATCCAGAGATATCACCCAGCAGCCGGGACAGAGCGCCAACCGGACCTGACTGATGGCGAGCATCTGAAAGCGATCGTTCACGATATGCAAATTGAGGCACGACAGGTCGACCACCGGTCTCATCGCATCGCAGTCCTTCTTCGGGACCAGAAATACATGTGAGAGGAAGACCCGCTTGAGTGGCGAGACTTCCTGAACAATCCCATGCTCGAGCATTGACATGATAACCGTGGCCACTTCTGGAGACACGTGCCGACATCGGGGAGGACGTCTGAGAGGGGACCGAGACCGCCCCCTCCAGGACAGATCCCGCACCACAATCCGACGCGCCCACGATCGGCGAGGCCATTGCCGATAGTGGGGGTAAAAGAAGTCGGGAGGGGCCCCGTGTGGGAGCCTCAACACTCGTGCGGGGAGGTGGTCGGGAGAGAAGGGGGAAAAAACCCAGGAGGAACGAGCAGTTTGCTGAGCCAGCATAGTCGGCAGTCTCTCCGCGGCGAGACTGACCTCCACGGGCACCCCCTCCCCCGTAGCGACCGCGTCCCTGAAACCTGCGCAGGGCGGCGAAGCACCTGCCTCTGGTCAGTACGCCGCGAGGACGCCTCAATTGCTAGCGGACGAGATGGGCGAAGAGGCGAGCGGCGGACAGAAGGGTGCATGGCCCGTCCCCTACCCCCTTGGCGTCGCCCATCGATGGCACCTCGCCAAGGCTGGCATCCCCTCGGCGGACCGGCCTTCCTCCCACGACCCTGGGAGGAAGCGGCTGCGGGAGGCCGCGACGCCCCAGAAACACGGGGTGCGAAGTGTCCCGCAGTCGCAAAGAGGTAAGTCTTGCCACGCACCATCCGAGAAGAGACCCTCGGGTGCGAGCTCAGAGAGGAGCAGCGACTGTCTACACTTAGCAGCCTCATGGACGGCACCCTGAAGGTCACCCATTGAGTTCAGGGCGAGCTGCAGCTGCACGCGCCGCAAGGTCTCCCAACCCTTCTGGAGGTCACCAGCAGGCTCGGCTTCGAGAAGCCGGAGGTGAATCCTTGCCATTTGGAACAGCAGATACACATACACAACACATACAATAGCACTGGATATATCAAAGGCATTTGATAGAGTCTGGCATTAATCCTTATTGTCGAAGATGTCACACTATGGCCTTGCATCATTAGTTCCACTAATTTCTTCTTATCTTCATAACAGAAAAATATGTGTAATGGTAGATGGCCTTTATTCTCAATTTCACTCAATAAATGCTGGTGTTCCCCAGGGATCAGTTTTGGCCCCAATATCATATCAATGATCTCATATCTACCACTCATAATCCAATACATTCCTACGCAGATGACTCAACACTCCACAGTTCCTTCACATTTACCAATTCTTTCACCCAACCCGATCTTATAAATTCAAAAATAAACACTGCAATTTCTCTGAACCAGGACCTTTCTAGAATTAATGGATGGGGACAAAAGAATCTAGTTTCCTTTAATGCACAGAAAACCAAGTACATTCAATTTTCTAACCGACAGAATCTCACTGACTCCCATATATTTTTTAATGATGTAAATATTCCCACTTCCCCTAGTATTGACATTCTCGGTGTAACATTAACTACTAACTTGAGCTGGACACATTATGTTAGAAGCATTGCTAAGAATGCCTCTAAAAAACTAGGACTCCTGTACAGAGTTCGAGAATTCTTCACTGACGAGCAGTTGGCCGTGATATATAAAAGTCATGTGCGTTCTCAGATGGATTACTGTTCACCTCTGTGGGGTGGAAGTGGAGTGGTTGCATTGAGGCAGTTGGACAAAATTCAAAATAAAGCTATTAGATTAATCAATAACCCTGCAATCACACAGGACCTTCCTACATTATCCATACGAAGAAACGTTGCATCCCTTGCATTATTCTACAGATATTTTCACAGCAATTGTTCCGAGGAACTTGCTTCAATTGTGCCGCCTCTCCACATCTTTCCCCGTAGAACTAGGGCAGCTGAGAGCGCCCATGAATTTACACTTTCTCCTCCACAATGCAGAACTTCTGCTTATCAGAATTCATTTATCCCCAGAGCTACTACTCTTTGGAATTCACTTCCCTCGAATTGCTTTCCACAAACTTACAATCTACAAATGTTTAAATCCAGTTGTTACAAACATTTTATGAATGGAGGATGCCTTTAGGCACATGGACCTTTTTGTTTTATCTGTGTTTTTCCTTCCTCCGTTCATTGTCTCTTAAAAAAATAAAAATAAAAAAAAAGAAGGAGGATGGAGATCAAGCGAGCGGCGCGTTGCCGGAGCTGGTGATCCCGATCTAGGGCACGCTTCTCCGAAGGCACGAAGAAAGACGTGGGCAACTGGTCTAACACAATGTTAGGGGCATTCAGCCATGACCAATATGTGGGAGAGACCCCGGACGATGACAGGACTACCCCAGACACAAAAGTGTTGTCAGGTGGCGGGAGAGAAACAAAGCCCTCAGCAGACCTGACGCCAAAACCAACCCCCTCCGCCAGCCACTGATCCCAAGGCCCGTCCTCAACATTGGTGAGCTCGAGCATGACGTTGCCTTCAGCATCGCGAGCACTCTTCACCAGAGGAAGACCAGCAATGGCTGACAGAGCGGGAGCATCAGCTAAGATGTCGTGGCGGGTGTAGTCCGACCATAAACGTGTAGACCCAGAGGGAGATACCCTAGGACGGTATGTAAAAAAATGCAAATCCGACCTACTGGGGGGAGGCCGGAGATCCACCTCTGGGACTAGGCTGTCCGGAGTCAGTGCCCGGAAGATACCCGGAGCACTAATCTGTATATTCCAATTCCCAACAACCGGCCGTTCCCCCCGTGCAGGAGTGGCGGCACGTTCCGGGTGAGTAGCCACCACATTATGCCAAGACGCAGGCTCGCCGTACAAAGAAGGGAGGACACGTTTGGGAATCTTAAACTTAGAGAGGGGGGGAACACTAACGGGCTGGCCAACCATCCCCAGCCCTCTCCCAGGAAGCACGACGAAAGACGGTGAAGGAGCCGGAGAGGGCGCTGGCGCAGACAGAGAGGGAGTCATCCATGCGGAGCGAGGTGATTGCAGCCCGTCCTAGAGACCCGCGGCACCGGTGAGGGTGGAAGGAAAAAACCTCTCAAGGTACTGGTGAGCACAATGTAGGTTAAGACTGTGGCTCAGGAACCTCAAGGCATGAGTGAGTTCAAAGTAGGGAAAGACCGTGTGTCAGGAACTCAAGGGTATGGGCGAGCTCAAAGTAGGTTAAGACTGTGTCGCAGGAACCTCAAGGTAGTGGAGAGCCCAATGTATATTGGTGAGTCCAATATAGGTGAAGACAGCGTCTCTGGAACTCAAGGTATTGGTGAGTTCAATGTAGGGTAAGACTGAGTCTCAGGAGCTGGAATCAGACGAAAACTGGTGCCCCCAAGATGGGTTAGAAAAAACGTAGACAGGCAAGCAAGAGCAAGCCTAGGAGGCAACAGTGTCTGACATCCAAAACGCCCCCCCCCCCCCCCCAAAAAAAAAAATTAGGCTAAGCGAAAAGTCGGCCTAGCCTAAAGAGTGGCAGGGAAAAAAGAAGCTCGACGTCGGAACGTAGAGCCCACCGCAAAACCGCGGTTTTGCAGGAATGTTAGCACGACCAGTATGTCGGACGGCAGAGAGCGGCCAAACATGTTTCTTGTTTCTTGTTTCTGGTAAAGGGCGAAACTCGGACGTGTAGACACGCCCGCCACAGCCCTGCCTTCGCAACTGCAGTAGAGGATCCTGGGGGCTCAGTGGTGGACCAATCGGCCCGTCGTCCTCAAGAAGTTGCAGAGGAGGCGAACCACACGGGCCCGTCGAACGTTGTCTAAGCCTGCACCACCAAGGAGGACTCGCAAGTCGAAATCAGTGACACCCAGGCACCGCAGACGGCCGCGCAGAGTAGTTCTGTGAGAGTGGAACCTAGGACACTCCAAAATGTAGTGGGCTATCGTCTCAGGGCGGGAGCACCAACGACATGCTGGGCGATCGGTAAGCCCCAGCCGGTGGAGGTGAGCGGAGAGTGTAGTGTGTCCAATCCTGATCCTCGTCAGTGCCACATCCAGGTCGCGGTGAGGGTGCCTGGCCCAGGGTTGGGGTTCCGCGTCTGTCCTGTAGGAGCCGATGGTAGTAGCTGCCAATGCGGGACGCAGGTCTTCATTCCAGCGGGCAAGGCAGACTGTCCTAACCTGGGCAACGTGGGTCCGTAAGTCCTCTTCCAGATGTTCGACCGGTGCCAGAGTGTGAGCCATGTCTGCAGCCATGTCAGCCACGACATTCCCCCTGATGTCAGAGTGGGACGGGATCCATTGGATAACAATCCTCCAACCATTGTCAGTGAGCCGCAGGAGAGAGGACTGGATCCTGTAGGCAAGGGCTGTTGCAGAAAGCGGGCGAACTGACAGGAGGAGATGCACAGCAGACCGTGAATCCGTGTAGATGACCACGTTCTGAGGCGGGAGGCTCAAGTCGATAAAGAGGAGGGCCCGGTAGATGGCATACAACTCTGCTGCTAGGATAGGGTGATAGCCCAGCAACCTCCACGTCTGACACAAGGACAAATCTTCGTAGAAGGCCGCTGCAGTGGAAGAGGCCGGCGGCTTGAACGACCCATCAGTGAAGATGCGGAAGAAACCCAGGTAGTTCGTCGCGTCCAGGTCCTGAAAGTACAACTTGGCCACTACCACATCCCTCGACTTTTTGAAACCCCGACTGAACGATGCGTTGAGATGAGATGAGAGCGAAGTCCACGGTGGCACCGGGGAGACCGGCGGGACTGGAGCACACTGAGGGGGGGCCATGTTGAGACGTTGGTAATGCTGTAGGCCGCGGACCAGGAACGGGTGCCGGCGCTTCACAGGCCACCGAGGATCATTGATGGGCACTCCCGCCGTGGAAAGGAGGCGGCACAGGGGGTGTTGTACCGGGAGCCGAGCAACCCTGGACATCCATCTGCAATCGGCCATCACACGGTCCCAATGCAAGGGCAGGACTCCAGACTCCGCTTCCAGAGACACTATTGGGGAGGAGCAGAGAGTCCCCAGCGCTATGCGAATGGCCGCATTGTGGATAGTGTCAAGGCGGCGCAGTACCGACTTTGAAGCAGACCCATATACCGTACAACCATACCTCAGCTTGCTGCGGATGAAGACTTCATAGAATCGCAGGAGGACATCGCGAGAAGCACCCCATTTGGATCCAGCGATGCACTTCATAAGATTAAGTCGCTTCATACAGGAAGTCCGTAAGTAATCGATATGGTCCTTCCATGTGAGGATGGGGCCATCCAAGTGCATCCCCAAAAGACATGTCTGGTGCGGAAGGGCAGGGGCTCACCATGCATCAACACCGTCGGCACACCCGGTAGACCTGTCTTCTGCGTAAAGCACATCAATGCGCTCTTCCTGGAGTTCAATGCCATCCCCCAGTCATATGCCCAAGAGAGGAAACCATCCACTGCAGCCTGAAGACGTGACTGAGCTAGGGGGAGGGAGTCCGAAGCACATGCGATGGTGATATCGTCTGCGTAGACCATGACTGTCACGTCAGCCAACTGGGGGAAGTCGGACAGCAGTGCATTGTATAACGGAGGGCTTAGACCAGAACCTTGCGGCACGCCACATTGAGTGGGGACCGGCCTGGACTGCGCACCCCCCACAGACACCGAGAATACCCTCCCCATCAGGAAGCTGCATAGCCAAGCAAGCACATTACCCGTGATCCCCATGCCACACAGCTTGTAGAGGATGCCTGTATGGGACGCAGAATCAAAGGCACTCTCTATGTCTATAATTGCCACCAGCAGGACTTGCTTCCGACGGTACGTGTCATGGATGAGGAATTCCAGCTGGAGGAGGACATCGTTCGTACCCCTACCAGGGCGAAATCCACAAAGAGCATTATTCAGTAGGCTGTGGGTCTCGAGCCACCAGATGAGGCGTGTGCAGACCAACCTCTCCATGAGTTTCCCAACACAAGATAGTAGACTGATGCCCCTCCGAGACGACGGTAGCGATGGGTCCCTGCCTGGCTTCGGAAACGGGAGGAGCATCGCATGTTTCCAGGGGTGAGGGAAAACGCCCATTTGCCAGCTGTCGTTGTAAAGCTGGAGAAGAAACTGTTGGGCCCCCAGCGGGAGGTGGCGGAGCATTTCATAAGCCACGTTGTCCAGTCCGACAGCCTTGCCCATGGGGAGGGATGATACCGCACAGGAGAACTCCTGGGTAGTGAAGGGGGCCGCCAACCCACCAGGCGCTGGGGTGTCCGTATGGTGGGCAATAACAGACTCCAGAAGCTCCGAAGAGGGCAAGGGCGCCGGCACGCCAAACTTACTCGTGAAGTAGGCAGCCAGACAGTCGGCTTGTTTTTGGCAGTCACTGATAAATACCCCATCAACCGTCAGGGGGTGAGATAAGTTGACATGGCCCCTGTTCATCGTCCTCACAAAGTTCCACGCTTTGGTACAGGAGCCCACAAAGGACAAGGACGAGCAAAAGGCGGACCAGGCGAGTCTCTTTGCCGCCAACAAAACCTTAGTACAGCAGGCATCCGCCTTCCTGTAGGCCAATTTCTTTACTGTGCAGGGGCGGTGCCTCCATTCTCTCCAAGCACGGCGGCGATCCAGGACAGCCTCCCTACAGCTCTGTGACCACCAAGGTACTACGGGCCTCTTATACCCCCCAGGTCGTGACATCCGGAATGCCTTCTGACCCACAGTCACCAACGCCTCAGAGACAGTTGTTGCTGTAAACCCAATACCAGTAGCAGATGACGAGGAATCCCCAGAGAAGACAGGATCGAACTTTGACCAGCGCTCCTCCTCAAACTTCCAACGTGGGCGTGCCGGCTGAGAGTTACGGACCTGTACACCATGAAGCGAGACCTGCACCGGAAGATGGTCGCTGCCCATGTAAGGTCCGGTAGTCACAGACGCACCAGAGAAGGACCCGGTCCCAAAGCAGAGGTCCAATGTAGAGTGAGCGGCTGTGTGCGGATCAATCCGGGTGGGGAGGCCCGGTGGCGTCAGGAGGGTGAGAGCAGGGCTTTCCAGGAGGACGTCAAACAGGGAATTACCTGTAGAGTTGTGTGAAGTACGAGGGAGGCCCGGTTCCCAGTAATGATGGTGTGCATTGAAGTCTCCGAGGATGACATATGGCGGAGGGAGTTGGCTGATGTAGTGCCGAAATTCTTCCTTCGTGACACTCTTGCAGGGGTTATAGCACAAAAGGAAGGTGACCCACCCGTTATCAACCGCCACCTTCATCGCCAAGACCTCCAAAAACCCATTATCATAATTCTGGAGACGAAGAGGCGTAGAGGGGATCGCAGCCTTAATAAACAACACCAGTCCACCCCCTCGCCCATTTCTGTCTGCACGCATAGAATTGTAGCCAGGGAGACGAACCGACAAGGAAGGAGTAAGCCAAGTCTCACAGACCCCAACAACAGCCGGCGATACTCGAGAGATCGTCATACGGAAATCCTGCGTCTTGCGTAACAAAGAACGGGCATTCCAAAAGAAGAGCTGGGTCAGGGAGGAAGGCGCCATCAGGATGATAATAGGGAGAACAACCTGGGAACGAGACGAATGCAAATATCCAAGAAAGGCAGGCCATTTTGAAAGAGACGAAGAAAGTCTGTGAAGAGCAGTATATAAGTGTCACCATGTGGTCGCAGGGCAGGCGAGGGGTGCTGTATTGATGTCGGCTGCGGATCCACAGAGGGCCCGTCCGCTACTGGAGATGTGGGGGCTCACCCCGGTGCAGAGGGGTCCGAGTTACCGGGAGGACGATGGCAGGGGCGGAGGCAGGGGCGGTGGCAGGAGGAGAGACATCCGAGGGCCGTTGATGCAGGAGGCGAGGGCGTCGGCGTGGAGTGGAACAAGGTGAGCGATGCGGGGCCGGAGTGCTGGGGCGATGGAAAACCACATCCGCATCCGACATCGGGTGAGCAGAAACTGTTAACCGCTCCTCATCCGTCTGAGACTCATCCCCAAGATCACCAACATCCATTTGATCCCCCAGGGCTGCATATCGATTGTCAGATGTCACCATCGCATATGACACACCTCCAACCACAGGCCGGGACACAGGGCGGGCCATTGACGGAGAAGAGGCAGCAGGCAAAGAGTCATGAATAGGCCTAGGGGAACGCTTCAGTGGGTTGAGAAGCCGCAGCCTATCATTCACCACCAACAAGTTACATTTACCATCTCTATACTCTGCGTGGATGTCAAAGGCCTTCCGATACTCAGGGCATGCCCGAGACGTAACCCTATGCGGCCCCCCACAGAAGTAACAGGAAGGGTCATTAGTGCAGATGCTGGTATCTTCCTGCGTCATCCGATGGTAGCCACTACAGTTAGCACAGCGCACCTTATTTTTACAGGATAGTGCACCATGAGCAAAGGCAAAACATTTATAGCACCTGAGCATCGGGAAAAAGTACTGGGACACAGGGTAGCTAACGTGTCCCAGTAGCATTTTGGCAGGGAGAGGGCCTAAAAACTGGAGCCTCACAACCGCCGACGTTGTACCACTTCCTGGTCTGGCTGTACCATCTGGCCTAGGCCTTGCCACAAGATCCGTAGGGCGTCGGGGCAAACGCTTCACACTCACAAGTTTAGTTGGCCTGCCGTGGAACACAGACAATGACGTCATCAATTCCTCGACCGTAATGGTAGAGCACACCGGGCCAATCTTCCCCCAACGTATACCTCTCATCCCCTGGGGTAATAGTTTTCCAGCACTTCACATTCCAGTCCCCAAATTTAGTCATGAGTTCAGGGGGGCTAGGCATCTTATGCACAGCTGCATCCAGAATACCAACACACAGGGCCTCTCCCCGACCCACCACATGAACATCACCATCCTTGACATATTTAGCAAATGGAGAGGTATTTATTGCCTTAGTCACCTTCTGGGGAAGATCAAATATAGTAGCTTGCGGAACAGAGGAAATTAAATACGTCACCCGATGAGGAGAGGCCACCAAAGTATCAGTAGGGGCACTCGCACACAGGAACTTTTCAGATCGTCGGGCACAGTCCTGGCGTTTGTCATCAAGGGACAGAGAAGCCGCTCTCCTCCGTTTCTGTGGCTGGCGCATATCCTCATCGCCCATTGACGGAGGGGCACCATGGGTCCCGGCCAATGACACAGCTGGTGCACACCCCCCGCAAGCCATGGCACACTTTCGGAAGGTTCACTGACGTTATATGTCCTATAAACAAAGAAACTTTGTCCAGAGCCGCATATCACAACGCTCCACTGAGCTCACACCTCTGGCCAAGCTCCAAAGCTTGCCAGAGGGATACACAGGGCAAACGGAAAACCACAAGGCACAAGGTAAACAGACAGACAACCGTTCCGCACCGTGGTTCAAGCGGCTCTGAGCGGCCAAACAATCAGAGGATCACCGAAGACCGCATGAGCGGGGATCCTGGGGTATGCGGTAGACGAACCAGAGAAGGAACTCTGACACTGTTGCCAAGCCAAAAAATACCAAGAAGATGGTTTCACATTTTTGAGATTTTGCAGGAGGCGTGCATGACATGCCGGACCGAACTGGTAACAGTGTGAAGAGTTAGCAACAGCCCCCCATCGACTAAGGCTAGGCCACGAACGCCCCCCGCCAACAGTCGGAATAGCGACCCACTAACGGAGGTAACCAGGGCTCAACACTAGGCCTCTATGGGCCAGGAAGAGACCCCAATAGGGAAGGAAACCCTATGAGGAGGCTAAATGAAAGAGAAAAAAGAAGACTGTGCCCCCTCCCCCCTCCCCCCCCCCTCAGACATTAAGGTAGCCTAGCCTAGGAAACTCGGATAGTGTGACAGCATTTCGCGAAACAAAGTCCCCCCCCCCCCCAATGTAAACCCCAAGCAGGTGAACAAATAAGGCGACAGTACCTGTAGGCCTTAGGCGGATGCTAGGGAGGCACAGGAGAGCACCCAAAGTGGAGTGAATCACAGCCTGGGAAAAAAGGGAGAAGAGCATTAACCCGGGAACTGCGGGAAGACTCTTAAGAGTTCCCCTGGCGGACTGCGGGAAGACTCTTAAGAGTCAGAGAAAAAAAAAATCAACTTTAAACATCGAAAAAAAAAATATATATTTTTGTTTTGCCATTGGGTCATGCAAAATATTACTCCTCTACCTCCTCTCCTTCCCCTCTTTCCTCCCCTCCTTCAGTTATCACCTATTTTCTCTGTTATTCCCTTATTCTGAGGTATATTTTCGAGCTAACATTAGCGAGTTGCAAGCAGGTCATTGTCATCACTGTTAGCAAGCGAGTGCAAGAGAGAGAGAGAGAGTATCGATCGACTGTGTCTCAGTGGCCTTGGGGGAAATTGGCGGGAAAGCAGGTTGCCTCACCCATACATTATGCAACTCGCGGCCTGTATCTCCGATTTTGACCATCCAAACGCTGTTTTCACTCGTTTTATTGTTGTAACAGGTTAATACCTTTATAATCAACCCATAATAGGCGCGTATGGATAAGTATTAATGCTATTTATGGTAAAATGAATATTTTAGTGATGGAAACAGCTCAAATACGTCAGCACAGGCAGAGGTGTCTAATTACCCCCATGCGCACTTCTTAGGTTAACCACCAGAACCGATGCATCAACAGGCATGGACAAGTAGCAATGCACTCCCCATCCCAAACCCAGAGAGGAGCGGACCATCAAGGTACCCTCCGGTCGGGGGTGGGACAACAGTAAAATACCACAGGAACGAAAAACCTGAGAGCGAAACCTCCAACCCTAACGAGCCACAGGAACGAAAATCCTGAGAGCGAAACTCCCATCCCCAACGAGATCCCAGGCCCCTTTTCCTCTTCCGATTTGGTCACTCTCTCTCTCTCTCAATTCATTCCACATATTATACGTCTGTCAATCACAGTCTTCTAATATACAAACCACAATACTTTACTCACTGATATTCTTGATGTACCACCTAAGTATGTATTTAATTAGGTAACCACCATACAGGCTATAATACTTTCATTGTGTAGGTTCGAGGCGATCTAAGACACCTTAGCTTCCATTTCACACCAAATCAGATCGTGATTACGTCAGCCCTGTATTTAGTTATATAACAATCAGAGTCCCCCCCAATTCTAGCAATTCTATGTCTCTAACCTCCCGATGTTTTATCCACTAACTATAGATTCCCAACCTTTAACCACGACTCTATACACCCGATAACCCTATGCCAGTTATTGTATTGATTTAGGCCTGTTAATTCGGATAAACTCACTATGACCAATCTTCAGACGATTATCAGGAGAGATGCAGGAAAGCTACCTCGTATCTCTCTCTCCATGACAAGTATGGATATATGTACCCCCGTGCTCAGTCGCCCCCCCCCCCCCTTGCCTTGTTCTTCTAGTAACTAAGTGTATATATAATATTAACCGGAGATGCCACCAGTATTGATATGACATAGCGGCACTATCCTTGTGTCGTATTGTGCCACGTGCATACCAACCAGGTTTCATCATCTTATTAGGACGACGGCTATAATGTCGTCATTCATGCATGTATTCAATCCTTAGGTTAATTATCTTTTATCCGCCATTGTGTTCATCCCTTCCATTTACTTTTCCACAATTGTTATACGCTTCCAATCACCTCCTTCGTATCCACAATCCACACTACTCTATTTTGCTTCGTGACCCTATGCTCAGTGGTACCCTGTTTGGGTCATCCTGTCCACTTATCCTTCACGCCCTGCTGCACACACCACTCTACCTGTTCGATCGTAGGTAAATGCCACCCCTATGTCTAGCGCATTAAGGGTCACTATCCTAGGTCACGAGCGGCGTGGCGCCTAGCCTCAAACCACCCCCTTTACAATTCACAACCCTCCCCCACCTCGCGTATCCACTACCCCTCGTGTCCTACACCTCTTACCCGCCGGACTCTACCTACATGATGATGAACATAAATACACCTTAATTTAATACACCCATGCCCTGTCCCTAAGTTAGGATATCAATATCAACATACCCTGAAATACCTTGTCTTGCCAGACTAAGTTTCTGAAGACCAATCGCCCCATAAATCTATGTATGTTCTTCCATCCGAGAAGTAATATGTTAACCCCTGTCTTGCCAGACTAAGTTTCTGAAGATCAACTGCCCCCATAAATCTATGTATGTTCTTCCCAGGTTAAAACACCCATGCCCTGTCCCTAGGTTGAGCCAATGCCAACCAGTTCAGACAGGCCTAAATCTATGTATGTTTTTTCCCATCCAAGAAGTAATATGTTAACCCCCTGTCTTGCCAGACTCAGTTTCTGAAGACCAACCGCCCCCATAAATCTATATAATTATGTTCTTCCATCCGAGAAGTAGTATGTTAAAACCCCATGTCCTAATTGATAAGAAACTATGATACCCACGGGTACACCAGTGTATATAGAACCATTGTTCCTGTAAGACCTAGACAGAAATGACTGAAGATGTTAGCCACCATGCAGTAACTTTAATTCTTACCCCAACCAGAGATTGTATATACAACCCTCTTTTACCATTGTCTCGACGCATTTTCACTACGAAACAATACCGAAGTTACCCCTATGAACTGCCGTTTTCTTTGGGGTATATGTCATAGAAAACGCAGTTCCCAGGAACAACTAGATCAGCAAGAAATAGTGTCAGATTAACAGTGTCCATAACCATCGTATTGACGAGTAAGAATACACCATGTTTTTCCCTACTTTTATCCACAGTCAAGCACACACCTACAGTTAACCTCCTCTTCCCCAAAGCCCCACAGTCCACATGATTCTATCCTTTCCAGACTCATATTACCATCCCATATTGCTCATCTCCCGGTAGCGTTTGGCTAACATACTTTCCCTGTCATTAACCCCCAAGCTCCGATACCAACTGTAGTCTAATGCCACCCCTACGTCCAGAGACCTTAGGGTCAAACTTCCACGTAGCTCCCCTTAACCCTCTCCCTCTCGTTAAGCCCCCCACGCTCCTCGACTCCTTTCCGACCTAGCCTCTCCACCATACCTCCTGAATATCCTTGATTTTTCCGTTGCTAACATTCTCCAACCTTTTATATATATACTCCTATCCAGCCTACCTTCCCTTAGTAGGACGGAACAACATTAGAACTTTACTAACCCTTTGCATGCCATCTATTCCCTCACAACCCATTCACAACCCTGTACCAAATGATCGTCAGTGCGAGGCTAGCCGCCTCGCCAGTGACTAACTTCTATTGCCATACTTCCAGATAAATGTGGCAGAGTTAGCAACCCAGTCTCCACCACATCCAGCAAACCATGCAATTAACAACCCAACCGATTAAACCAACTAGTCAAGGCACCTTCGGTTTTAGTATTACGAACACCCACATCTGTCTCATAAACAGAGGGTTATTACAAACACTTGTAATATGGCAAGCCCCCAGCCACAGCCGCCCGGACGGCCATCACAGAGAGAGGACGCGCACCTCCCCCTTTTCACCCACCCGAGGAGGGAGACCCCGACCCCTGCGGAGGTATACCTGACTCCTGTTTTGACTTCCGGGTCATTGCCAGGTAGCTCCGGAATTCTTCCTATCACTGAACTGACCATGTATAACTAACACGTGTTACTCAGTGGTAGGTGATTGGAATGCTACCCCTCACGAGTTGGGTGGTTCCATGTTTGCTAAACATATGTTAAGGTTTTGTGAGGAGCAAGGTTTAATTTTGTCCTCCAAAAACCTGCTTCCAGAAAATAGCTATACATATGTTAGTGAAGCATGGGAGACCAGGTCGTGGCTTGATCATGCAATCTCTAGCTCTGACTTTCATGACTCTATCTCAGAAATGGCCATAAGATACGACATTACGGATGACGACCACATACCTATAGAATTAACAATCCAAATTAATAAAGCACCGGAAATAACAGAAACTAGCAATAGCATCAAGGCAAAAGTTCCATGGAATGTAATCTCAAATGAAGAGTGCCAAATGTACTGTGATAAAACCAAGGACTTATTAAATAGGGTGCAATATGATGGTAATGGTGTAGCACAATGCAGGGATCCAAAATGTAGTGATGTACAACACAGAAAGGACATTATTAAATTTTACAATAGTATAATAGATTCTTTATCAAAAGCGGGGGAAAGTATTTTTAATAGCCGTAAATATAAGTCCTCATTCAATAAGCCAGGTTGGCAAGACTATGTGGCTGACCTGTATCAGGCCTCCAGAGATGCTAGGTCTCATTGGCTTGAAGTAGGTCAGCCTAGACAGGGGCCTATATTTGAACTTCACAAAAGAGCAAAGGCTAGGACCAAATATGCCATTAGATTTATTAAGCAAAATGAAAACCAATTAAGGAAGGAAGCCCTTGCAAAGAGTCTGGCAGAAAAGGATACTAACTGTTTTTGGAAGGACATCAGATCCATGCAAAATTGTAATACACCATTACCTGTCAGTGTTGAGGGGGTTACGGGTGAAGAGAACATTGCTGACTTATGGAAAACTCATTTTAAGGAACTACTTAACAGTGTAAACCAAAGGTCTACTAATGGTGCAATTCAATATGTGAAAGATAGTAATTATGAAGACATTAAAGTGACTGAAAGTGATCTTGAGAATGCCATAAGAAAACTTAACCTAAATAAAGCTTGTGGGCTGGATGGTATATATGCAGAACATCTTAAATATGCAGATAAGTTGTTAATAGATAAACTTAGTTCTTGCATCACCAGTCTATTTACGCATGGTGTCCTGCCGGAGTCTATGATATCCGTAATACTTGTTCCTGTCATTAAAGATAAATCAGGTAAAATTACAGCAAAAGACAACTACCGCCCAGTAGCACTTGCTAGTGTGGTGAGTAAGGTAGTTGAAATGATAATGCTAGAAAGAATGTCTGCATATATTGTCACCAGCAGCAATCAGTTTGGCTTTAAGAAAAATCACGGCACAGACCAATGCATATATGTGCTGAAAGAAGTGATTGATACATACAACAAACTAAATAGCTCAATTTTCTCTTGTTTTCTTGATGCAAGTAAGGCTTTTGATAGGGTGTGTCACAAAACCTTATTTGAAAAATTAGTTAACAGGGGAGTGCCTAGCTATATTGTTAGGATACTTATTTTCTGGTATGCTAATCAAAAAATGTGTGTAAGATGGGGCAACATCCTGTCAGGCTCTTTCGCCGTAACCAATGGTGTTAGGCAGGGGGGGATATTGTCTCCGTATCTTTTCAACGTCTACATGGATGATCTTAGTCTGGAGCTGAACAAGACTCGCACTGGGTGCTGTATTGGCAGCACCATTGTAAATCATCTCATGTATGCTGATGACCTAGCCTTAATCGCGCCCTCTGGAGCAGGACTGGATAAATTATTAAGAGTATGTGAAAAATTTGGAATCGAACATTCAGTCAAATTTAATCCTATAAAGAGCAATATCATAATATTTAAATCTAACCTTCTATTGAAATCAAAGCTACCTAAATTCCATTTGTATGAAGAAATTATAGAAGAAGTAAGTAAAGTAAAGTATCTAGGACACTATATTTCATGTGATCGCTCAGATGATGAGGATATGGGTCGTCAGCGAAGGCAACTTTACATGCAGGGAAATTCAATATTAAGAAAATTTCATATGTGCACATGGGATACAAAAATAACATTGTTCAACTCCTACTGCTCACCAATGTATACAGCACAACTATGGTGGAACTATAAGAAAATGACAGTGAATAGACTAAGTATCTCATATCACAATATCATGAAAATGTTTCTGGGGCTCTCAAAATATGAGAGTACAAGTACGCTATGTGCCTATATGAACTTACACTGTTACAAATCACTCATTAGAAAGCTAACATATAAATTCATTCAGCGCCTTAACACTTCTGAGCACAGGATCATTAAAATGCTACAAACTCCAAGCATAGTGTACACCTCCAGGATCCAGGCACACTGGAGGAAGTTGCTCTATATTTAACCTTAAGTAATGATTTCAGGTCTGCTACTCTACAGAATTAGCATACCGGTACTGATCCTCATAGTGCAGTACAGTACCGATATTCCTATACTGTACTGTAGCAACATACTGTACCGGAAGCTAAATGATGTGAGGCATGGTACTGTACACAATTAGGACAGTGGTTTTGGTAACACAGTAGTTTGATGACCACTGTTTTTGGTTGAGGCAGTGCTGTGAACTACATGATAGCAAGCTGGGTATTATTTAATTTCTTTTTATTTTATGTAGCCTATGTACAGTAGCTTATATATATTTATATATATTTATGTTACTGTAAGGTATATATGGACCCCAGTATGGTCCCCTCTGTACTGTGTGAGTCTGAAATAAAGTATTATTATTATTATTATTATTAACACCCTGACTAACCTCTATTAACCCGGGAACTGCGGGGAGACTCTTAAGAGTTCCCCCGGCGGACTGCGGGAAGACTCTTTAGAGTCAGAGAAAAAAAAAATCAACTTAAAACATCGAAAAAAAAAAAAAAAAAAAAAAAAAAATTGGCCCCTGGACCATGCAAAATCTCAGTCCTCTACCTCCCCTCCTTCCCCACTTTTCTCCCCTCCCTCAGTTATCACCTATTTTCCCTGTTATTCCCTTATTCTGAGGTATATTTTCGTGCTAACATTAGCGAGTTGCAAGCAGGGTGTTGTCATCACTGATAGAAAGCGAGTGCAAGAGAGAGAGAGAGAGTATCGATCGACTGTGTCTCAGTGGCCTTGGGGGAAATTAGCGGGAAAGCAGGTTGCCTCACCCATACATTCTATAACTCGCGGCCTATATCTCCGATTTTGACCATCCAAACGCTGTTTTCACTCGTTTTATTGTTGTTTCAGGTTAATACCTTTATAATCAACCCATAATAGGCACGTATGGATAAGTATTAATGCTATTTATGGTAAAATGAATATTTTAGTGATGGAAACACCTCAAATACGTCAGCACAGGGGGATGTTTCTAATTACCCCCATGCGCACTTCTTAGGTTAACCCACAATAACCAATTAACCTTTCTTGCACACTCCAATAACCAAATTAGCACCTCAGCTATACCATAGAATGAAGACTGAACAATCTAAGAGAGACGCTCCTATCACAGCTGTCCCAATCCTCCTCGCAAAGTAGATCCAGTCTGTATGGTTGTCATGTAAAGCTACAACAACCTTGATAATCCTTTCTTGCACAAGGATGTAGAATAAAAGTCCAGAGATAAGTTTATAGGTTCTTATTAGCCAAAGATATACAGAGCTGGGGTGGCGCTGCTATGCTGAGTGCCGACCGGATGTTACTGATGAAAACATGTGCAGCGGTGCCGGATATATTTGGTGCAACGCTGCCGATACTACAGAGTACGGTATATTATCATGGGATATTAAACAATGATAGTATTGCCCTGAAAGTACATGTGTGTATGTTGCAATATGATTAAGGCATGTGTACACTCTGTATATATGTTGTGTGTGCACTTAACCTATATCAACACCTCCCTCCCCCTTCAAGCTCGCAAGACGTTGTCGAGCTGACTCTTTTTCTAGGAGCCTTTCAGACCTACGTGGAGCCATGGGGGAAGTGAAGGACTCTCTTTCTGGGTCCGTGCAAGACACAGGGATCTCAGGGTTATGGGGGAGGGGTTCAACACCAGGGGAATTCACTGGGCGGAGGAAGCGACGGTTCTGCCAATATATCTTACCACTGGGGAGACGAACCTCATAATCCCTGGACCTACCGCAGCCCATGACGACCCCAAGCTTGTCCCAGCGGTGAGAAGTCGGGTCTTGGATCCGCACTGTGGTGCCGACTCTCAACCTGGGAAGGGGGCGTGCGTGCTGGTCATAGTTTCTCTGCACCAGCGCAGTGTGGGCGGCTGCACGGCGGTCACAGTCCTCGGCCTTGGCTTGCCACTCTGCTGCAAAGGACTGGGGATGAGCAGGGACACAAGACCGTAGTGGGTGGCCATACAAGATTTGTGCTGGGGAGCGGCCTGTGAAGTTCGGGGTGTTGCGGAGCTCCAACAGTCCACGGTCAAAGTCCTCACAGTCGATGTTGCCCGAGGGAGCCGTCTTCAGTATGAGGTGTTTGACGGACTTGACGGCAGACTCGGCATGACCGTTGGATTGTGGGTAGTGTGGGGAAGAGACCAAGTGATTGACTCCCCAACGCTCCATGAAGTCCCGGAACTCACGGCTAGTAAACTGTGGGCCTCCGTCTGTACGTAGGCGGAGGGGTACACCAACTTCCCTGAAGTAGCGGCAGAAGATCCTGATGGTGTTTGAAGCGGTAGTATCTCCTTTGCAGGGTACGACAACGGGCCAGCCTGAGAGTCGGTCTGTTACGACGAGGAAGGATTTCCCCGCCACAGCGAAGAAGTCGGCTGAAACAGACTCGAAAGGCCTAGTTGGGTTGTCGTCGTTGATCATGGGTTCCTGCTGCTGACTAGGCTGTAAGACCTGACACGGCTCACAAGCTTGAACTGTATTGGCGATGTCAGAGTTGATGCCAGGCCAAAAAACAGCCTGTCGCGCCCTACGCTTAGTGGCCTCCACGCCTCTGTGACTATCATGCAGGCGAGCCAAGGTGCGGCGGCGAAGGGCTTCAGGAACCACAACCCTCGCTCCGTACAGGACGAGTTCACCATCTGCTGACAGGTTAGTCTCGGAGTTTCCAGAATGGGAGTAGAGAGTTGTGCAGGTCGTAGCGGTTGGTGGGGAAACCCGAAGTAACGCACTCACGCAGGCGGATGTACACAGTATCCGCTCTGGCTGCGTCTCGGAGTTCCTGGAGAATCCTGTCTGCGTCCTGTGAAGGAGAGTTGACGTCGGTGGCGGCGGCGTTGACAGTCATGAGGGACCTGAGGTGAACCGTGGCGTCGGCACATGCTAACTCATCCTCTGGCGTCGGGTGGCTGACAGGCGCCCGTGACAACGCATCAGGGATGCAGAGCAACCTGCCAGCGCGCCAGACGGCTGTGAAGAGGTAAGGTGCGACTTTCTCCTTCAGACGTTGGAGGCGGGGATTTTCAACCGCATCAAGGGTGTAGTTGTTGAAGATGGGGATGAGGGGGCGATGGTCCGTCATGAGGGTGAAGTGTTGCAGTCCGATGAGGTAGAACTTGCACTTGGACATGGCCCAGACCATGGCTAGCATCTCCAGCTCAATGGTGGCATAGCGGGACTCGGGGTCGCTTAGGAACCTCGAGCCACACTGAACTAAGTGGAGACGGTTGTTGCCATGATCCTGTAGGAGGGCGTATCCAATACCGTTAAGGCGGGACGCATCAGTTTGTAGAATCACTGGTAGGGAAGGGTCGAATGGGGCCAGGACGGGTGGACTGAGCAGGGCAGCCTTGACCTGGCGGAAAGCCTCATCATGGTCAGCGGTCCACATAAACGACCTCTTCGGGCTCATCAGGGGGCGCAGGGGCTGAGCGGCAGTGGCGATGTCGGGGGTGAACTCCGCCAGCTGGTTCACCAAACCCATGAAGGAGCGAAGGTCGGTGATGTTGGCTGGTGTCGGGAAGTCCTTGATCGCTCCGACTTTGCCAGGGTCAGCCTGTGCAGGTGATGTGGTGGCTGTGAAGGGTAGCTCCTTACACCTGTTGATGTGTTTGACCTGTAGAATTGGCTTGGGGAATTTCGGTGAGATGATGGCCAATGCTTGACAGTGGCGTTTGGACAGAAGCGGCGTCTGAACACCCTCGCGGACTTGGATTGTGGCCGAACAGGAGCGTTTGCTGATGGTGAGTTGTGCATGAAACGTCCCCAAAGCAGGAGACATTGCAGAGCCATCCGCGTTGAGCGTTGTTGTCGGAGGCGGAGGTCGTAGGCTGCTGAGAGGAATCCGAAGTATGTCGAGGTGTCGTCGGCCGATCACTGTGATGTCTGCACCTGTGTCAGGAAGCATGTGGAGTTTTCTAGTGGTGCCGCTGTAGGTGAGACTCACGGATGTCAGTGTGGGTGCCTGAACAGGTGATCCCACACGTCGGCAACTTGTGGTCTTCTTTGCTGTAGACTTGTTGTGGGAGGAAGCGTTGTTGTCCTGTGTGGCGGGCGTCTTGGAAGATCTGCAGCATTTGTCGTAGTGGCCCATATGGTTGCAGCGACGACACTGGGCGGTGGCTGCAGGGCAAGCAGGAGTCCTAGGCTTATGACCACGACGGCCGCAGTTAGTGCAGGTGTAGTCTTCAGCTGGGCACTTGTTCTTGTCATGCCGGCGAGCACAACGCTGGCAGGCGGCAGCCGACGCCAAGAACTGTTGCGATGTGGAGAACTTGTCGCGTTGCTTAACCTCTCCGCGGCGCACAGGGGGTTTTCTACAGGGTAAGACTGTGCGCACCTATGATGATTTTGGGACCTATTGCCAATTTCGATAAAAAGTACATCATCGTGTAGGGAATGTTTGCGTGCATCGGCCCATATATATTTGACCCCCCAAAAAATGTCTGGGGGGGTAGGGGAACGGTCCGTAGTTGAAAAATGTGGAGCGAATGGCACCGCGCGGCTAGATTGTCATCGAGCGGCGAGATTTCCCTGCCGAATATTTACGCGCGCAGGGGATAGAAGGAGAGGGAGGAGGGGGTGGGTTACCGCGTATTATCACGTATATCTCCTTTTTCGAGCCCTTTTAGGCTATTTAGAGTATGTATACATGTGTAGGGCACCCATATAACAATGAATATGCCTCATAGTGACCAAAAATTGCAATATATAAGGGAATTATAAGAGAATATTTAGGGGGGAATGAAGATGTGTTGGAGGTTTGGCGGCAATTTATGAGCTGAGAGTGTGGTTTACGCCATACATATCACGTATATCTTGTACGTAGAGCACTGTCACGCTATAATACAGACTTGTACGTATGTATACGTGCCATATATCAAAATATATACCGCATATAAACCAATTCATGCGATATTTACGCACATTATCAATGAGTTTCTATGCGTGAACCAAGGTGTGAGTGAGTTGTGGTGGGAATGAAAGGGGGAGAGGGTGTGTTACGCCATAAATATCACGTCAATCTTGTATTTAGAGCACTCTCATGCTATAATAAAGACGTGTACATATGTAGGCGTCCCATATAACAAGGAATATACCGCATATAGCCCAATTGATGCGATATTTACGCAAATTGTGAATGTGTTTCTAGCAGACGGAAGCCTGAAAGGGGGGGTTGGGGGTGGGTGGGTGGGAGGGAGGCATGCAGGGGTGCAGTGAGTGAGTGAGTCGTGGAGAGATGGAAGTCAGGCAGATCTCTAGATAGATAACCAGCTTAGTGATAATTGTGGAGGCGCCCCAGGCGTATTGATGTTTGGTATTTTGACCCTTATGTCTACCAGATGGCTGGTGTTCGTTGCCATCAACAGGTCTACAATAACATGAGTCAGGAATGGAGAGAGAGAGAGAGAGAGAGAGAAACTGAGACATGCGTATGTCGTACATATAAATGGACTTCAGAATTGCATTTTTATGCAAGCAGACATTGCATTTTAGACACATGTGAAGTACCACAGAAACATGTAGGCCATTGACTGTAAATAAAGTACTATATTTATAGACCACCAGCGACGGTGCTGAGTCAACACAGGCAGATTGCCTGTTGTGATAGAGGGCTAAATATAGACTGGTGTCTCCTTACACCTGCGAAAGGGTAGATTGCCACCAGAGAAACGTTTACTTATTTATTTCGAAGTAATATGCAATCTAAATGTATATTCGAGACCTACTGCAATTATTTGTATGACAGTCATGACTATGTATAATCCAATATACGCGCGTAGGCGAGACATAAGAAAGCTGGTTGAGCAATTTTCGACACCCACACAGTTATTATTCATTTTTATTTACAATATTATACAATACAAATGTATTTGTGAAGAGTATTTTATCCATTATTGTATTTATACCAATTTTGTTCCCAGACAGAGCTGCTGTAGCTGGAGAATCAAGGAGCGGCAAGGGTCACCTCGTGACCGCCTGACCGTGTGAAAATGAGTGGAGTCACACTGAGAGGGGCAATTTTGCTGAGTGTTTGGGCAATTTTTGACAGAATAAAGTTATATAATTACTAATTCTTGACAGAGACAAACTATTATAAACCTTGGCATGATATAATTGATAATCCCATCAATTTACAAACGTAAATTGGTGGGATAATTCATTTTTTTTTGTATATTGTCATTTCGATTGTAGACACGAAGTTTTGAGTAATATTTGGTATGAGCTCCTGTGGCATGGTTGGTAAGGTCGCGGACTGGAAAACTCAAAGTGTCGTAGGGTAGTGGGATCGAATCCAGGAGGGGGTTATGGGGAAGGTTTTATATTGTCTAGAAACAATTTTATAAAAAAAAAATTTTACAAGATCATGCCATTGTATTCAAACAATATGAAATATTCATAGAATATATCATATTGTAAGAATACAATGACATGACCTTGTTTTCTTTTTTTCTTTTTTTATTGTTTTATTTTATTATCATAGTAGGTTTGACATGATTTATTGAAACATATTTATTTTTGTACAATTCATTTGAAGTAAGAAAATAATTATATACACATTACTTAGGCTAATAACAAACATATATATTGATATACTAAAAAAATAAGGCATATTACATGTAAATCTTTGAAACTTATAAACTAAATAATGAAACATACAATTATATAATGTAAAAGCTATATCACAGGGACATCTTTGGAACTTATACATTATATAATATATATGTTACATTATGAGGTAGCGTGATCAATTAGGTCAGGTCAGGTAAGGTAGGGCGCGAGTCCAGGGCAGGGCAGGGCAGGAGGCGAGGCCAGGGCAGGGCACGGGGCGAGTCCAGGGCAGGGCAGGGCAGGGCAGGGGCCGACACTCAGTAGTTCTTGAAGGTGTGGTAGTCCCTGAAGCACTCACCCAGGCAGAGTGCAACTTTGCACTCGGCGCACATTGAGGTGACTCTTTTGGTCACATGGGGTTTCCTCACACTGGAGCTGCAGACGGTGCACTGCACCTGCCTGTGACGAGTGCCAATCAGCTCGGTGTTGGTTGTGTAGTGTCTTTCGACACCCAGCTGGATGCGGTCAGGAACGTGATCCCCACGCCATGCCGTACGTCTGTGAGTGGTGGTGGCATACTTCTCCAGGAGTTGGTAGGAGACGTTGTACACGAACTCCCGGAATTTCAGCTTCTGGTTTGGGGCCATATCCTTCTTCACCAACCACAAGTTGTAGGCGTTCAGCATCGTTATGTCAACTAGGTGGAGGAAGAGCTTGTGATACCACTTCACAGTCTTCCTCAGACACTCAACACCTGACAGCTGACAGTCAGACTTGTCCACCAGGCGCATGTTTTTGGTGTAGTCCACTACCATGTCGGGCTTGTAGATTGTCTTCCTGGTTCGGTAGTGGATTTTGCCAGAATCCACCTGGGCACCTGTGTGGACGGTGGAAAGCAGGTGGACGTCTCGCTTATCCTTCCACTTCAGGGCTATCAGTTTCCCACACTTCTCGAGCTGCTTGTATTTCTGCCCCTTTCGTCGCCTTCTTCGCACATGCCTCTCGCGGTGTTCCTGGGCCAGGTCGTCTTCTGAAGGTGTGTCACTGGAGGAGGCATCTGTGAGAGGAATGACATCACCTGTGAACTTTGGCATAAACTTTCTTGTCTTTCTGACAGTCCCACATGACCCCGTTTTGTTGTCATAAAGAAACTGGCAGAGAGCAGGAGAAGTATACCAGTTGTCAGTGTAGATGATGTGGCCTTTGCCCAGGTAAGGTGCCAACATTTTCCTGACGATGGCACCTGACATGCCCATGGGGTCATTGGCAGCGGCTTTCGGTACGTCAATGTCAGTTCCTGTATACACGATCATGTCAAGCACTATTCCAGTTTCACAGTCGCACAACACGAAGAGCTTGATTCCGAACCTATGCCTCTTCAAGGGGATATACTGCTTGAAAACAAGACGTCCTTTGAAGAGCACGAGCGACTCATCAATCACCAAATTGAGGAAGGGGTAAAAGTATTTCCTATACCTCTCCAACAACATGGTGAACACATCCCGAACTTTCCATATCCTGTCAATCCTGTTAGGATTTTCGTTGTCTGCAAAGTGCATAAATCTTAGCAGCAACAAAAATCTGTCACGAGTCATGAACTTATTGAAAGTTGGGGTGGCGATGAGAGGGTCGTGCTTCCAGTAGTGTTGCAACACATGCTTCTTGATCAGAGGCATGAGGAACAACAAGGCAAAGAACGTCAGAAATTCTGCCACAGTCGTATCCACCCAGCCTCGTATTCTCGCTTTTGGAGAAAGGACGTCCAATCTGCCAAACACCCACCTGTAGTAGGCGTTTGTTTGGGCAACGATGTACGTCATTACCTCCATGTCGAAAAAAGCGAGGAAGAAGTCGCTTTCGTTCGCTTGATCATCACAGGGCCAGTCGTCAGTTGTTCCTGACGTCCCAGGATTGAACTGGGGCACGTCAGGTACAAAATTGACCCCGTCAGACCAATCGAACGAAGGCATGCCAGGGATCGGAATGTCGTCTGCGTCTTCTTCTGCGTCTGAAATATCGCTTCCATGGTCGCGATACAGCACTTCATCATCATTACCCTCCTCTTCACTCGACAGACGATGCCCTTCCTCGTTTTCGTCACCGACGTCGGACTCACTCCCACTGTCCACTCCCAAATCCCCCCACCCTTGGTCCCGTGCTAGGGCTTCGTCGTCGAAACCCGGGCTGCCAATGTCCTGCGAATCACCATCAAACAGCAGGGCGGCATACTTAGATGGTGTAAGAGTTTTCCGGGTCACTTTGGCACGTGCGGGAGTCTTATGGACAGGGACAGCAGAGGTGGTGGCAGGGGCGGCGGCAGGGGCGGCGGCGGCAGGGGCGGCGGCGGCAGGGGCAGCAGTGGTGCGTGGCCTTGATGGCAAGATGATGGTGGTGCCTGTCGCCCTTCTCTCTGTTCCTTGGGCAGGGGCGGCAGGGGCGGCAGGGGCAGCAGGGGCGGCAGGGGCGGCAGGGGCAGCAGGGCCGGCAGGGACACCAGGGCCAGCAGTCGCTTTCCCAGTCGCTTTCCCTCTCCCTTTCCCCTTCCCCTTCCCTGTTCCTTGGGCAGGGGCGGCAGGGGCGGCAGGGGCGGCAGGGGCAGCAGGGGCGGCAGGGGCGGCAGGGCAGCAGGGCCGGCAGGGACACCAGGGCCAGCAGTCGCTTTCCCAGTCGCTTTCCCTCTCCCTTTCCCCTTCCCCTTCCCTGTTCCTTGGGCAGGGGCGGCAGGGGCGGCAGGGGCAGCAGGGGCGGCAGGGGCGGCAGGGGCAGCAGGGGCGGCAGGGGCAGCCGGGCCAGGGGCGGCTGGTGGTGTTGGTGGTGGTAGGGGCACTGTGGCTGGCGTACGGGTTCTTTTCCCTACGCCCGTGCCTTTCATTTTTCCTGCCCCCGCAGGTAATGCAGCCCTAGGGCGGCCTCCTGCGTCGCTGGTACCGGTGGCAGGGGTGGCAGGGGTGGCAGTGGTGGCAGTGGTGGTGGTAGTGGTTGTTGCAGTGGCCTGGGTCGTGGTGGCAGTGTCCCGAAAGACCAATGACCTCTGTGCCATTGCCCTGCTTGCACGTGTTTTACGTGCTTTTGGTGCTGGTGATTCGTCCTCTGAGCTGTAGGGCGTGTCGTACTGGTAGCTAGGGTCTTTGGCAGCCACCCTCTGCCTTCCACGGCGGCTAACACCACCAGAAGGAGGGCTGGTTGTGTCATCAGGGAGCGAGCGTGAGGGACGTGTAGGCTCCATGACTAGTGCGTGGTTACTGGCGCGGTGGTGCTTGCACGAATGCGGGGCGAGCGTTTGGCGGGGTGGTATCGAGAGTTGACATGTAGTACTATACCCACACCAATTTTCAGCCGCCTGGCTATAAACGCGCGGTTTTGGTACGTGTTCAAAGTCTCTGCTCTTAAGAGTCTACCCGCAGTGCGCCGGGGGAACTCTTAAGAGTCTCCCCGCAGCTCCCGGGTTAACTTGCTTGTTCTGCTTGTACGCTGACACGGCGTTAACCTGGGACGGTGGGGCACGTATGGCTGACGTAGCGCTTCGAGTGGCCTCGTAGGAACGGCAAGTGTTGACGATGTCCTGTAATGAAGGGGTGGCGTCGAGGGAAAGCAGCTTCTGTACAAGTTCTTCGTCATGTATGCCCATCAGAATGACCATCTTGAGTTGACCCAACTCAAGATGGTCCTTGCAGGCTGAAGAGTTCCCTGGGCAGACGTCAATTTCTTCGGCGATGTGGCAGAGGCGGACGTAGAAGTTGTCGAATGACTCGCCTTGTTTTTGCTTGCAACTGAACAGGTCCCTGCGACGGAGAGCTTCATTGCGAGAATTCTTGATGTGCTCCTGAAGTGCATCGAGGACTGCATCAACGGTCTTGTCGGTGTCAGGGGGTATGCTTAAGGTGTGCTCCAAAAGCCGCTGTGTCTCCAGGGTTAAGCACATCCGCATCTGGATCAGTTGTTTCTCCCTCAGTAATTTAGATAAGTCTACCATAATAGAGTAATCGTCCCACCGACGCCTCCATTCTCTGAAAACCTGGAAGGTGGCATCAGCACAAAGGGGTGGCGGGTTCTGGGTGATAGCCTTCTGTGGTGGAGGTGGAGCTGTAGGGGTGGAGGATGTTGTGGAATTGGGTGTTGTCCCCGGTAAGGTGGGTGTAGGTGCAGAGGCAGGTGGGGTAATTTGGGCCAGAGCCTGGACAAGGGCGGAGAACTTGGCATCGTCCATCTGTCTCCTGTAGTCCTCCTCCGTGCGTCGTCTTGTTTCCTCCTCCTGTCTCCTGTAGTCCTCCTCCTGTTGTCTGCGGTCCTCCTCCTGTCTTCTGGTATAGTCGTCCCGTTGTCTGCATTGCTCCACATACTGTATGAGCTGAAGGAGGTCTGCACTTGTGGTAGGTTGTAAACTTGCAGGGTGTGGTGACAGGGGTGGCATCCCCCTATAGTGTAGGGGAGGTAAAGTGGGGGGAGGTTGGGGAGGTAGAGTAAAATGAGGGGTGGTGAGAGGAGGAGAGGTTGGAGTGGAATGAACTGACTGGTACCCCTTACCAGCAACTCCAACAGTATCTCCATCATTATCTCCACCACTATCTCCACCAGTAGCTCCACCATTATCTCCCTCCCCAGTATGGTCGTGTGGGGTGTCTCTGGGATCCCCATGAATCTGCTCATCTCCTTCCATAATTGGTTGATAGCTGACACACTGTAGTCTTGCAGGAACGATGAAAATGTGCAGTACAACTGGAACAGTTTATTTAATAGTGCGAGAAATTATCTGTGCTAGAGTGAGTGAGTGAGTGAGTTAGTGCGTGAGTGCGGTAGGCTTGGCACCACCGTGTTGACTTGGCAGCGATGTGCGTGTGTCCGTCCGCGCATGTGCCATCACAGCTGGAAGGCACTGAGGGCCCAGTGAGGGGTGAGAGCTTCAGTGTTGCTGGAGATGTTAGAGGGGGAGGGTATGCTACTCCTCGCTCTTGTCCAGCAATGTTTCGGCGGCTATAACCCTCACAGCAAGTTGGGAATGGGCACAAATTACATGGGACATATAATAAAGGCACTGCACTACACTCTTAAGTACTTCACTGCACTATAAAGCACTGCACAATAATATATCCAGGGCTGGAGAGGTGAGGTCTTGCAAGATGGCTGGCTGAGAATCCGGTCTTGGCTCGTATCTCCTGGCTGTATTAACACACTGCGCCATGTATGGTTGTCATGTAAAGCTACAACAACCTTGATAATCCTTTCTTGCACAAGGATGTAGAATAAAAGTCCAGAGATAAGTTTATAGGTTCTTATTAGCCAAAGATATACAGAGCTGGGGTGGCGCTGCTATGCTGAGTGCCGACCGGATGTTACTGATGAAAACATGTGCAGCGGTGCCGGATATATTTGGTGCAACGCTGCCGATACTACAGAGTACGGTATATTATCATGGGATATTAAACAATGATAGTATTGCCCTGAAAGTACATGTGTGTATGTTGCAATATGATTAAGGCATGTGTACACTCTGTATATATGTTGTATGTGCACTTAACCTATATCAACACAGTCTCTCTCCCCTAAATACTTCCAGTATAGCCAAAATAGTACCTCTTACTAAGGCTCAGTTATATCACATTATGAAGGCTCCATATGGCCATGTGCCACAACAGTAATCACCACCTTACCTAGTTCCCGTATCAATTGAGAGCTCAAATAAGTCCATCAAAACTCGAGATCCCTATGGCCTACAGAGTCCAAAACCGAGCCTATAAACCAAGCTCCAGCCCCCAGTAAAATCAGTTGAAAGCTAGACACCAACCAGGGTTGGTCACCAGAGTTGACCTCGAGCTCTATTCATTGTTGGTTGCTGAGAATTGAGTTCCAGAGCCGGCAGACTCCGTGGCAGATTTGGATAGAAGGACCTATCCACGTACTTGAGAACTTCCTACATATGGACCATCTGGACGGCCGCGGAACCAGTCTTTAGCCCCCAACATCACAGACGCAAGATTACCAGGACCAGACCAATCAAATACTACCCAAGATTCACTCTATCAGTACTACAGTGTAAGAGATTCACTTATTAATATTTCTATGGAGTGGCTATATCTTTGCCCCAGTATAATTCATATATAACCATTCCATTAGGAAGTGCTAAGCGTATCAGTGTTTATTAATCAGAGGTGGGCGCGCTCCGGTGGGACCGGTAATGCGGCAGCGCTCCGCGCTCATCAGACATAAGGTAATGCGGCAGCGCTCACACGCTCCTTTTGTCAGCAGACCCGATGCGCTTCCCGCTTCGTGCTCCTGCGCTCCCAAAAATAGGTATATAAAAAATAAAACAAACAAAACAGCTTCTAGAAGTTATTTAATTATTTACCTTTGTCCTTCACTTTGTCCTTTGTCTTTCACTTCACTAAATTCCAAGAATCCAAAACATTCAAAAAACCTCAAGTCATGGTGTCTTTCTGAAGTTTAACTGTTTAAGTTTCTCACTTTCTCAGTTTCTGTTATTCTTTATGTCATATCAATGAATCAAATGTCAATGATATGATATGATTGATATCATTGCAAATGTCAATATGATATGATTGATATCATTGTGAGTTTGTGACATTGTGACTGTCCATTGATATCTATGATATGACATAAAGAATTACAGAAACTGTCCAAACTGAGAAACTTAAACAGTTAAACTTATCAAGCTAACATTCTAACAAGCCTAACAATAGAATAACAACAATACAACATGATTACATTGATTAGTATTTACTATTTAGTTGATTACATGATTAAATGAATAATAATTTAATATCATAATATCATTAATAATTTAATATGATATGATTAATTGATTATATTATGATTATTGGACCCGTCCAAGCTGTCCACAGACACTCAGACAGTCAGACAGGCTCGGGCTATACCACTGCCAGACTTACCCTTAGGCCCCTTCGTAAGCTGTAACTTGCCCGTAAGGTTTACTTTGCGTTAGCAAAAGCCCAAAAAAAAAAAATAACAAGTTAACAACTGTAACACTGTCAGTATGTCACTATCATAGTATCACTGTTCACTAACACCGTGGGTAACACCGTACGAACGGTACGATGACTGTACACGATAATGACGTTCTTGTACCTGTTGTTGACAGGAAAAATCGCCTCCGGAGCGCCAGAAAGGAGTGCGAATTTCTAGCTGCGCTCCCCGCATGCACTCCGATTTCAGAATTTTGCCACTCCTCGCTCCGCGCTCCTCTATATTGGTAATGCGCACCGGATCGCAGAGCGCAGAGCGCCAAATGGCGCGCACCTGCCCACCGCTGTTATTAATTAACAGGCGATATTAACTCTCATAATTACCTATATATCCAGATATTATTACATAGAAGTGAAACCCTAGTGATATCTGAATGTTCGCCCACTGATTTGCGTTCTATGTATTTCTGATACAAGAATATAAAACTTAGATCAGTACCCCCTGAGGTTACTAGAATTCCCGTGCTCTAAAATACAGGTGTCTAATCTAGTCTGTGAACTACTACTTGTGCACCAGAGCTACCAGTAATAAATCTAACAGTGAATATGAATATATAAGTAACATTGATGGTCTCCAGTATATAAACTTGTGAATAAAGCCAGTGATCAGAAGATTAATACCTGAACATTGGAAGTGGGAGACTAGGCTCCATCCAGATCCACTTATGCTAGTGTTGTTCAATTCTATCATTTGTCTTGCACGAGTATTCAGAAGTGTGTATATCAATAAACGTGATCGTGTGTCTTGTTACCGTGTGTTTATTTTGTGTTCTCTATTCCTCATACCTTGTTTTGTGCATGCAGTCTTCTATACACAGTCAGTTAGAACTCACATTACCCAAGTTAATCCTGTAGAAAAACAGGGCATAACAAACAGGACAGCCAAAAAAGCGTGAAACACACGCCGCCATAGGGTGGGGTAAACACACCCTGGAGCGGTCCCAAGATGCTCCAGAGCGGGCCACAGCCACCATAACCTTACCAAAGCCCCTCAGAGACAATTAGGACCGACCCAGAGCGGGGGAAGAACCCACACTCCAGGGCGGGGGAAGACAGCATGAAGAGAGGGAGCCGAAAAACCAAACAAACCGACCTGGAGCGTGAAAAACCAGCGCTCCAGGGCGGGTGGTCACGCTTGAGCGGGAGGACGATATAGCGGCCTCACGCTCGGTCCAGAGCGGCACCAAAGAAGGAGAAGACAGCGCCGAAGCGACAGATGCACGCCCGGGAGCGGTAATACCGATGCTCCAGAGCGGAGCGGCGACCTCCTATAACAGTCTGAGGGCCAGGGTAAGTGAAAGAAGACAGGTGAGAAGTGCCAGACGTTCGCCCTGGAGCGATAGTACTGACGCTCCATGGCGTAGCGGCGAGCCAGGTCCAAGTGAGAGAGGACCGAAGCATCACTCATCGACGACACTTAAGGACATATAAATAATGTGTTCGTCTGCTAAACATAGCAGACTCAGGGGACTCAGAAAAGGAACGCCAACCAAAGACCGACCTGGCGTGGGACGTGACCCACGAACAGGGAGGAGCAGAGGAAGACATAGCCTAATCACAAGGCCTTAACCTGCTGAGTGCCAGACAATTATTGACCCTATGCATCTGCCAGTGCCAGAGGATTTTTTATTTTTATTGTTTTGGCTAAATCTATCAAGTTGGGTGAGAAAGGAAGGATAATGGTAAAAAATCCACTCCCCTTGTCCATTTTCGCCAGAAATGTCCCGAATGTAGCTAAAATTTTCAGAGTAAATCATCGACTTTTATGGTATCGGAACGTATAGGTAGGAGGGTGGTGGGAGGGTGGTTTGGGGAAGGTAGAAGCGTAATTGACTCGTGTTACAAATTAATATGAAACCGATTGGTGAGGTAGTTTCGCCACCACGGATTTTCCTTTTTTTCCTTTTCTTCGTACGGATACGCTGGAAGTGGGTGGTGGGAGGCGGTTGGGGTGTGGTGGGGGGAAGGCAGAAGGGTAAGGGACTTGTCACACAAATATGGAACCGATTGGTGCAGTCGTTTCGCCGCCACAGATTTTCCTTTTTTTTCCTTGTGAGGTGACCGATAGTCAGCGAGTGGGTGGGGGGAGGGGGTTGTGTTGGTGGTGGCAAGAAGCCAGAAGGGTAAGGTACATGTGGTAGAAATATGAAAGCCATAGGTGCAGTCGTTTCGCTGCTACGATTTTTTTTCGGCGAGTCCGTATATATACGGACCTGGCACTGGGCGTGACAAGACCCTATTCCGTATATATACGGACCTGGCATTCAGGGGGTTAAGGTGGCAAAATCAAGGTAAAGAGCAGAACACAAATTTGGGGTTCTGGAAAGCCAGAGGTAGTCAGACAACTGGTGCGAACCCAACAAAATATAATAAGGGGGGTGAAGGGACATCCCCAGGGGTTGCAACAGAATCGAACGACAAAACGCCCCCTGTAGGCTAGGCTACCCACAAAAAGTTAGCCTAATCAGCACTAGGTGATAGGAATAAATAAAAAGAAGGACGCCACTAGCAACCGCACACCCAAAGAGGTGTGAGTGCGACATTAAAAGACCAATCATGGGGCAAGTGATATCCCGGGTCGGCGCCCCCCCACCATAACATCACCCGAAAAACCGAAGTTAGCCTAGCCACTGAAAAAACTTGCGTAAGTCAGAAACTAAGGTAGTGACAAGAAGCCCTAAATTAATAGAACCTATCAAAACCTAAACTAAAGTCACCGCAAGGCTAAAAGCAAAATAAGGCAAAGGCCTTTCAAACAATAGCGGTGTCCAATGACACGCATGTGCAGAGGGCTGAAAACATGAGAGACCTCCACTTTCAACGCAAACACTCGAATAAACACCTGAGTGCCGATTTTACGTTGTGCCTACAACACGGATCATCTATCTATAATTCCAGGCACCAATTAAAGGCCCAAAACTCACCAAAAGGTGACGAAGATAGGAGTGGAAGGCAGCAAAAATTGGAGCACCAGAAACACATGTGCACCCGAGTGGTAGCGCAAAAGAGATGCCCTTTAACCCTCCGGGTCCGGGGGCTCTCATATGAGGCGATCGTCGTGTCCGGGGGTATTCCTGAAAAATGGCTATCTTCATAATTCGATATCTACTGATTGAGACCACCTAGAGCAGTCAACTAAATTGTATAGTGTAGAACCAACCTTCGTCTGTAGAATGGTGTTAAGTTGACATCGCTACGACAAGTGGTTGCCAAGATATGATGATGTGAATGGAGGTAATTTCCCGAGTATTTTCGCCTGCGTCCGAACGCTTCGCCGCGACCCTGGCTAGCACGCACTAAGTCACTCGTTGCTTCCTTGGCTTTGGTACCGGTACACAATATTATGTTTTTATGGAGATAATGTGATATTATTGTGTCATTTATTACTTGTTCAACCATTATTTGAGGTATATGAAACTTTATATAACATATTTTCGGCACTTTGACTGTTATTGGATATTATTGTGTCACTTTCACTCTTATTACTCTTCTTGTTATGAATTATTGTAACTCACTGTTATTATTGAGTTATTATTACTTGTTATACATATGTGTGTCACTTTCATTTACTAGGCTAGGCTACGCTAGGCTAGGCTTAGGCTAGGCTTAGGCTAGGCTAGGCTAGGCAAGCGTACGGTACCGTATCCGCATCTTCACTAACCACTTATTCTTCGTCAAAGTCACTCCCAAGTTCACTCAGTTCACTATATTCACGAGCACCGTATTCACCATCGCCATTATCCTCGTAATGATCGTCTTCATCGGTACTAATAAAGCCCAGAAACTCTAATCCATCCGCCACTACGCTACCCACTTGTTCATCGCCAAAGTCACTCCCAATTTCACTCAGTTCGCTATATTCACTCAGTTCGCTATATTCCTTAGCTCTTCCAGAGTGTGTGCAACACCACCGGGACTAAGCACTGTTTTCTTGGTCGTTTTAGCCTTGCTTTTGTTAGGCGTACGGGACGCAGCGGCGGGCGTCGATTCGGACACAGCGATTTATTTTGGATTAGCTCCATCCATGTTGGATGCATTATGAGAACTGATGTTGCATGTTAGTTTGTGCTTGGTGGCTCTGCGGTTGCCCACGCATAAACAAAAATCCGCCCGCGTGATTTAAACCCTTTGATTTTGATTTTGTCTCATATGAAGCCTCCCGGACTCCTAACCAAAATACGTTTTGCCTCATATGAGTCCTCCCGGATCCCAAGGGTTAATCCGGACCGGGTTAGAAGGTACGTCCCTGACAGCGGCGTGAAGAGCCAAATGGAATGGCCTATTCGACAACTTTTTCTTTTCTTTCTCGTTTCTCTTTTCAATTTTCTATTAAAAAGACCTCAAAAGTATGCACAACATACCTAGTAGAGAGAGTAAGGTGCTACTCTAGATGTTATCGATTTAATTCGCGCTATGTGTATACGATAATTGCCGCTCTAGAGCGAAGCAGATTACATCGTCATAGTATAAGCTCCACGTTGGAACGTAGAGGCTACTACTAAATTGATGCGTTTAACCTAAGAAGTGCGCATGGGGGGTATGAGACATCACACTCCTGTGCTGACGTATTTGAGCTGTTCCCATCACTAACATCGTTATTTTACCATAAATATCATTAATACTTATCCATATGCGCCTATTATAGGTTGATTATAAAGGTATTAACCTGTTACAACAATAAAACAAGTGGAAACAGTGTTTGGATGGTCAAAATCGGCAATACAGGCCGGGAGTTACATAATGTATGGCTGAGGCAACCTCCCTGCCCTCCACCCGTCCCCTTGTCTGGAGAGACACTGTTCCGCAATAGTCTCTCTCGCTCTTTCCCACGCTTGGTAACAGTGATGACAACGCCCTGCTACCAACTCGCTAATGTTAGCACGAAAATAAACCACAGAATAAGGGAATAACAGGGAAAATAGGTGATAACTGAAGGAGGGGAGGAAAGTGGGGAAGGAGGGGAGGTGGAGGAGTGATATTTGGCATGGCCCAGGGGCCCTTACTCTTAAGAGTCTTCCCGCAGTCCGCCGGGGGAACTCTTAAGAGTCTCCCTGCAGTTCCCGGGTTAAGAGGGGCTATGTAAACTTAATAGGGGAGCAAGGAAAAAAATGCGTCGTTTCTTAATCTGACAAGCGCGATATAGACCTAGGGGCTAGGGTAGTTATTTGTGCATTTCTAGCCTTGGATTCTGACAGAATTCGTTATATTTACAATATAGAGCATTATTTGTTTTCGGTATGCTTTTATTTTACATATATGATGTATATATGAACCTTCAAGAGTGCTAAAATAAGTTGGAAAAGCATTTGGGTGGTGAAAAACGAAGATATTAGCCACCCGGTCATAATCTCAGGCGAGAGAGAGCCACAGGCAACCCTCCCCTCTCGCTGTCTGTGAGTCAACTGAGGCGAGCGGGGCGGTGTGTGCCGGTGTCAAGGTGTTACATAACGATATTTTATGCAACCCACTTGTGCTACAATATCGCGGGAGATGATGATAATAAGAGGAAAAATAGGTGATAATTGAGGAGGGGGGAATAAGGTGGGGAAGGAGGGGAGGGGGGGGGGGTGAGAAACACATGGATGAGTACTAGAGGGGAATTATTTCACCTAGAGACACATTCCTTTGTTTTGATAGGCCCTTTTTTTTTTGGAAGGCTTTTTTTATGGTCTTGCTTCCGTGAGGCCTATCGCGTTCCCTATAGGAAGCCTTCCGTGAGGCCTATCGCGCTTGCCGGGTTAATGGGCGGCGGTCGAGAGAGGTCGCTCCTGGGCAGGAAGAGGTATGAGTCATGCTCATGGGAAACAGAGGAAGATCGGAATGCGCTGAGGCGCAGTGTTCAAACTTTGTTAATTCTTTTATTTTTTATTTCCTACTTTTCAGTGGCTCCGATTCAATGACGTACCTTAGGAATGATTAACCTCTGAAGTGCGCATGGGGGGTATGAGACACCACCCTCCTGTGCTGATGTATTTGAGCTGTTCCCATCACTAACATCGTTATTTTACCATAAATAGCATTAATACTTATCCATATGCGCCTATTATAGGTTGATTATAAAGGTATTAACCTGTTACAACAATAAAACAAGTGGAAACAGCGTTTGGATGGTCAAAATCGGCGATACAGGCCGGGAGTTACATAATGTATGGCTGAGGCAATCTCCTTTCCCACCACTTTTCCCCACGTCTGGAGAGAGACTGTCGATCGATACTCTCTCTCTCTCTCTTGCAGTCGCTTGCTAACAGTGATGACAATGCCCTGCTTGCAACTCGCTAATGTTAGCACGAAAATATACCACAGAATAAGGGAATAACAGAGAAAATAGGTGATAACTGAAGGAGGGGAGGAAAGTGGGGAAGGAGGGGAGGTAGAGGAGTGATATTTGGCATGGCCCAAGGGCAATAAAAAAAAAAAAAAAAATGGGTGTTTTAAATCGATTTTTGTTTTCCCTTACTCTTAAGAGTCTTCCCGCAGTCCGCCGGGGGAACTCTTAAGAGTCTTCCAGCAGTTCCCGGGTTAAGGGGTACCCCCTAAGATGATCTTGGTTCTCGACCACCGTAATCGAGGTTAACCCGGGCTCTGAGGAGCCCGGAACGAGGCCATATTATCATAGGCTCTTACGTCATTGACGTAAGGAGCCACCAATAAATACAAGTAGGGTACCTCAGGGATCTGTTTTGGGACCACTACTGTTCGTTATATTTATCAACGACTTACCTGAAGTTATAACTAATGGAAGTGAGATATACCTGTATGCGGATGACACTAAGCTGTATAGAAGAGTGAGGAGTAAGGAAGATGTGGGTTTGCTTCAATGAGATGTGGAGGGCATGAAGGGATGGTCTGAACATTGGTTGATGCCTTTTCATCAAAAAAAAATGCAAGTACATGCGGATTGGGACAAACAAGATAGACAAGGTAGGATACAGCATGTATGAAGCGATGGAGGAAGTGAATGCAGAAAAGGATATAAGAGTAGTGATAGACAATAAGTTAAATTTCTCAAAACATTTAGCGGAAAAGATAAACAAAGCCAATAGAATTGTAGGGCTGATAAGGAGGACATTTGTGTCACTTGACGAAGAAATCTTCAGGAATCTCTATACAGTACAGCGCTGGTCAGGCCGCACCTGGAATATGCGAACCAGGTGTGGGCTCCATATATGGTAAAGGATATAGAAGCAGTGAAGACAGTGCAGAGGAGAGCTAGCAAGCTAGTACCAACATTGAAAAACGCAGGCTATGAGCAGAGGTTGAGGACACTGGCATATAGGAGAAAGAGAGGGGATATGATAGAGACTTTTAAGATAGTGTCAGGAAAGTATGATGAGGATGTGTGTGAAGGTATCTTCTTGATGCGGGAGGGAACAAGAATGAGAGGACACTCTAAGAAAATTTACAAAGAAAGAAATAGGCTTGAAAAGGCAAAGAACTCATTTTGTGATAGAGTGGTAAATGAGTGGAATGCACTGCCCCAGTATATAGTCGATTCCGAATCAATAAGGAAGTTTGAAAGTAATCTTGATAAAGCATGGGGAAGACAAGATTTGGAGTTTGATTATAAAGCAAAAATACAGAATAGTAAAAAATTTGCGTCTTCTGCCGCCGCCGCCGCCAACACCGTGAACGACCGCAGTAGTGCAAGTACTGGCACTGAGCTGGATACACAGGCCTAGTTTGTCTTTTTCCAGAGAATCTACTGTAAGAAACTGTAGGAAAAGATGCTGTGATTGTTGTTTGTTTCCTCCACCAGGTATTCCATGACCTCGTCATAGAAGCCACAAAAAAGTTCACTGGAGGTTGCATCTGGGCCACAGGGATATGCTGCTGTCACTCCTGAGCCAATCTGCTCCTCGTCAAAAGCAGGACAATCTGGCTCGAAATCTGCCCCATCAGTCCAGACAAACAACTCCAATGAGCGCACACGCCCATGCCCATGCGCACGGCCATGCCCACATGCAGCGGCAGCAGCGTCGGCAGGCTGAGCCGCACGCCCATGACCTCGCCCTCGAACTCGTCATGTAGGTCTCTCCTCTTCTTCCAAATCGTCTTCCTCCTCCTCAGGTGATGTCAGGTCATCTGGAGCAATGTTGGGGTCGTCAACATCATCTTCGGGGAACAATTCCGGCGAAGAAGTGACCGGGCGTTAGCAGCGTGGGGGGCGGGAAGCTGCGGGGGGTGGAACAATCGGAGCCTCAGCCTCGGGAGTTGGACTCCTTTTGCGGAGAGCCGAGGGCTTCTCCACTCCAAATAACGCTCTTCGGTGAGATGAGGGCTGTGGCACACTGTGGGAGGACAATGCCGCACCACTAGTACCACTTGAAGAGGCCCTTTGCTCATCCTGAGAGAGTGATGAAGCCGAGGGCTGTGGGTGACCCGCGCGGCGTCCCGGGTCAAGGCGTCGGGACAAAGGAATGCGGGTGGTCACTAGCCCAGGGTCGGCGTCATTGTCACTATCACTGTTATCTCCTTCCCTTGCTTTTTCTGCTGCCCTACGTGCTTTCTTGGCTGCACTTTTCACCAATGTTTACTTATAAAAGTATTTGCCCACTTTCAAGAGCGTACGGGCAGGCAAGGGGGAAGGGGAAGTACACAGGGTAGGCCTAGGCTGACCAAGCAATGATGGCGGCGGGGTAGGCCTAGGCCCAAGCACACTCGGAAGTTCAATTTCACCTTCCTTCACCACTTCTACATCAGGGGACTCACTACTGTCTCCTCCCTCAAACAAATCAACATTATCATCACCCTCAAACCCCACAAAATCATCATCTTCATTCACACTATTGAATTGTTCTTTATCTATCAATATTTCGCCACTGCTTTCTTCAGTCAAAATGGCAAAAGTTCTCTCGAACGCACTATCACTCATTAAAACCTTTGCTTTTTTACGTTAGGGCTTTTTCTCGCTTGCAACAGGCGTCGACGTAGCTAGCGGGGTAGAAGTGGGGCGCGCAGGAGGCTGCAGGGAATCGGACACGTCGGAAGATTTTTTTTTGCTATATCTCGCTATGGCGGGCACGTACGGACTGATAACGGTAGTAGTTGAGGCATGGTGGCGCTGCGATCGCCCCTGCAAAGGAAATTTTCTCCGCGCGGATATCATAGCACACTTTCAAGCATATGGATTTTAAAATGACACCCGGGCTCCGGCCCCTTTGGCCGCACTGTTATTTTAAAATGATATACGGGCAGGAAGGGATAAGAATTGTTATAATAAAGCTTTCCAACTCGTGGATGTCTTTTGTGGATTCTATCCGAGACGCTGAACCAGGCAACGCCATTCCTCCTTCCTTCCCCTGCAGCCGTCCCGAGTAGAGGTGCCTAGCCTGTCCGCTTTATTCGACATTCGTTCTACTCTAGTGAGTCTTTTGCTTATTTATATCTAACTGAGATGTTCTAGAATAGGTTTAGAATAGCTAGGACTGGCGGCCCCATTGGTACGTCCGCAAGGTATATGTATGTATGTATATCTATCTATCTATCTATCTATTGCCTGACGCCGTGATCCCCGAAGGGGTGGCCACGAACGAACCGCCCCCATGCACCTCTGTCCCCAGTCAGTCGACGCCCCTCCCCCCAACCAGCACCGCCTTCGTTCATGTACTTCCTTACTCCATCCTTCCACCTCTCATTCGGTCTACCTCTCCCTCTCTGTCCCTCCACCTCGCTCTCGTACACCCTCTTAGCCATTCTCTCGCTTTCCACATGTTCCATTTGGCCGAACCATCTCAAGTTGTTCCTTTTCACACTTTCCAGCACATCTACCTCCACACCACACCTCCTTCTTACTTCCTCATTAGTCTGTCTATCCCTCCATGTAACTCTGCACGCACTTCTTAAGTAATTCATTTCCACTGCTCTCACTCTATATGTATGTATATGCTCAGGCCTAATCCCTACTTTTCCTATTTTTATTTTTATTTTCTATTTTACTCTATTTTTTTTATGTTTTTGTTTTTATTTTCTTGTGGGTGGCCGACTCAAGACAGCAAGAACAGGGAAAACACAAAACACATGACAGAACAACGAACAAACACAGACAGAACACAAAATTCACACACATCTAGGTCACCCAAGAGAAGACCCAGAGACCAGGGTCACCAAGGTCGCTCCAGCACTCCCTCGGCCCCCGACCACCCGGAGAGGATCCGATCTCAGCATGCAGACATGCAGCGGAGCCAAAGCCGCAGGCCCGCAGGGAAGTGTTAAAATAGGGTACTTGTGTGTAGGCGCCCAGTCGGTCCACATTGGACACGCATGTCATGTGTATTTGTTTTTGTGCTGCACCTTAGCTTTGCTATAACCTAGTTATTTAGGAGGCTATATATCCATGGAGCTATGCTACTAGCCATCTCTATGAGGTAGTAGCATTTTTTGTGTGTTATAGCAGACGTTCTGTTCTAAGAGTTGCCCCACGTGGTGGGGAACTTTTCAGAATCCTAGTTTGCTCATTTTCCCTTATGGCGTGGGGCGTTATGCGTTCGCTGCTGCTGTGTCATCATCGGAGGTAAGCGTATCTTATTCATCGTAATAATGACCTTGAGCCTCGTGGCCAACCTCATTAGGGGTATTCTTAGTTGGCTAGGGGTATTTTTTATTGCTTAATTAATACTGTGTGTTAGCCCTAAGATGTGACCTTCGCTTTCATGTGGTGATATTATACATGTTGGCAAGGTGTCAGGAGACGTTCTGACTTATTTGGTGTTTTTATTTGTTAGCGGCTGACTTGCTCAGACAAGTCGGTACCTTCAAAATTTGTTTTTTCCTTCCGGCGATCTTTACCGGGTATTGATGCCAGAAGCTATAAACTCGGCGTGGTGTGGTGTACCACTAGACTCCCGGCGAAAGTGCAGATTCCTAAGGGAGTGATTTCGGCCGGCCGAGCGAACTCGCCCTAACCAATAGCCTCACGCCACATGAATTGACTGATAATGCCCGGCGGAAAGGTTCAGTGAGGTAATTAACTATCACTCAGGTCCTTGTAGAACAATGTAGATGATTAGTTAGTTAATTAAATGTTAAATATGGGCCAGTGACAATTAGTCACAGGTAAGCAGTTCACAATGCGAAAGGGTCTTCGAGATCTTTTCACAAACAAGTACAACGGAAGATTAGAGTAGCGGTTGGCCTACATCTAGTTTTCCGGCATATTTGGGGGTGTTATGATGTGTGAACCTCTCGGTTTATCCTTATGAGCATTGATTCCTGGACATTTTTATTTCCAGATCACAACACATCTGTAAGCGGCACAGGACTGCAGGGGAGGGGGCCGATCCCGGCGGGGGGGGGGGTTCGTTAGCTCCATCATGCCTTTAGTCACTCATTGTGCTACACCCACTTGCTCTCTTATTCCAGTCTTTGCACATAAGCTATGCGTCAAGTGTGTTAGATGTCTAGATAGGTCACGGGGGCTTTGGGTGTCTAAAAGATGTCCAATTTGCACGGACCTCAGGAATTAATTGTTTAACAAAAAAGACCAATCATGCCTACACTCCGTTCAGTCGGAGACCTATAAAGGTACAGTTTAAAACCAGGGCAGTGGTAGAGACAGTGAAAATTTTTAGTTGGAGACTAAACACAAATGAAGAACTAAAACATATAAGATTAAAGAAGGATTTGAGCATAGAACAAAGAAAAAAAAATAAAGGAACTACAGGAAAAGGCTGATGAGGAAAATGGAAAGTTGGGTGAGGAGTATAAGAAGAAGTTTTTCTGGAGAGTGAGGGACGGGAAATTGAAGAAGTGGTTTATATGAATAGAAGGGAGAAGGGGAGCTGGGAGGGAAGAGAATGTAACAGAAGTTGTGGCAGAGGTGGAGAGCAGGGTGGAAGCGTCTCGGGGAGAGACAGGAGAAGAAACTGCAGACCCAGTACCGGTAGTGTGAGGGGGGACGTAGGGCACGGACAGGAGGAGCGGGATGATGTAACTGCTGAAGGAATGGTAGAAAGATTAAGGATTATGTTTAGTAATGTTGATGTGTTTACCCAGGACAAGAAACGAGAACTGATCATGTAGGTTGCAGGATGAAGAGGAAAAACCTGATGTCATAGCCTTACAGGAAGTAAGACCAAAGAATGCTAGAATTGAAAGGGAACTGGTGGAGTATAGTTTGGAGGGTTTTGAGTTGTACGAGAGGAATGCTATTAGAGCAGAGGTTGGAAGAGGACTGTTTATTTATGTAAGAAAAGAACTCAAGGTAAATGAGGTGGATATGAGACAGCAGTATTGTGAGTATTTGTGTATTGAAGTAAAATGTGCAAGAGGGTCAATTCTAATTGCCTCTATATATAGAAGCCCAAATAATAGTAGGGAAGAGGATGATAACCTACTGAAAGCAATGGAGGAAATAGATAATAGAGAGAACAAATATAAGATTTTGATTTGAGATTTCAATTTGCCAAGGATCAACTGGCAAATTGTACTACTCCAGCGAGACAGTGTAGCCTGGAAAACAAGTTTATAGAGAAAGTGAGAGATTGTTTTTTAATGCAACATATTACAGAGATGACAAGATATAGAGATGGGAAGCAGGGGAGTGTACTTGATTTAATTTTTAGCAATGAGGAGGATATAGTGGAACATGTCAATGTGGGTACCCCTATAGGTCGTAGTGACCATGCCTGTATAAGTTTTAGTTGCAATATTAAAACAGAGGGATAATAGAAGCAATACAAAAATATACATGTATGACAGAGCTAAGTGCTCTTTTACAAGAACTAAATACCACCTGCTACTCTGTAATAGGGGACTGGAATGCTAATCTGAAGGACATGAGTAACTCTCTGTTTGCTAGTCATATGACTAACTTCTGTGGTGAGCATGATCTAATTATCTCTTCTCAGCTCATGCTCCCTCATAGTAGTTACACATGTGTCAGTGCAGCATGGGGCTCAACGTCTTGGCTAGATCATACCGTAGCTAGTGCTGATTTCCATGATATGATAACAAATATGGAAATTCAGTATACATATACAGATGAAGATCATATCCCATTGACCTTAACAGCTAGTTTGGAAAGAGCGCCAGAATTAACCCAGTCAAACAATAGTGTAAATCCAAAACTGCCATGGGGCGGGCTTGACGAGGAGGAGTGTGAGCAATTTTGCACTTTAACACACACTCTCCTTTCTGAGCTTGATCCTGGCAGTGAGGATGCCATTACCTGTGAAGACCCCAATTGTGTTAATGCTAGTCATCGAGAAGAAGTCAGCAAGCTGTACAATAATATTATATCTTGTCTTACTAAGGCTAGTGACATAGTATTTCACAAGCATAACAAAAATTACTCTTTTAACAAACCTGGGTGGAATGACCATGTTTCAGAACTATACCAGGCATCCCGAGATGCTCGTAGTGTATGGCTGGATCATAACAAACCGAGACAGGGACCCATTTTTGACATGTTCACCAGACTAAAGGCTAGATGCAAGTATGCAATCAGATATATAAAAAACAATGAAAATGTATTAAGAAGAGAAGCATTGGCCAAAAACTTTGCTAGCAAAGACACATTGGCCTTCTGGAAGGATATTAAAAAAATGCATAATAGCTGCACTCCTCTACCCGTTAGTATAGATGGGATCTCTGGTACTAATAACATAGCCAATCTTTGGAAAACACATTACCAAACTTTGTTTAACTCTGTTGGGCACCAAGGAAATACCATTGCTGCTACAACAGAGTGTAACAAAGAAGAAAAATATGACACAATTAAAGTTACAAGTGAAAAAATCAAGGCTGCAATAAGTAGGCTAGATGCTAACAAATCCTGTGGTTTTGATGGTATATATGCTGAACATTTGAAGTACTCCTCCACTCTCCTCTTGGAGAAACTCAGCAGTTGCTTTACCAGCTTTCTAATCCATGGTTTCCTACCAGAATCTATGATGTCCGTTACCTTGATACCAGTAATTAAAGACAAGGCTGGCAAAATTACATCAAAAGACAACTATAGACCTATTGCCCTTGCCAGTATTGTAAGTAAGATACTAGAGTTAATCATTTTAGACAGAATCTCAGTGTATATCTCAACTAATAGTAATCAATTTGGTTTTAAAAAGAATCATGGTACGGACCAGTGCATCTACACTCTGAAGGAGCTAGTGGATGGGTACATCAAAATGAACAGCTCTATTTTTGCATGCTTTCTTGATGCTAGTAAGGCATTTGACAGAGTCTGCCACAATATCCTGTTTGATAAATTAGCAACAAGGGGAGTGCCATCCTATATACTGAGAATCTTGAAGTACTGGTACGCCAATCAAACATTTAATGTAAGATGGGGTAACATTATTTCGGATTCCTTTACAGTAACCAATGGAGTGAGACAGGGTAGTATTCTCTCACCTTACTTATTCAATGTATATATGGATGAATTAAGTGATAAATTGAATAAAGAGCAGATTGGATGTTATGGTGGGAATAAAATCATCAACCATCTCATGTATGCTGATGATCTGGTCATTATTGCACCGTCTTCTGCGGGTCTGAGCAAACTTCTTGATATATGTGAATCTTTTGGTAGTAAACATTGTGTTAAATTCAACCCACTGAAAAGTGCTGTTCTTATATTTAGATCAAAATTACTGTATAAAAGTAAACTGCCAAATTTCTCACTCAATAATCAAATTATTCAAGAAGTAAACAAAATAAAATACCTGGGACACATTATCTCAAACGATTGCTCAGATGATGCAGATATCGGCCGTCAGCGCAGACAGCTATATTTACGTGGTAACACCATCTTGAGAAAATTCCACATGTGTAATTGGGAAACTAAAGTCACTTTGTTCCGGACATATTGTTCCTCTATGTACACGGCCCATTTGTGGTGGAAGTATAAGAGAGCCACCATAAATGGTCTGTGTACATCCTATCATAATATACTCAAGATGTTCATTGGTCTCTCTAAATATGAAAGCACTAGTATGGTGTGCACACTGTTGGATGTGCAGTGCTGTCGGGCTGTCATCAGGAGACTGGTGTACAGCTTTTCGCAGCGACTGCAATCCTCCAGTAACACGCTGATTGTAGCTCTTTGGTCTAGTGATCATATCTATGAATCCCGTATTATATCTCACTGGCAGAAGCTGCTGCACACATAGTATGTACTGTAATGTAATATATAGGTCTAATTGAACTATGAGCAATGATCTGTGCAATAGGTGTTAACCAACATTGAGCAATAGCCTTAGTTAGCCTATCTGTGTTATATTGTGACAAAATGTGATATGTGCTCTATTCTGTAAATAGGCCTACTGTATTTTTTATTTTATTGGGTCTTTATTAATATATCTTTGTGTATAATTATTATCTGTGCTCTGACGAGAAGTGTATGTGATATGGACCATTAGGTCGTACTGTATTTATACTGTATCTATCTTATGTGTCTGGAATAAAGAATTATTATTATTATTATTATTATTATTATTATTATAAGCTGCTGAGAAGGTGTTTGGACATTGACTGGGGGGAATACTTGAACGGTGAAGACGCTGAAGGAATGTGGAGGAAGATTAGGGTCAAACTGGAGGATGCTATATCCAAATGTGTACCAGTAAGGGAATATAAGGATAAAACAAAATTGAGGAAAAGAACGAACCCAGAATTACCAATGAAAAGAAAGCTGTGGACTTTGATAAGAAGAAAGAAACGATTGTGGGATAGATTAAAAGTGTTAAAAAAGAACAGGGGGTCTAGTATAGAAGCTAAAGTAGTGGATTTGGAACATAGACAAATAAACAATAAAATAAGATGGGAGACAAGGAGAGGGAGAGAGAGATTGCAAGAAACGTGAAGGATAATCCAAAAATATTCTGGAAGTAAATTCAGAAAAAGTTAACAAGAAGAGTAGGGATCTGTAGTAGTAACCACATTTGTGTATTCCTATGTTGACATATTATGTTCATAGTTGAGTTTTGTACAATATTCTGCAGATTTCTGCTACATTCATGAGGGGGTTTTTAGTGTGTGTTTTCCTTCACGGAGAAGGGAGATGCACGCTTGGGGTTTTGTGCATTATTACACACGTGGAGGCTGACCAGTGAGGGTGATCACCATGGTTTTGGGCAGGCAGGATTGGGGCTTTCCTATATTGGAGGGCCAAATACCATCCTATGAGCTTTTAAGTCCCTAGGGTGATTACCAGGTAAGATATTCAGTGTGTAACCAGTTAGGAGGGTTATACTGTAGTAGTCGGACGGTACTGTACACATGTAGGTCAGTGATTTATTGAATTATGGAACTCTCGTCGACCGGAATTCTCGTCGAAGCGCGAACCTAGAACTCTCGTCGATGATGGAACACTCGTCGACGACATGGAACATCGTCGACAGGTCCACTTACAAAAAAAAATTGTTGAAAAGAAACAATAAAGTTTAAAAATATATATTTATTTATAAACTAGGTTATTAGCGCATTTTTCAAAGACACTGTGGACCATAGAGTTTTTATGTTTTGAAAAACTGGCAAGTTGCTCATGGCAGACCTATACTGGTTAAATATATATAATAGAAAAAACATAATTCAGAGACAAATGTGTTAATTAAACAATAATATTACTTCCCAACTCTATAGGAATGCAAAGGACTCTAATTCATTCGAAATAATAATGTTAAGTATATGAAGGATAAAATATTTACAACACTCACCCCTGTCAGTTGTCTAACATTTGAATCATGCCTTGTAACGAAGGCTGTGAGTGGCTGAAACTGTCACCAGAGTCCTGCCTCCCGGCTGATGGCCACACCCCCAGAGTCCGTTAATCTTTGGTCTTGGCCGAACTGACCAAAGACTACCAGACAATCTCGGGAGGCTGTCTGGTAATCTATGCCTCTTTGTGCCTTTGAAAAATGCGCTATATAATTAGAAGTTATGGTGAAGCTTAAGAAAAGTGGTTGTGTAGGTAGTGGTTCGTTTTGTAGTGGTAGAAGGATTGCGAGTGAATGCCAATTTGAACGAATGCCTTTACAAAAGAACCTCCCTTTTATTGTTTAGGCCTATAGTTTTATTCGTCTGGATTATTTTGTTTTTTATTTGATTTCTTCTTAGTTTCCACTAAGGTATAAAGGTATAATACATATATATCAATAATATATAATAATGGTATTATATATAGAAGTTTTGGTGAAGCTTTAAGAAAAAGGAATGCAAGCAAATGACATAGCACTGGTCTTGCCCAGTCACCCTGATGGTTTACATCAGTTGTTAGAGTACTTTGAGACCACCTGGATTACTCCAAGCCATGGGGCCGGGGGTTGGACTCCAGACCAATGGTCTGTATTCGGACAGACAGTACAAACTAACAATGATGTGGAGGGGTGGCACAACAACCTCAAGTTATGTGAAAGAGCCGAGGCGAGCTGCAATGTGTATGAACTAATTGAGGTTCTGCACAAGGAATGCTCATTTGTTAAAGTGCAGCATCAACTTGTGGCCCAAGAGAAGATGGAGAGGCACCAGAAGGCAAGCCATTCCCTGTTTCAAGCCAGTGCCAGGGTGTCAAACCGGAGCAATGTTGTGTGAATAGATGAACGAATATGAGAAGGAATACAAGCAAATTAACATGAAATAGCACGTGTTGGCCATTATATCACTTCCAAAGACATAATTTGAACTATACACCACAATTTCTTCTTTACATATATACTAATAACGACTAAAAAATAAACGATTCGTCTTTCGTTTGATTTTTTGTATAAGAACATAACATAACATAAGAAAATGGGAGTCTGCAGAAAGCCGATTGGCCTAAGCAAGGCAGATCCCTGTCCCACACAACCCCAATTCAATTACAAAGCCCAATTATAGGCTCCACACTCTAATACCCTGAGGATCATCTTACCAAAACGGTTAGAGATTAACGCAGGATTATGGGGGTCTGCAGAGCGCTGATTGGCCCAACCCGGCTGATCCCCCTTCACACCCAACCCTTCTCGTCCATATGCTTATCCAATTTTATCTTAAAGCTCCCTACAGTTTTAGATCCCACTATAGCACTTGGTAGTCCATTCCACCCATCTACAACTCTGTTACCAAACCAATATTTGCCTATATCTTTTCTGAAACAAAATTTATCTAATTTGAAACCATTGGTACGAGTTCTTTCGCTATCACTGAGCTTTAGTACATTAAATTTTGTCATGTCCCCTTTGTTAATCCCACTAACCCACTTGAACACCTCTATCATATCCCCTCTAACTCTGCGTCTCTCTAACGAATGTAAACCTAATTTCTTCAACCTTTCTTCATACGAAAGATTTCTAATATTATGGATCATTTTTGTCATTCTATGCTGTACTCTCTCCAATGAATCTATGTCCATTCTGTAATAAGGACATCAAAATTGGACAGCATAATCCATATGGGGTCTCACTAATAACAAGTAAAGTTTTAAGATAACATCAGCAGTTCTGTTACTCACACTCCTAGAGATGAACCCGAGAATCCTGTTTGCCTTATTACGAACGCTTATACACTGTTTTCTAGGCTTCAAATCATTGCTAACAAACACACCTAGATCTTTCTCGCAGTCTGAATTTTCTAATTCTAAATTAGCTAGTTTATATTTAACATTTGTTTGCATCTTCCCTATCTTTAACCCTCTGTTCCCGGAAGGGCTCTTGAACGCCCATAAAAAACCATACCAGAACTGCCCGAAAGGGCTCTTTAACGCCCAGTGGTTGAAAGCCTGTGAGCTTGGTGTGCGAGGCGTCGGTCCGACGCATGTAAACAACAGCCGGCTGGACCGACGCCCCGCATCTCCGGCCACAAGAAGGAGAGCGTCGCTTGTTCGTGTGTGCCTGTATGTTGTTGTTAAGTATCGAAAAGTAGTGTAAAGTGGCTGTTGTTGCCATAAAGTTATCTCCAATGAAATCATCATCACAACTGAACTAGTTGACTTAGAGAGCTCTACTTAACGCCATTCTACAGGTAAATAACACAGCTACGCTTGGGGATGTGCGGGAATGCGGAAGCAGTCAGAATAACAAAGATACGGTAGCCTAGCCTAGACGTTTTTCGGCCAAAACACCCGGGTTTCGGGGAATATTTATGTAATGCGTAGCCGGGGCTGGAGATTTAATACCTTGCATTTGTCAATATTAAACTTCATCTGCCAATTTACTGACCATTCGTGTAAGGTATCTAGATCCCTTTGGAGGCACTCTATATCGCTATCTGAATCAATTGATCTCCCTATTTTAGTATCGTCTGCGAATTTACTTATCCTACTAGTTATACCTAAATCTAGGTCATTTATGTATATAAGAAACAACAGGGGACCCAATACCGATCCCTCGGAGACACCACTTTTGACTGCTCCCCATTCTGACTTGGTACCATTTATGCTGGCTCTCTGCTTCCTACCAATTAGCCATGACCTAATCCATCCTAACAACGCCCCACCTATTCCATGTGCCTCAACCTTTCTCATCAATCTCTCATGAGGGACTCTGTCGAAAGCTTTACTGAAATCTAAATATATAATATCATATGACTTGTCATTATCTACTGCTTCATATACCTCTGAGAAAAAACTAAGCAAATTAGTAAGGCAAGACCGTCCCTGAGTGAATCCATGCTGAGAAGAATTGATTAAGTTAAATGTTTCTAAGTGGTTTCTCATTTTCCTAACAATAATTGACTCTAGTAGCTTTCCTATGATTGAAGTGAGACTAATGGGACGGTAATTGGATGCTATTGATTTATCACCTTTTTTGAAGATCGGAACTACATTTGCAAGCTTCCAAAGCTTCTGGAACTATACCTGTTTCTAATGACTTGTTAAATAGAAATGTTAATGGGTATCTTAACTCATCTCTGCATTCTTTTAATACTCTAGCATATACCTCATCAGGACCAGGCGATTTATGAGGTTTCAGTCTGTCAATTTCCTTAAGCACATCATTTCTACTTATAGTAACCGTACTTAACCTATTTTCTATACTATCGCTGTATACCTTACAGACTTCTGGAAACTGTGCCAAATTTTCATTAGTGAAAACGGAAAGAAATTGACCATTTATTTAATGTACTGCACATTTCTAAATCATTTTCTGTCATTTCTCCTATCGAAGTTTTAAGGGGACCAATTACATCTCTAACCTTGGATTTATATAGTTGGTAAAAAGCTTTAGGATTATTTTTTGAGTCATTGGCAATATATGGTATGTATGAAAAATACGACTAAATATATACCGGTAATAATACAAATAGACTACGGTACATATCTTGTATAATGTTTATAATTTATGAATTATAGGCCTATGTCTCAAAAAAAAAATATATATATAAATTATATAGTGTATATATATAATATATATATATATATTATATAAAACAATGACAATAGAGGGGACAGTTGAAAAGGATGTCTCCCCGAAAAAAACACCACTTAATTGGAACACTCGTCGACGACATAGAACACTCGTCGACGGCGAAAATTGGAACACTCGTCGCTGTCGACGAGAATTCCGGTCAACGAGAGTTCCAGGTACCATTTAGTTTAGGCTACAGTGTCGGGCAAGAAGGTTAGATTACCATATATTTTGTATTACTGGTACTGGTCATAGACTGCTGATCACTGAGCCTTGTGTCCTAGTATTCTACAGTACAGTATTTAAAGTTAGGCTAGGCTAGACTTTTGTGTTAAGTTAGGTTAAATCAGTAGGCTTTGAGATAGGCTAGGCTAGGAGTAAACAGACTATAGGCTGTGTGAATCCTTGAGTGCTTGCCTTATCATATTTCTGCACATATCATTAATAAATATATTTGCCTGTTACATGTGTATTTATTTTCAAGAGTGCCTTTATAGGCCTAACTATGATGATATTTATACCTTTATATGCTAGGTTATAGGCTGTACACATGTTATTAGGCTAATTATCAAGCCAGTTGTCCCCATATCAGGTAACCTCTATAATAAATGTATAATTCTACTGCATACAGTAGTTGTGTATTGCTCACTGAGGCATTACATAAAATACATAAGATCAGGGGAGTAGTTATATAAACAAATGTAATTTCCACCCCGTGACAAGTGGCGACCGTGAACAGGACCTGATCTGGACGGCTAGCTTTTAATTTGTGATTTTGTGCAGTTAGGCTAAAATAATTGTTTTCCCATGTGATTTAGGGATTTTTGTGCAATTGCTAGGCCTATTTCCCCATGTGATTTTTGTGCATTATATTTCTCCATGTTATTTTGTGCATTTTTGTTTTCTCGAGTGAGGCTAAGCATCCTTTCGTGATTTTATTTTTAATGCATTTATTTTTTCTCGAGTGAGGCTACGCATCCTCTCGTGATAAGTGTATTATATTTCTCCATGTGATTTTATTTTTAGTGCATTTATATTCTCGAGTGAGGCTACGCATCCTCTCCTGATAGGTTAGTTAATAACATTTTCTTTTGCCACTATAATTTTGCAGCAATGGCAACTATTCCTATTCAGGTATTCTACGAAGAAGGCAAGTATTTGGGTCTGACTAATCAGTCTTTGACGGAATATGTAGAGTCCCGTAAAGATGAGGAACGGGAGAACCGTAGCCTTGCAAGAGAGGAAGCACAGGCGGTGCGTGATCATGAGCGAGCCATGGCTGAGCATCAAGCTGCAGCAGCTGAAACCGAACGTGAACACGCACGTCGGCTTGAACTGATTCAGGCTAGGTCTCGGTCCCATGGGTCTGATGAGGCTTCGAGGGTCCTGCCTCGTATCAAGCTTCCTATGTACAAGGAGAGTGAAGGTGATGGTCCTGTGACAGCTAAACATAGGCAGGAGGAAGGTCTCACGCAGGTGCAACGTGGCTCAGGTTTGTCAGACCAGGAAAGATGTCAGCTGGATTCTCTCTTTGGTGAGTCTGATAAGCCAGGTATTGCTAGAGTAGAGAGTCACGCCATCGAGTTGAACAGCACGGTCCCTGTGAGAATCAAGCCGTACCCTATCCCTCTTCGACTACAGGATCTGGTAAGAAAGGAGATACGAGAGATGGAGGCTGCAGGCATCATCGAGAAGTCGTCATCCTCATACTGTGGTCCAATGGTAGTCGTAAGTAAGAGGGACGGTGGGGTGCGTATTTGTGGGGATTATCGCAGGATGAATGCGTTAACGAAGGTGGACGCTGAACCCATGTGTGACCCACGTACCATCTTCGCCAGTCTTGCAGGATCAAGTTTCTTCTCTAAGTTTGATCTGACGAAGGGTTTCTTCCAGATACCCTTCGACCCTGCTAGTCGTAAGATCACAGCTTTTGGAACACCTGACGGTCTGTACCAATACACTGCTGCCATATGGTCTCACTAACTCACCTGCAGTGTTCAACCGGATGATGCGTAAGGTTCTGCTGGACATACCAGGCGTGGAGATCTTCGTGGATGATGTCCTGGTGCATTCATCAACATTCAGCGAGCCCTTACAACTACTGGACAAGGTGTTGAATAAGTTGCGTAAGTTCAATCTGACAGTGAAGCCCAGTAAATGCGAAGTCGGTCAGTCACAAGTACAGTACTTAGGGCACGTGGTAGTGACAATGTTGGAGCGGATCTTCTGTCCAGACTAGTAAGTGGTGGGGAGGAAGGCAGTGCTGCTCGAGAAGCAACTGCAACGTAGTTTAATATTAATTGTGTAGTTGAGGATTTACTGTACTAATTGTAAGGAGAGATATAGAATATAGTGTGTTCCGTATGATTCTGCCGAATTTTGTACACAGGTTGCGTTGTTGGCCTGCGCTGCTACTCGGGAACTCCAAGGGCGTCGTACTCAAGAGCACGGACCCCAAGACGTCGCACTCGAGAGGAGAGGGGTTTTTACAGTATCGGCCAGGATCACTAGGATTTCTTTTCTATTATCTCTAAATTTATTATCGATGTATTGATACACCTTACAGTACCAGTTCGTTTGATTTCCATAGTCATTGTGGGTTTTCCCACTTGTTTTCCTTGTGGTAACTTTGTGGATTTCCACTAGGGTTTTGTCACTGGCTTGAGATGCAAGCTTAGGAGTTTTTCCCCTCTCAGTGGAAATTTTAACGTAAATGTTGAGGGGTTTTTTCTACTCAAAGGTGACCATCATACACCAGTGACAAAGTTAGGTTTACATTACAGTATGAGTGATTGTGTGTGTCTTATACCTAGGTGATTTTAGCATAGTAAAATCAAATATTTTGGGGAGGAATGTAGTAGTAACCACATTTTTGTATTCCTATGTTGACATATTATGTTCATAGTTGAGTTTTGTACAATATTCTGCAGATTTCTGCTACATGCATGAGGGGGTTTTTAGTGTGTGTTTTCCTTCACGGAGAAGAGAGATTCACGCTTGGGGTTTTGTGCATTATTACACACGTGGAGGTTGACCAGTGAGGGTGATCACCTTGGTTTTGGGCAGGCAGGATTGGGGCTTTCCTATATTGGAGGGCCAAATACCATCCTATGAGCTTTTAAGTCCCTAGGGTGATTACCAGGTAAGATATTCAGTGTGTAACCAGTTAGGAGGGTTATACTGTACACATGTAGGTCAGTAATTTAGTTTAGGCTACAGTGTCGGGCAAGAAGGTTAGATTACCATATATTTTGCATTACTGGTACTGGTCATAGACTGCTGATCACTGAGCCTTATGTCCTAGTATTTTACAGTACAGTACAGTATTTAAAGTTAGGTTAGGCTAGACTTTTGTGTTCTATCTATCTATCTATTGCCTGACGCCGGTATCCCCGAAGGGGTGGCCACGAACGAACCGCCCCCATGCACCTCTGTCCCCAGTCAGTCGACGCCCCTCCCCCCAACCAGCACCGCCTTCGTTCATGTACTTCCTCACTCCATCCTTCCACCTCTCATTCGGTCTACCTCTCCCTCTCTGTCCCTCCACCTCGCTCTCGTACACCCTCTTAGTCATTCTCTCGCTTTCCATACGTTCCATATGGCCGAACCATCTCAAGTTGTTCCTTTTCACACTTTCCAGCACATCTACCTCCACACCACACCTCCTTCTTACTTCCTCATTAGTCTGTCTATCCCTCCATGTAACATAACGGTCAAGGCCATTCCCAATGTTTATTACCATGAGTTTTTCGTGTATTCCCCCACTCCAGCATTACCTCCGGCCTCCTCTGCACAACTTTTTGCTGACTGGACTAAGACTGACGGCGTGAATGACATCAAAGTCCTTAAAACGCTAACGCCGGAGTTGGATACAACCCCAGTGCTTGATCAGTCCGGTAATCCAGTCCTGCAGGTGGGGCAGGTAGGTCCGGGTCCGTGGGTGGACTGGGAGATTGAGGCGCAACAGTTTGCGGCAACAATAACTTCTAAATCTTCCCACCAAATTTCTCAAGATAATCACATTTGGTTTTCATTACCAATCAATCAAGCCGGAGGGGTGCCACCTGCTATACTTGAGTTCCTTTCTTCCCCAAAGTTGTCTCTATGGGACCTGCAGGAGTCCATTTCAACTCCTCCTCCGGCACATCTGGATAGAGATTTTAAGTTGAGAAACGAAGCATTCAAACTCTTTTCCCAATTTATGCTAAGTCGCCAAATAGCCCAGTCCCTCACAAGAACTATTGCTGCTATTAATGACCATGATGTTAGAAAGGCCACAGAGATATCCCGGAGGCTTCTTTTACAGAACTCCATCCAATCTTTGGGGGACATAAGGATAGCCTTGTTGGAGGCTGTCCGTGCACGTCAGGACCTGAGAGTCTATATGGTGAAAAAGTTACCAGACGATATTGGCCGCCGGGTAATTCTTTCACCTGTGTTAACATCTTCTCTACTTTGCCCTGATACTTGCAAGGCTGTATAATGTATATGGTAGACAGCATGCAGCCGAGTACTTCCCAGGCTAGGAAGGAGGACTTCAAGTTTCCAAAACTGTACTCCAAGCCTAAGAGCAATGTGAAATCCCAGACTGGTGGGTCTAAGCCCTTTCAGGGCCCAAAGTCTCCCCCGGCACAGGAAAGTACTCAGCTCAAGCCTAAACAGGGAAAACAGTCAGGGAAGTGGTATAAGAATAAATCACAATACAGATCAGGTCAGGGTTTGACTTCTGCCAAAGCCAGTCAGCCGTCTAATCCTACTCCACCACCATCAAAAAACTAGTCACAATACAAACTCTCACTTCCGGGGCCTATCGAAAGCGGGTTGGATCCAAGGGTAGTTCCACCAGACAGTCCTAGTCAAGTAACTGGGTCATTTCGGGCGTGTCACCGGGCTTGGCCCCGGCGAACTTGGTCAAAGACAGTGGTACGCAAGGGTATCACCTGGCGGTGGCTCCGGCGACCTCATTTACGTCAAACTCTAGAAGTCAATCATGTATCTTTAGAGGTGAAGTCACTAGTCCATGAAATGATCACCAAGCGTATCATTGTCCCGGTCAATCCAACTTGCCCTGTTTTCACATCCAGACTTTTTCTTGTACCAAAGAGGGACAGTATTCAGATGAGACCAGTTGTAGACCTGTCTTGTTTGAATCGACACATTCACAACACATCGTTCAGGATGCTCACTGTGAATCACATCAGGCTAACACTTCCGCCGCAAGGTTGGATGTGCTCATTAGACCTGACAGATGCCTATTGGCACATCCCGGTAAACAAAAGGTTCCAAAAATTCCTCGCCTTGAAGATCAGGCAAGAGACATGTCTTTCAGAGAATGCCATTCGGGTTGAACCTTGCACCGAGAATATTCACAAAATTAGTCCGGCAGGCCCTCATGCTGATGTTAAATCAGGGAATCAAGGTGTTGTGGTACCTAGACGACTGGCTGGTGGTGGCGGAGTCAGAGAGTCTATGCAAAATCCATATCAAATTATAAACCATGTACAATCCCTAGGGTTCAAGGTCAACTTGACAAAGTCGCATCATGTTCCCGCATGGGTAATTCAGTGGATAGGGCTGGTCTGGGACACAGCACATCTAACTCTCAGTCAGAGTGTGGACAACCGCAACAGATTTCGAAAGAAATTATTTTTGTTTCTCCACAGTCTGACTACCACGAGAAGGACATAGGAATCCCTGGTCGGCTCTCTCAATTGGATTCAACTACTGTAACTGTAAAGTTGGGCCGATTGAAAGTAAAGAGATTAATCTTGGAAGGAAACAAACATTCCCCGCTGTTGCCGGCGGGAAAGTTGTGGAAAATTCCTCCATTAATTCACGACTTACTGTCGGTTTGGGCGAGGAGAGAAACATTGCACTCAATAATGATGTGGGCGTCTCCCCCACCAACAGTATGGGTAGACACAGATGCTTCAGGAACAATAGGCTGGGGTTATCAGATGAGCCTAGGCCATCAGGGTCAAGATCTTTGGTCCAAAACCGAGAATTTTCATATCAACGAGCAAGAGCTCTTAGTCCCTTTATTTTTCCTTCAAAACTACGGCTCCTCCTTGCGGGGGAAATCAATAGCATTTTGAATGGACAATTTGAATGCGGTATCCTGCATTCAAAATCAAGGGTCAACGAGGTCTCGGAAGTTGTTAGAGTTGTCAGAAGATATCTTTGTTCTGGCCGAAGAGCTGAACATTCATCTTCATGCATCATACCTCCCAGGCGTAGCGAACGTCTGGGCAGACGCTCTGTCCCGGCGACAGAGCACCAAAGTAGAATGGGCTATCAAGCAAAACATCTTCAACCAGATGATTGCAGAGCCATACCGTCCACAAGTGGATCTTTTCGCGTCCAAGGAAAACCACAGGCTTCCTTTCTACCTAACCCGCCGGGACATGACTTCGGCGGGGGGTCCAGACGCGTTGTTGGAGGCCTGGAACAGGTGGAATTCCATCTATCTATTTGTTAGTAGTCTTGGGCAAATCCAACGTCAAGGCTATTAACTTAATTGCAATGAAGACTTGTCTATTTTGACTGCTATGTCGTCATCCCAACCACGGTTAAATAAGAAAACGTCTAGAGTCTACTCCTTAACTTGCTCTAGGAGACGTTGTACATTAACCAAAACTACCACCGAAGGTGAAAAACACGTAGAAGTGAAGAAAAAGGGATTTACCTGAGATACAGCTGATAGCCCAGCCCGTCTCCTGTCCATGTTTACATCTGGGCGAACCTGAGCGCATGCGCCGTTGGCCAACCATCATTTTCACCCGCGCCCTCATATGATTCAGACGTCTCTGCCTTGTGCTCTTCCATCCACCCTGTCACCCTCATTTTTCGGCTTCTTTAGCCTTCATTTATGTCAGACAGATGCTACGTGGTTTAGGGTACACGTGAATTGGGCTCCAGAATGTATCATATGGAGGTCGCGTGTGATAATAGTCTATACCGAAGGTTCGGGGGTCGCCTTGCTTCCCCCGTCATGTTTATTCACTCTTTCTCTTTTCTGTTAGTTCTGGGCATGGTTTTAGCTTATTAGTAGGTCTAGCCTAGCTGGTTTTCTCATTCAGGTTTTTGCTATGCCCGGATGAGTTTTCATGTTTCATAGCCTAGGTGTTTACGTTTGGTAAAAACCAGAAATTCGGTGGTGGCGTTGCTGTGTTATAGAGTTTGTGTCAGCCGAATTATAGCGTTATTCCCGAGTCGCCCCTTTCGACCCTTCATTGTGTCTCAAGGGGCCGGGCGTAGTGTGATTCAAGAAAAAAACACAGGGTTTTTTCGCACCTGACTCATTCTCTGCTGACAGCTATGCCCCCCTTTTTCTCACCAGTGTTCATTTGCTGGTTTTTGTTATTTGCCTTACTGTTTTACCTCCATCCTTTCGCCCACCTTGATCTCATGCCCTTTCATGCTGTTGGCGAGATGTTGCTGTTTTGCTAGCCTATACCTCCCTGGACTTGGTTAGGCTAGTGGGGGGGCGGCGCTCTCTGCTGTGTCGTCATGTTTTTACCAGCTGGAGCCCCCCCTCCCCCTCTTCATCGACGGATTTAGGGCACGATTTCGGTGGGCATTCATCCTCTTTATTGCACTTTCGGGGGTACCTTCGGGGTCCCCATGTGTGCATAACCCCCTACCTGCCTCGGTTTCTTTCCTGGGCTATGCTCGTTCTATCGCGGGTAGGGTGGATCCTGGGGGTATGTCCTCGCCTCCCCTGGTGTGTCTTTCCTGCTGCCCACCAACCTTTTGCCTGGTTGGTTGGGCGTTTGTTTCTCGGAAGACACTGTAAAGCTTGTGGGCCACCATGCACAGCTTTAGAGGAGCCTGCTTTTGCTGGCTTGTTTTTCCCATTTACATTTCATCTCCATCTTTCGCCCACCTTGAACTCGTGCCCTTTCATGCTGTCGGCGAGATGTAGCTGTTCTACTAGGGGCTAGCCTGTTCCACACTGGACTGGGTTAGGCTAGTGGGGGGCAGCGCTCCCTGCTGTGTCATCATGTTTTTCCCAGCTGGAGCCCCCCCCTCCCCCTCTTCATCGCCGGATTTAGGGCACGATTTCGGTGGGCGTTCATCCTCTTTCATGCACGGTTCAGGGGTACCCTTCGGGGGTCCCTATTTGTGCAACCACCCTCCCTGCCACTGTCTCTTCATGGGCTATGCTCTATCTCTGTGGGTTGGGTGGTTCCTGGGGCATGTGCCTCCTCTCCCCTGGTGTGTCTTCCTTGCCCTTCCCTTTACCGGTCGAGTCGGGATGCTATCAAGGAAGACACTGCTCAGCTTGATGGCATTTCCGAGCTTTGAGATCATAAGGAGATGCCCGCATTTTTGCTCAGCTTGAGGGCCGACACACAAGCTTGGAGATCATGCTCAGCTTATTGGCCCTCATACACGCTTGGAGTTTATAGAAGTGCTAAGGTTCCTGGGGGATGTGCCTCCTCTCCCCTGGTGTGTCTTCCTTGCCCCTCCCTTGACCGGTTGAGATGGGTTCCTGATCAAGGTAGACACTGCTCAGCTTGATGGCCCTTCCCAAGCTTGGAGATAATATGGAGATGCTATGGGATTCCTGGGGGATGTGCCTCCTCTCCCCTGGTGTGTCTTCCTTGCCACCCCTCCCTTGACAGGTTGAGATGGGTACAGTACTGTTCAAGGGAGACACGGCCCAACTTGTAGACCCTCACACAAGCTTGGAGTTCTTGCTCAGCTGGTTGGCCATTGCACAAGCTTGGAGATCATAAGGAGTTGATATAGGAGTCCTAGGGGATGTGCCTCCTCTCCACTGGTGTGTCTTTCTTTCCGCCCCTCCCTTGCTAGGTTGAGATGGGTACTGTACTGTTCAAGGTAGACGCTGCTATGCTTGTGGGCCCTCACACAAGCTTGGAGGACATGCTCAGCTTGTTGGCCCTCTCACAGGCTTGGAGATCATAGGGAGATGCTAGGTACCTGGGGGATGTACCTCCTCTCCCCTGGTGTGTCTTCCTTGCCTCCCCTTCCTAGGCTCCCTTGCCAGTTTGAGATGGGTAGGCTACAGTACTGTTCGTGGGAGATACTGCTCAGCTTGTAGGCCCTCACACAAGCTTGGAGAGCTTGCTCACTTGGAAGACTACTCAGCTTGTAGTCCCTCTCCCAAGCTTGGAGTTCATAGGAGATGCCCACATCCTTGCAGCCTGCTTCGGTGTTGTCTCAGACCTTCTTTTGCTTTTTTGGCATGGCCATGGTCCCGCAATTTTGCGGGGGTCCTGCGAATTTGTGGGTTGTGGTGTCACATAGGCCCGCAATTTTGCGGTGGTGATTCGTTTTTACTTCTAACCAATGCTGTCATTTGTCTTCCCTGCTTACTTTTACAATGACATGGTTGGTGTATGGCTGGTGTTTTGCACACACCTTCTACATCTGGTTTGCACTGTTTTTCCTTTGTTATAGACCCGCCATTTTGGATGTTGAGTTCGTGTTTACCGCTTTCTCCATCTTTGCCGGTTCTCCCAGGCTTCGGCCTGCCCTTCATCGCTGACCCTCCGAAGTGCCAGTTTGGCTCCTCTGCCTGCTGTTCTACCTTGGGGGGGAGGGGGGTTGCCCTCCTCCACCGGTGGGGCCCCCCCCCCCCATCCCCTTCCCTTACTCTGCAGGCCTGGTGATCCTCACGGTTCCTCTTCCTCCAGGACTGCCTTCTTTTGGAGTACAAAGGAAATCAAGCAACAACAGGTCTAGTGACCCTTCTAACCTGCTTGTCCTCCAAAACACTGAGGATCAAGTGTCCAAACAGTGGTTTAGAGTGGGTAAGGGAACATTGGAAAGGGAAATACTGCCCTGGAACTAATGTCCGTGGCAGGATTGGAAAGTTTGTAGGGGACAGATGGGTTAGTAACTGAGGGGAGGATAAAATAAAGTTATTCATTTACAAACGCAGTCAGTCGCGGGTTTGATGCGAGATATTTGTCTAGGCGAAGTTTAAATGAAGCAACGGTGCTGCAGTCTATAACATCTTGGGGGAAGCCCATTCAGGGGGCCCGGGTGCTGGTGCCCTCCGAGCCCTGGCGTGACCTTTTCCTTCTGGTTGGTCTGTCCCTCTTCATGTCTACCTGCTGTGCAGGGCATTCTGAGGTGACGTTCGGGTTGCGGACGCGGAGGTATAGGCCTTCCCCGAGCAGGGCGGGCCGTCAGTTCTTCTTGGTGGGCCCAGGCCTCCATCTGCCCATAGGCCCCTGCTCTGGTCGGACTTCGGCCGCCTGGTCGTCCTACTGGTTGTTCGGTCCCTCTCGGTCTTGTCAGGACTGTTCTTCTTGGAGCCGGCCCTGCGCGAGGGCAGTATACCTGCTCTTCCTGCCGTGCTCGTTCAACCGTTCCGTTTGGGGCCTGGTTGTCGGGGTCCTGCTGTTTGCTTCCCGAAGCGTCGACGTCGCTGTCTCAGAGTCCCCTTCGCCGCGCTATGGGCTATGTGCGGCGGGTTTCCCTGCTGCTCGCTATGTCCTTCGTTCCCGTACTACCGGTGGTGCTGTGCGTAGCTGCTCGCCTTTGCCTCGCCGTCCGGTCCACGGTCTGCTGCGGCTCCCTGTTCGCTGGGCGTCTGGGCCTCCTTACTCTGCGCTCTGTCTACAACGGGGTTGTTTTCTCCGTAGCGCCTGGGTGCTGCACACCTACCTGTCGGCTGCCCCTGCTTCCGGCTCGCACCGTCGTGCCGTGTCATGGTCGGTGTACAGTACGCTGTCCACCCGCTCGGCCGGGCCTCATCGCGTTGGCCCCGCTGGTGCGAGGCCGGTCAGCCCTCTCCCTCTGGTCGCGCTTCGTCGGGGTAGACTCCCACAGTTGGGTAGTGGTGTGTCACTCCCTTTTCATCAGAAAAGGGGGGGGGGGGGTAGAGCTTGCTCGTGGCACTCAGAGCCGTTTCGTAGGGACTTCCACGTCTCAACATGTGTCGAATCTCCAGGTCGGTCTTCTCGCCTCTCAGACTGGGTTGCTTACTTTGTCGCGGGAGTCCACACTGACTTTTTCTCCCTTGCGCCCGTCTTCACTGGGCACAAGGCATGTGGGGCCGAACGGTTACCAGGTGGACTCTACCTTAGCGACGTGGCCACCATGGTCGCGTCCATGCACGGGTAAAGGGTAATTCCGGTGGTGCAACTCGGCCACTGGATTTTCCTCTCTTGTGTTTTCCTGGTACCGTAGACTGCCTGTGACGCGATGAGTCCGGTGCTAGTTCTGTCGGCCCTCGCCTGTTCTCTCATGAGCACTCGGTTTCTCGTGCTGTTGGTCCTCATGGTCCGACTGACGCTACGATCTCTGTCGTAGGTGATGTCGCGGGAGCTGCCGGGTGCATTTTGGCCCTATGCTGGTGATACAGGCTCTGGATCCTCTCCTGCGAGACGGTATCCAGCTCCTGTTTTCCCTGGACGTAGTCTCCTACACCCTGGCTCGGTACGCACTGGACGCGCTCCCTGTCGGCCGCCACATTCCAGGTTGTGGCTTGTCCCATGCAACGTTTACCGACCCTTTGGGACTCTGGGTCGCTCAGGGCTCTCTCTCTCTCTCGCCGCCTGGGCCCTGGTGTGCCCCACCACCGACATTCTGGTTAGTCACAGATTCGTCGTGTATGGTGGCTTGGAGCTCCCACTATTCCATGGGACTTCACCGTCAGGGCTGGTGGTCGGGTACATGCCCCTGCATGTCGATGCTCTCGACCTGTTGGTGACATTGTTATTCCTGAGGTTTCACGCAATGACCCTTTGGGCGAGTCGGTGCCTTTCACGGTGGACACTGCCGGGGCGTCCATTGTCACCGCAGTCTGGGACCCTCCACGTCTCCCTTTGGGCCTGGGTCTCTCGGGATACGCTCTCTGCAGCCGTGCCCTGGCCTGCCCCTCTGCCTACGATCTGGGTGGTCGCAGATATGTTGTGTGAGGTGGCTTCGGGCTCCCGGTTGTCCATGGGGCATCAACGTCTGGGCTGGGGATCTGGGCACACGCCCCTCCCAGTCGATGCTCTCGGCCTGTGGTGCCTTTGTTCTTCCTGTGGGTTCACGCGTTCGCTCTTTCGGGCGAGTCGGTGGCTTTCAGGTTGAACGTTCAGTCGGAGATCCATGGTCTCCGCGTGCAGAGGTCCTCCGGGTCTTGTCCTCTGTTGGGGATCGCAGAGCCGTTGTTCTTCCTGACGGACAGGCACTGCGTGTCCTTGCGCTCTTCCTGCCTGCCTGTGACTTCCTGTTGTCCGGACAGGCTGTTCTGGTAGGGTGGACGCTGTCGCATACTGTCTTCGTCACCCTGACTGGTTCTTGGGGCGTTCCGGGGCTCTCCTTGTTTGCCTCATGGGGGTTGCACACGTTGCCTTTGTCCCTCTCCCTCCTGTCTCGCACCCCAGCAATGGTTCTGGTTGCATTCGCGGACTTATAGGGCAAGGTGGCGGGGCTCTTCGTCTTCCTCCTCCGGTCGCACTCTTGCTGTGCGACAACCCCCTGCAGCTCCGACAGTTCCGCGGCTGGGTCTGGTATCTGCCGCCCCCGTGGCTGGCACTGGCTTGGTGTGCCCAGCTGCGGTGAGGGTGCCCGTTTCCAGTGCCCCTGCCTGTCTCGCGATTCCTCTTGGGCCGGGTTGGCGACCTCGGGCCCTCGTTGACGTTCGCGGGCTCGGTTGCTCCCGGTTCACGGTCGGGTCCTTCCTCTCCCGTTCCTGGTCGGACTCTCCATGGTCTTGCGTGTCCCGCTGGGCGTCTCTTCCGCTCTGGATGAGGGACGTACACCTTTAGCGCTGTTTGCTTCGCTTATTCCGCGCCCGTCACTTCCTGTTTCGCTCTGTGCTCTGCCGCCTGTCTGCCATCCGGGTGGTCTTTGTGTTTCTGGCTTGGCTGGTCGTTCCACCGACCGTGCTGGTTTCCTTCCTGAAACCGGCCTTCCGGGCTCGCCTGCCGCTACACCAGCCCCCTCCTCTGTGGGTTCTAGACTGGACTCTGGACCTTCTGGCATCGCGGATATCCACACTGGACGCGACGCCGGTGCTGTTGCCCAGGAGTCCTTTGCCCTTCGTGGCGCTGGTTTCTGGTAGTCGGGTGGCGGGACTGGCTGCCGCTGGCTTTCCGACGTGGCCGTGCTCGCCTTGTGTGCTGCCCGGTGTGCTCCTGGCACGCATATGTGGCATCTTTGGTGCCGGCTGTGTGGGTGTCACCGAGGCCTGCTGTGGGGTTGTCGAGGGTGCCGATTGGCCGCCTCCTTTGTCGGGCACTTCGTGCTGGTTTCCCTGCTTGTGGGGATTCTGCGCATGTTCTTCGATCCTTTGCAGTCTCCCTCCGGTTCCTGCACTGTCGATCGTTGCCCTACATTGCCTCTGTGTGTTTGTGGTCATCGGTCACACCCTTCGTCTCCTACCTCTCCGTGTCCGTCGTCTGCCCTGCCGGGCTGGTGGTCGCTCTCGGGGGCCTCATCTCCTGGTGCCCTGGCTGGGTCCCTGGGCTCCCTCCTCGTCGTTCTTTATTTTTCTTTGTTTTCTTTGGGAAAAGGGAGTGGGTATGGGTTACGAACACTGGTCACGAGCTTGGGTATATTTATATATTCTTTATTCAGTACAGTATATGTCCCATGTAACCTACTTTTCCAATGTTTGTATGCTGGTATGCTGTTCATATCTGCGCTTCAGAAGAAATGGATTGTTGTACGGTACTGTTGTAGATTTTTCAAGTTTTCTCCGATGCTATGAATGACAAAGTCACACTGACAAAACTGCTCTTTTTAGCTACTCCTCAGTTTTTCACTCTTTTATTAAACTCTCTTGTTTATTTTGTGTTCTTTGTCATTCATATTTTTGCTTTGCATCCGTATTTGGTAATTGGGCTTGGATGTCCTCCTCCAATTTGTTACGCAGCCTTGACGTTGGATTTGCCAAGACTACTAACAAATTGGGAGGTTTAACGTACCTCCCAACCTACCAAATAGGAAAACCTACTATTTGGTAGTAGTCTTGGAAAATTCAACGTACATAGTACCCTCCCACAAGCCGGACCCCTCCCCATCCTCTCTCCTCTGTCTACTCTACGTGGAATTATGATGGTTGGCCAACGGCGCATGCGCTCAGGTTCGCCCAGATGTAAATATGGACAGGAGACGGGCTGGGCTATCAGCTGTATCTCAGGTAAATCCCTTTTTCTTCTCTTCCATACGTTTTTCACCTTCGGTGGTAGTTTTGGTTAATGTACAACGTCTCCTAGAGCAAGTTAAGGAGTAGACTCTAGACGTTTTCTTATTTAACCCCGGTTGGGATAACGACATAGCAGTCAAAATAGACAAGTCATCATTGGAATTAGGTTAATAGCCTTGACGTTGGATTTTCCAAGACTACTACCAAATAGTAGGTTTTCCTATTTGGTAGGTTGGGAGGTACGTCAAACCTCCCAATTACCGCCTCAAGATGCTTCACTCATGTGTCAAGTAGTTCACAAACTACGGGGTTACCGGGGCTTAGTCTCGATGATCGCGCCTCTATGGCCGGCTCAGGTGTGGTACCACCAATTGAAAATGTGGTACCCGAGAACCCGGATGTCGCTCCCGCTCTCGTACTTCCACTTGGAGACAATTGGCAACCTAAAGACCTCGCTGACTTTTGCCTTTTGGACATTCAAAATGCCAAATGGTTAACTCCGTATGGAGAGAGCGTCACTAATAAATTTCTAAATCAGTATACTGTACTCTTTCTACCAGGGGACAATATCAATCGCATTGGAAGTCTTTTACAACCTGGATAGTAGAAACGGCGCAAACTGACGCATCTGTAGCTTTGGTATTCAAGTATTTGGACTATTTATTTGAACAAAAACACCTTTCTGTGGTTACACTGAAGAATCATTTGTCTGCTATCAGAATTCCTTTTCATGACTTAACAGGGCTATCTATACTGCAGGCGGAGAAGAAATAACAGGGCTATCTATACTGCAGGTGGAGGAGAAAGGGTTCATGAGGGCATTTTTCAAGCTTCGCCCACCAGCTCATGCCTACCTGGTCACTTGACAAAGCATTATCTTTGCTTCATTCGCGCAAGTATAATCATGCGCCGGATTTTGACTCGCTGTTAAAGAAGGCTGTGTTCCTTATGGCTTTGGCCACAGGTAACAGGGTGTCTGAGCTGGCGGCGATGAGCAACGAACCTAATTGCCTCAGGTTTGGGAGGCTTAATGTGAATGTACAAATTGCTCCATCTCCCACTTTTAATGCTAAGAACAAACATAGCGAGCATGTTTTTTCTGAATTTACAGTCCCGGCACTCAAGCGCGGGTGACATACACCATATATTATTTTTTTTTTTTTTTTTTCCTATGTAAATGAGGGAGACAAAAGGCATAACTGCCCACAGCGAGTGCCTCCCCCAGATTTCAAAGAGTGATAGGGCCGAAATCAAGGGACGTTCGAGCTAAAATGCCTGGACACACAGAGTTTGAAGCAATTTAAGTCATAGGAAGAGGGAAAGACTGATTCTGGGAGAGAGTTCCAGAGCTCAGCAGTTGAATAGAAGAAAGTCTGAGAATAGCGTTTCACTCTTGGGTTGGAGAGTTGCACAGAGTAGGGGTGGGATTGTGTTGCAAGGCGGGTACTACGTAGAGGAGGTGGTATACACTGGGAAAGCTCCGAGGAACACTGATTATTGTAGTAGCGATAGAATAGTGAGAGAGATGCAACATTGTGGCAAAGAGAGAGATTGCAGAGAATTGGTGAGTGGACGCGGGAGTTAATGATACGAAAAGCTTTCCTTTCTACTTTATTTAGGAGTGCGGTGTGAGAGGATCCTCGCCACACATGTGAACAATACTCAATACAAGGACGCACTGTGTCCCTGTACAGAGCAAGTAGCTGGGCAGGGGTAAAGAACCCCTTGAGGCAGTTGAGCACACCCAGCTTCTGGGAGGCTGCCTTAGCGAGACTGGTCATATGGTCTTTCCAAGTGAGAGCAGAAGAAAAAGAGACCCTGAGAACATTGAAGGAAGATGAAGGGTTGTTTTTTGTATTGTTGAAGAACAAGGGATAGTCCTCTGGAGGCTCCTGATGGGTAGTAAGATGGATAAATTGAGTTTTGGAAGCATTAAATGTAACAAGGTTCAGGCTTTAATAAAGTTTCTGAGGGTGTCACGGCCCCAACAGCAGGGAGCCTTATGGGTCAATGGTGCGGGTAAGCGCGTCACAAGAAGACAATTGGCTCGTAGATGTAATTCGTGAAAGTAACCCCGGTGTAGTGGGAAGGGCCCACGACATCAGAAAATTGGCAGTTTCGTTACATTTCTTACATACTGTAATTATTCCATTGATGACATAGCCAGCCAACATTAAGTTGTGGGCTCCAATCATACTTTCCTGATGCGCTACCTATCTGTGGTTTTGGATAAACCAAAATTCACCTGTGTGGCCTTGCGCCAGCAGGTCTAGTTGGTCTGTGTGCTATTAAGTTTTAAGAGTAATCTTAATAGAGAAAAGGAGGGGGGGGCGTGCTGGAGAGCCAAAGACCCCTAGACCCTCCGCCGGACTATGTGATAAGTTCACGAGCTGTGATACTTGATAACTGGTTATTCAGTTAAAAAAAAAAAATTGTAAGATATCTGTAATAGTTGCACTACTGTATAGGATATTAAATATAAGTGGTACAAAATATGGAATACTGTATGTACAAATTGATTTTAATGACAAAATGTATGATCAAATTATTTATTTGTTCCTTTAAATGTTTGGACAAGAATAAAATGCATTCCTGGAATTTTTTTTTTTATTGAATCTCAATGTGATATTCTTTAACATATGTACCTGTATGGTTACTTATAAGCAGAACTTCTTCGAAGCAACGCACTGCTTTTCTTTGCATTTTTTCTAAATACTGTATGTACACAATAAATTTAAGATTGTTATGTGGTGTTTTTTCTCTACCTTTATTGGTTTGTTAGTGGTTCAGATATTGTCACGAATGTTCCCCTCCAGTCTTGAGATATCAGGCATATCGTCAATGATGGAGGGGCCACTAATATATTATAGGTTTGAGTCTCGGAGGGAAGAATGAAAGCCTTATATTTAGTAGTGGCCCCGAAATCATTGACGATATGCCACAACTCTCCTCAATGCCACTGGCTTAAATATTGCTGTCCCACCTGTTATTTCCGACCCCTAGACCCTTCGCCGGACTATGTGATAAGTTCACGAGCTGTGATACTTGATAAGTCGAACTGGTTATTCAGTTAAAAAAAAAAAATTGTAAGATATATGTAATAGTTGCACTACTGTATAGGATATTAAATATAAGTTGTACAAAATATGGAATACTGTATGTACAAATTGATTTTAATGACAAAATGTATGATCAAATTATTTATTTGTTCCTTTAACCCGGGAGCTGCGGGGAGACTCTTAAGAGTTCCCCCGGCGCACTGCGGGGAGACTCTTAAGAGTCAGAGAAAACCAAAATCAACTTTTGACATCGAAAAAAAAAAAAAATTTATATTTTTTTTTTTTTATTTTTTTTTATTTTTTTGGCCCCTGGGCCATGCAAAATCTCAGTCCTCTACCTCCCCTCCTTCCCCACTTTCCTCCTCTCCTTCAGTTATCACCTATTTTCCCTGTTATTCCCTTATTCTGAGGTATATTTTCGTGCTAACATTAGAAATCCGATTGGAGGGTGTGGTCATCACTGATAGCAAGCGAGTGCAAGAGAGAGAGAGAGAGTATCGATCGACTGTGTCTCAGTGGCCTTGGGGGAAATTGGCGGGAAAGCAGATTGCCTCACCCATACATTATACAACTCGCGGGCTATATCTCCGATTTTGACCATCCAAACGCTGTTTTCACTTGTTTTATTGTTGTTTCAGGTTAATACCTTTATAATCAACCCATAATAGGCGCATATGGATAAGTATTAATGCTATTAATGGCACAATGAATATTTTAGTGACGGAAACACCTCAAATACGTCAGCACAGGGGGACGTTTCCAATTACCCCCATGCGCACTTCAGAGGTTAAATGTTTGGACAAGAATAAAATGCATTCCTGGAAAAAAAATTTTTATTGAATCTCAATGTGATATTCTTTAACATATGTACCTGTATGGTTACTTATAAGCAGAACTTCTTCGAAGCAACGCACTGCTTTTCTTTGCATTTTTTCTAAATACTGTATGTACACAATAAATTTAAGATTGTTATGTGGTGTTTTTCTCTACCTTTATTGCTTTGTTAGTGGTTCAGATATTGTCACGAATGTTCCCCTCCAGTCTTGAGATATCAGGCATATCGTCAATGATGGAGGGGCCACTAATATATTATAGGTTTGAGTCCCGGAGGGAAGAATGAAAGCCTTATATTTAGTAGTGGCCCCGAAATCATTGACGATATGCCACAACTCTCCTCAATGCCACTGGCTTAAATATTGCTGTCCCACCTGTTATTTCCGGCCCGGCCCTATGGTCCATATCTCTCCCTCAAGTGTGTACTCACCTCTCCTTCTTGTCAAAAGGATATCCCTATGTCGCTAGTCATCACCGACAGCACACCCTTGAACATATTCGCCGTAAAGGTCCGCATTTTGCTATTTACATGGATGGATCTAAATCCTCGTCAGGCGTCGGACTTGCTGCTGTAAGCTCCACTCAGACCCTTCAGTTTTCACTTCCATGCCAATCTTCTGTTTTTATAGCAGAACTATTGGCGATTAATTTGGCTATTGACCTTATACTCTGTTCTCCCCCTCAGAAATACATTATCTATAGTGACTCTCGTAGTGCCCTCGAAGCCCTCCGGACTTATTCGTCCCCTAACCCTATAGTGACTTCCATTCAACGTTCTCTCCATGACTTGCCTATCCAAAGAATACAAGTGGCATTATGTTAGATTCCTGCTCATGTTGGGGTTAAAGGTAACGAAGATGCTGACGTGGCAGCCAAGGCAGCTGTGCCTATGGCCTAACTCCAACCCCATCTGCCCTTGGGTGATTGGATATCGTCCCTTAAACCATATGTTATGGACTTATGGCAATCAGAATGGAGTGCTCGACCACGTAATATGAAACTTCGAGCAATAAAACCCTCTGTCTATCCATGGCCATCCTCATTGTGGCCCCAAAGGTAACTTGAAGTTCTACTGACTAGACTCAGAATTGGCCATTCCCGTTTAACTCATGGATATCTGATATCTTCCCCCCCATGGCCAAGCACCAGTCTGACCCTCATGTACCGCCCCTCTTACTATTCGTCACATCTTTATGGATTGCCCCGCTACTTTACCCCATCGTATTGCTTGCTTTGGTAATAAAACCTTTGATACTATCATCTCGGACTCCCTGTCCTTTTCCATATCCCCCATCCTCCAATTCTTACGCCGCTTTAACATCCTGACTGAGATTTAGACTAAACCTTCAGGCCAACCCTACGAGAGTTTTGTTTCAAAATTCAGTGGTCTGGTTAAGCTAATTGAGGAAAAAAAAAATAATAATAAAAATAAAAATAAAAATAAAAGTAATGTGCATTTGACTGGCTCTGTTGTATGATTAACGAACGGGTGTCCCAAAAGAGGTGTACCCATTCTGTGTTGGTATTAAATATTACTTGTGCCAGTTGACTCTGAAGCCCGGGTTTGTTACATGATGAATGACTATCATCGTGTGATCTAAACAGTGTTGTGGGGACTGGTCCACTACCACTGTCGTCCAACTAGAGCAGAATATTGATACCTTGTTGACTGAGTGGCAGGAGGGCTTGTTCCTTTAGTTTCATGAACATCCAGGGGGCCAAGTTGAGCCCGAAGGGTAGGCGACTGAATATAACAGCTGAGTCCTTGTAAAGGATAGCTAGGAATTTCGGAAATCGTCTTGCTATTGGCACCTGCCAGTTGGCGTCCTTCAGATCTAATGTTGTCAACCACACATTGGGTTGTAGAGTCAGTCGAACATGATGTATAGTTACATCTGAAACTTATAATATATTTTGCTCAGAATCGACAAGTTTATCACTGGCCTGAATTTGAAATTGTCCCTCATGTCCTTTCATTTTTGGTACAGAATTAGGGATTTTGCCCGAAGGAACTGTTAAGGCTGAAGTGAATATACTGTAAAACCCCTGTACAAGACTAGATGGAAAGGAAGTTGACATGATTTCTAAGGTCCTGCCTTAGCCTACTCCGCACGGAATTGTGAGAACTCACTAAATTAAAATTACCAATCTTGTGGTACAGGGAAATTATCGAGGTAATCTGTACCCGCTTCGATAGGAGTGTGGCACGGAAAACGTCGCCACCTTCTAGGAGGCCCAAACAAAAATTATAATGGCTGTTCATGGACGGGTCTCCGTCTAAATAGATGGTGAAGTTAGGGAAGGCTGCTGACTAAGAGACCCAGTAGCAGGTGCAGTTGGGAATGGAGACTGTAGACTAGGATACTAATAATAATAATATAATAATAATACTTTATTTCAGACTCACACAGTACAGAGGGGACCATACTGGGGTCCATATATACCTTACAGTAACATAAATATATATAAGCTACTGTCCATAGGCTACATAAAATAAAAAGAAATTAAATAATACCCAGCTTGCTATCATGTAGTTCACAGCACTACCTCAACCAAAAACAGTGGTTATCAAACTACTGTGTTACCAAAACCACTGTCCTAATTGTGTACAGTACCATGCCTCACATCATTTAGCTTCCGGTACAGTATGTTGCTACAGTACAGTATAGGAATATCGGTACTGTACTGCACTATGAGGTTCAGTACCGGTATGCTAATTCTGTAGAGTAGCAGACCTGAAATCATTACTTAAGGTTAAATATAGAGCAACTTCCTCCAGTGTGCCTGGATCCTAGAGGTGTACACTATGCTTGGAGTTTGTAGCATTTTAATGATACTGTTCTCAGAAGTGTTAAGGCGCTGAATGAATGTATATGTTAGCTTTCTAATGAGTGATTGGTAACAGTGTAAGTTCATATAGGCACATAGCGTACTTGTACTCTCATATTTTGAGAGCCCCAGAAACATTTTCATGATATTGTGATATGAGATACTTAGTCTATTCAGTGTAATTTTCTTATAGTTCCACCATAGTTGTGCTGTATACATTGGTGAGCAGTAGGAGTTGAACAATGTTATTTTTGTATCCCATGTGCACATATGAAATTTTCTTAATATTGAATTTCCCTGCATGTAAAGTTGCCTTCGCTGACGACCCATATCCTCATCATCTGAGCGATCACTTGAAATATAGTGTCCTAGATACTTTACTTTACTTACTTCTTCTATAGTTTCTTCATACAAATGGAATTTAGGTAGCTTTGATTTCAATAGAAGGTTAGATTTAAATATTATGATATTGCTCTTTATAGGATTAAATTTGACTGAATGTTCGATTCCAAATTTTTCACATACTCTTAATAATTTATCCAGTCCTGCTCCAGAGGGCACGATTAAGGCTAGGTCATCAGCATACATGAGATGATTTACAATGGTGCTGCCAATACAGCACCCAGTGCGAGTCTTGTTCAGCTCCAGACTAAGATCATCCATGTAGACGTTGAAAAGATATGGAGACAATATCCCCCCTATTATAGTTCTGTAAATAAATAATATTAATATATACGATAAATTCATATATACTACATAAGACCATGGCAATATTGCTTAACCCGTCCAGCCCCGGCTAGTTTTGTAATGTTTGTTCACCAGAACCCGGCCGGTTTTCAAAAAATGGTTTTATTCCAGAAACAATAGCGAATGGGTTAGGAATGAAGGAAAAACCACGAAAAAACGCTCAAAAAGCTTAAAGAATGGTCCTACAGAGCCCCCGAAAACGTAATTTACAAGAGTAAACAATTGAAGGCAATTACCCCAAAAAATCAGGTTATTGCGCGCTCACACGCACGCACGTGGACTTTGAGAGTTTTCAACCATCGGCAAGGTTGCGTGGGATACGTACACAGTTCCCATACAAATCTGAGCCCTCTTGAGTGGCTACACCTGAGGTTACGGTCGGCGCAATTAGGGTGACGTGCCAGGCGCGTCTCTGGGGCTGTGCGTTACATACATCGCCGACGTGCCAGGCGCGTCGCTGGGGCTGTACGGGTTAATAGCATATTAGGCCTTTTATAACTTAAATTATTTACAATCTTATAATATGCGATCTACTCGTCCTACGTCGTGCTGTAGGAGCGATCGTGATGTCACAGAGACACACGAGATCACAAAAGAGTCATAGCCTATCATATTTACGATACACTCCCCCCACAAAAAAAGACCTGAACCCCACCTTAAACCTAAAGTTGCCCAGAGGCTATCTTCTGACGCCACAAGTCGACGGCGCCAGCAGCAACGCGTCTGGGACGCGTCCCGGTCCGAGAATGATCACCATCAGTAAGAGGTGAGTCGTTCCTTTGAGAATTCTCGGACCCAGCAATAACAGGTGGAGCATCAGATTGCAATGCGGAATCGAGCTCCAAAGCGTACAAACGTGGGATAGGACGAACAGTAGTTCCAGTGGCTGTCTTCAATAGCGCCACCCGCTCTACAGAGTCTGCCCCCTTGTATATCCAACACGCCCAATTTCCAGTATAAACGAGGACTATCTTCTTTAATTAAAACAACTTCACCAACTGTAGGTGCCGTTGGTCTACCAGAGGGAGTAACACTCCTTTCCCTCAATGCTAGCAGATATTCACTAATCCACCGTTTCCTAAAATCCTCGATTATCCTGGATATATACTGGTATCTCTTAGACACCGCTACCTCAGAGTACAACGAGGGATCCTCTAACTCTGTCCTACAGAAACTGTCATCCCTGTTGGGGAGGCAGTGACTGATACACCAGAAGTATGCACGCTCGCCTCATTGACCCTAGGGGACGGCAGATGGGCAATGTCTATTTATTATGCCATAAACTGCCCAACGGCTACTAAAATATTGTGTGGTTAATTGCTTGAGCGGTAACTGCTGCAAGTATTGCAAAAACCTCAGGGAGATCTAGCTGATCATAATAACTTTGTACAGTAATGGTTAGGCCCCTAAGCCAGCCAAAGGCGAGAGAATGTGGCCCAAAGGCATTGTGGTAAACTATCAATGGAAGTTAAATATTACTAAGCTATAATGAATCAAATAAATAAATCTAAATGAAAACTACTCCATATCTAAATTGAATTCAATCTGAAACAAGCTAATTTATATCCAAAGGTCTCACATAATACATTTTTATATAGGGTAAGGTTATAAGGGTTAATATTAGCCAGGAATTAACTCACCAATAGTTCCACGTGGCAATGAGGCAAGGGAGAACGTTTTACCCAATATGGCGGTGGACAATGGGGAATGAGACTTCGGTCCCGAGACACGAGTCAAGTTAAAGAAAGAATAAATGATTACATGGGAATGGACATGATTATTATGCTTATCTGTCAGTCAGTCATGGCGTCGATGAGAGCGTCGTGATGGTGTAGCTGTGTGTATTGCTGTATGTGTATTGTGATTAGAGGCACAAAAGCACGATCAACTGAGGGCGGAAAATTAGATGTTAATTGGTTGGTGTTCGTGAAGGCTCTGCTGTTCCTCGAAGGCACACCTTGCTGCCTTGGCAAAACGCCAGGAGCCCAAATTATCGTACCGCATCTAGGTTGCTCTATACGATAAATTATATTAATTAATACGATAAATTCATATATACTACATAAGACCATGGCAATATTGCTTAATAGCATATTAGGCCTTTTATAACTTAACTTATTTACAATCTTGTAATATGCGATCTACTCGTCCTACGTCGTGCTGTAGGAGCGATCGTGACGTCACAGAGACACACGAGATCACAAAAGAGTCATAGCCTATCGTATTTACGATACACTCCCCCCACAAAAAAAGACCTGAACCCCACCTTAAACCTAAATTTGCCCAGAGGCTATCTTCTGACGCCACAAGTCGACGGCGCCAGCAGCAACGCGTCTGGGACGCGTCCCGGTCCGAGAATGATCACCATCAGTAAGAGGTGAGTCGTTCCTTTGAGAATCCTCGGACCCAGCAATAACAGGTGGAGCATCAGATTGCAATGCGGAATCGAGCTCCAAAGCGTACAAACGTGAGATAGGACGAACAGTAGTTCCAGTGGCTGTCTTCAATAGCGCCACCCGCTCTACAGAGTCTGCCCCCTTGTATACCTCCAACACGCGGCCCAATTTCCAGTATAAACGAGGACTATCTTCTTTAATTAAAACAACTTCACCAACTGTAGGTGCCGTTGGTCTACCAGAGGGAGTAACACTCCTTTCCCTCAATGCTAGCAGATATTCACTAATCCACTGTTTCCTAAAATCCTCGATTATCCTGGATATATACTGGTATCTCTTAGACACCGCTACCTCAGAGTACAGCGGGCGGGTGCCCGATCCCGAAAGTGGTTGAAATAGGGGAGCTATCCCCCCGCCAAAGGCGGCTTTCTAGGGCCTTTCCTAGCTGATGCTGAGAGGATTGGGTTCTAGTCATGTGGTGATGGGCTGGTCAATCAGAGTGAGAACTGAGCGATCTCTGCCATACCCATAGCTTACTCTGACTGTTCCTTTAATTTATATATTTTCTAGATCTCAAGTGACGGCGTCTTTTCCGTGGATTGACCTCCCAATCTACCAAGATTGGAAGCCAAAGCGTCACATTTTTCCCTTGCGCCTCAACTTTCTCTTCATAATTGCTGAGGGGCACAGGGCCCTGGGTGGGGCTTTGGTTTCCTGGGCGTTTCTGCACCCTCCTCAGCTCCCCGCCATGGAGTGGCTTCGGTCACCCAGGCTTTATTGTGGTCGGCAGGGAGGGTTCTGTGGGGGCGCTCGGTTATGGCCTTGGAATTGCTCGGGGTCTGTTCGGCCAGGCAGCTTGGGGAACAACAACAACAACAACAACAGCGAGGGATCCTCTAACTCTACTATGGATTGGAAATCAGATGGAAACGCAGTCAATGGTTTTCCATATAGCAAGTGAGCTGGCGTTAATGGTAGTGGTTCTTGCAGGTCGGTGTACACATATGTAAGCGGGCGATCATTCACGACTGCCTCTATCTCCGTGAGGACTGTCGTCAACTCACTCTTCTTTAACCTAAGAAGTGCGCATGGGGGTAATTAGACACCTCTGCCTCTGCTGACGTATTTGAGCTGTTTCCATCACTAAAATATTCATTTTACCATATATAGCATTAATACTTATCCATACGCGCCTATTATGGGTTGATTATAAAGGTATTAACCTGAAACAACAATAAAACGAGTGAAAACAGCGTTTGGATGGTCAAAATCGGAGATACAGGCCGCGAGTTATATAATGTATGGGTGAGGCAACCTGCTTTCCCGCCAATTTCCCCCAAGGCCACTGAGACACAGTCGATAGATACTCTCTCTCTCTCTTGCACTCGCTTGCTAACAGTATTGACAATGCCCTGCTTGCAACTCGCTAATGTTAGCACGCAAATATACCTCAGAATAAGGGAATAACAGGGAAAATAGGTGATAACTGAAGGAGGGGAGGAAAGTGGGGAAGGAGGGGAGGTAGAGGAGTGATATTTTGCATGGCCCAGGGGCAAACTTTTTTTTTTTTTTTTTCGATGTTTAAAGTTGATTTTTTTTTTTCTCTGACTCTTAAGAGTCTTCCCACAGTCCGCCGGGGGAACTCTTAAGAGTCTTCCCGCAGTTCCCGGGTTAATAGAGCACGTCCTACAACCGCTCTGAGTCCCGACTTTACTATGCCGACACACCGTTCCCACATTCCACCAAACCAAGGTGCCTTAACTGGAATGAACCTCCATTCGCACTTCTTCTCTCCCAAAAAAGTGATGATAGTAGGATCACTACTCATATCCTTTATATATTTTGATGCTTGGACATAAGTGGGAGCATTGTCGCTAAGAATGAGTTGAGGGAATGAACGACGAGCACAAAACCGTCTGAACACCAGCATAAATTCTTCGCTAGACATATTATCACATAGTTCTAGGTGTACCGCTCGAGACGTCGCACAGGTAAACAATAATATATAAACCTTCTCATGCTCCCTCGTCTTCAATACCCCTGTGTAATCTAATCCTACCGCTTGGAAAGGTTCTACGTGCTTTACACGGCATTCAGGTAGAGGTGGAGCTGGTCCAGTTGCAAATGGTTTACCCTTAAGTCTCTGGCATATTACACACTTTCTTACTACGCGTCGAGCTACTTGTCGAACTCTGGGTATCCACCATGTGAGACGTAAATTTGATATAATATGACATACCCCGTAGTGTTTTACTTCCCTATGTGCACGTATGATCAATAGATCAGTAACGTGATGTCTTGTTGGCATAAGTATAGGGCGGTTTGTGCCGTCTGGTACACCCGACCACTTCAGGCGACCCTCACACCTGATGAGGCCATTGTCTAGGTGCAACCTTAGTTGACGCACTATATTAGGCATTAATGTCTTATTCGAGCTTGTCAAGGATTCTAATTCATTGGAAAAGGTTTCTACTTGAACCCATTTGATCAAAGTTTCTTCAGCTGCTTTAAATTCACGAGCATCAATGTTGTGACCCCTGTTGCAGAGTTGGCCCGTTACTTTAAGCTTGAGATTGGATACATATCGCAATACCCATGCTACAACTCTGACTAGTTTATTATAGTCACCGAACCTTGCCCACTCTATGATTGGATCCGGTGGCTCATTTGGTTGGGCTGTAACTGCCACTGTTTCCAGTGGCAGAAGTCCCTCACCAACAGCATGCCAAATCGTCCATTCACTTTCATGGAGCAGCCACTTTGGACCATGCCACCACAATTCGGACTTCATTAGTTGGCTAGCCGTTATACCCCTAGTTATGAGATCACTAGGGTTTTCTTTTGTATTTACATAATGATAAGCAACGTCTGGCAAAAGGGCTCTAATCTCATCTACCCTATTCCGCACATAAACTGGCAGAGACTTCTTGCTATTTATCCAGTTGAGTGCGACCTGACTATCGCACCAAACGTGAACGATTTCAATATTTAATTCGCTCTCGTATGCTGCGCGTACATGTTGCACCAGACGTGCTAATAGCAGCATGGCAGTCAATTCCATTTTAGGGATAGTTACCTTTTTAACCGGGGCTACCTTGGCCCGGGCTGTAACTAAATGTGCCCCAAATGAAGTAACAACATATATGGCTACCCCATATGCCGTGGCGCTAGCATCGCAAAACGTTTGTAACGTAACTTCACCGAACGCCGCCACTTTACGAGGTATAGGTTTAGTACATAGGATGGCATACTCATTCAACAACAATGTCCCTTGGTCATTCAGGTCCTCGGGCAAACTGTCATCCCATCCTATTTTACGTCTCCAAACTTCCTGCATTAGAATCCTAGCTCTTATGGTAACGGGTAATGCTAGACCCAAAGGATCAAAAAATTGCCCAACTTTGCTCAACAGACTTCTTTTGGTGTGCGCTCCTGTCTGCTGAGCAAAAGACCTTGTTTGATAAGTTAGTATGTTATGTTTAGGTTGCCAGATCATCCCCAAATTTCTGGACTTTTCCTGGTTAAGAGATGCCTTACCGTCCACCTGTATCAAACTCTGAAGATCTTCACTATTAGTAACCCACTCGCGGAGAAATAGATGTGCATCCGCAAACAATCTGCGTGCTTGCCAGTATGTATATAACAAGAAGAAGAAGAGAGGTACCTTGGGTAAACTGCTGCTCCAAGTTATCAACATATATACCCTATGTCAACACTACACAGAGCAAACAACGTATATAACTCCACAATGAATGCACAGAGAATGTGGTGGAACATATACAGTGTTAGTGAATAGTCCATAAGTGAGTGAAAAGTGAAGTGGAATATCTGCCCCCTGGTCATCTGGGTATCAGTATCATCTGGGTATCATCTGGGTAACAAGATGGCGGGGCGAGGTGGGACAATCTCAACCCAGGGACGAAATAGTGATGGCCTTGAAATCAACGAACTGTTATGCTTTATATCAAATAAAATAGATAGTCTACCTACAGACAGGATTGTGCAGCTGTGTGTGCCCTTTTATGATGAAGATAAAATTGTGGCAGCCAAGAACAGAGTGTTCGATCTTATTGGTACTAGTGAAGATAACAATTATCGAAATATTAAACGAGTTGGTGCAAACAAAGTGCTGAGAACATTAAAGACATTATTAAATTGCTACAAGAGAGTAAGGCTATGGGCTTACCCACTTTCGTGGCCATGGACCTAAAGGACCTACCACCTATACAATTTGATAGGATAGATCTGTCAGTGCTACTTAGTGAAATCAAGAACACCCAAATGGAAGTTAAATTACTGAGAGAGTGTACCACAGGTCAAAAAGAAACCATAGTGGACATAAGCAGTGTGGTTTCAAATGTAGCTGACAGAGTGAATAAGTTAGAAAATAACTCTACTAACGCTCCACCTCAACCACAGGCACAAGTGACACAACAACAGCAGCAGCATCTAGAACAACAGCATCAACAACAACAACCACCCATAGGCCTACAACACCACCACCAGCAACAGCAGGCTGAATTACAACAGCAACAGCTGCAACAACTCCAAACACAACAGCCCCAGCAACCCATACAACAACAGCATCAACAGCAACAACAACAACAGCAGCAACAACCACAACAGCAGCAACAACCACAACAGCAGCAGCACCAGCAGGTGCAACAGCAACAACAGCAGGTGCAGCAGCAGCAACAGCATCAACAAAAACAACAACACCAGCGACAACTACAACAATCCAAACTAACCCAGCAGCAGCATTCATATCAAAGGCAACACCAGGTGTGGCAGCAGCAGCGACCACAACAGCAACAACACCGAACACAACAGCAATCTTTATCGTCGGCAACGAGAGAAGATAATACAGTGCCAGCTACACCATCCTCAAATTTACCTACACAAACTGAACCAAATGAAGGAGCCAATGCAAGGGAAAACCCATGGACTATGGTCAAATGGGTGAATGGCAAGCCTCGCTACTCTAGGGAAGGCGAGCAGGTTCACCCTAGACCGAGAAACCAGCCAGGAATTAAAGGTAGGGTCAAGGATACTGGCCTCAATACCATCAAAAGGCCCCGACTAGCTAGGGTGTTTGCCACAGGATTCAACCCTAGTGTTACTGCTGAGAATCTCAAGACATACTTAGCTGATAATCTACTTATAAATATAGAGGTAAGACAGCTGACCACCCTCTCCAGGTCCACTACCTGTGCCTCCTTTTGTATAACTAGTGAATGTCCAGATCCAGATGTTTTCATGAATCCTGACCTGTGGCCAGAAGATGCATATGTCAACTGGTACAGAGAACCAAGACAATATCCCAATGAGGACAGTGCAGAGGCTTCTGGGACTTGGAGGCATCGCACACCACTATCCAACTCGCAGTAATGGAGGGGATACCAACAACAGCAGCAAGTATAAAAGTAACTTCATACAATTACAGAGGACTCCCCAAAACAAAGAGGAATCTCCTGTTGCGACCTGACATCGTATCTACATTAAGGACCAGTGACATAGTCTGCCTTCAGGAAACCTGGTACACAAAACAGGACATAGGTAATTTGAACATATTAGATAAAGATTTCCATGGGTACGGGGTCTCCACTACGGACACACGTGATGGTATTGTGGCAGGTCACCCCCCAGGGGAGTTGCAATAATGTGGAGATCGTGCCTAGATAGTGTAATTAAAACCATTGAGACAAATTGAAGCTGGTGTGCGGGAATACAGCTGGAAGTGGGACACAGAAAATTTGCAATATTTTGTGTTTACTTACCGTATCAGTGTGCAGAAAATGAAGAACTTTATTTGGAAAAGTTAGGGGAGCTTGGTGGCCTAATTTCTGAATTAGAGATAACGTGTTACTCAGTGGTAGGTGATTGGAATGCTACCCCTCACGAGTTGGGTGGTTCCATGTTTGCTAAACATATGTTAAGGTTTTGTGAGGAGCAAGGTTTAATTTTGTCCTCCAAAAACCTGCTTCCAGAAAATAGCTATACATATGTTAGTGAAGCATGGGAGACCAGGTCGTGGCTTGATCATGCAATCTCTAGCTCTGACTTTCATGACTCTATCTCAGAAATGGCCATAAGATACGACATTACGGATGACGACCACATACCTATAGAATTAACAATCCAAATTAATAAAGCACCGGAAATAACAGAAACTAGCAATAGCATCAAGGCAAAAGTTCCATGGAATGTAATCTCAAATGAAGAGTGCCAAATGTACTGTGATAAAACCAAGGACTTATTAAATAGGGTGCAATATGATGGTAATGGTGTAGCACAATGCAGGGATCCAAAATGTAGTGATGCACAACACAGAAAGGACATTATTAAATTTTACAATAGTATAATAGATTCTTTATCAAAAGCGGGGGAAAGTATTTTTAATAGCCGTAAATATAAGTCCTCATTCAATAAGCCAGGTTGGCAAGACTATGTGGCTGACCTGTATCAGGCCTCCAGAGATACTAGGTCTCATTGGCTTGAAGTAGGTCAGCCTAGACAGGGGCCTATATTTGAACTTCACAAAAGAGCAAAGGCTAGGACCAAATATGCCATTAGATTTATTAAGCAAAATGAAAACCAATTAAGGAAGGAAGCCCTTGCAAAGAGTCTGGCAGAAAAGGATACTAACTGTTTTTGGAAGGACATCAGATCCATGCAAAATTGTAACACACCATTACCTGTCAGTGTTGAGGGGGTTGCGGGTGAAGAGAACATTGCTGACTTATGGAAAACTCATTTTAAGGAACTACTTAACAGTGTAAACCAAAGGTCCACTAATGGTGCAATTCAATATGTGAAAGATAGTAATTATGAAGACATTAAAGTGACTGAAAGTGATCTTGAGAATGCCATAAGAAAACTTAACCTAAATAAAGCTTGTGGGCTGGATGGTATATATGCAGAACATCTTAAATATGCAGATAAGTTGTTAATAGATAAACTTAGTTCTTGCATCACCAGTCTATTTACGCATGGTGTCCTGCCGGAGTCTATGATATCTGTAATACTTGTTCCTGTCATTAAAGATAAATCAGGTAAAATTACAGCAAAAGACAACTACCGCCCAGTAGCACTTGCTAGTGTGGTGAGTAAGGTAGTTGAAATGATAATGCTAGAAAGAATGTCTGCATATATTGTCACCAGCAGCAATCAGTTTGGCTTTAAGAAAAATCACGGCACAGACCAATGCATATATGTGCTGAAAGAAGTGATTGATACATACAACAAACTAAATAGCTCAATTTTCTCTTATTTTTTTGATGCAAGTAAGGCTTTTGATAGGGTGTGTCACAAAACCTTATTTGAAAAATTAGTTAACAGGGGAGTGCCTAGCTATATTGTTAGGATACTTATTTTCTGGTATGCTAATCAAAAAATGTGTGTAAGATGGGGCAACATCCTGTCAGGCTCTTTCGCCGTAACCAATGGTGTTAGGCAGGGGGGGATATTGTCTCCGTATCTTTTCAACGTCTACATGGATGATCTTAGTCTGGAGCTGAACAAGACTCGCACTGGGTGCTGTATTGGCAGCACCATTGTAAATCATCTCATGTATGCTGATGACCTAGCCTTAATCGCGCCCTCTGGAGCAGGACTGGATAAATTATTAAGAGTATGTGAAAAATTTGGAATCGAACATTCAGTCAAATTTAATCCTATAAAGAGCAATATCATAATATTTAAATCTAACCTTCTATTGAAATCAAAGCTACCTAAATTCCATTTGTATGAAGAAATTATAGAAGAAGTAAGTAAAGTAAAGTATCTAGGACACTATATTTCAAGTGATCGCTCAGATGATGAGGATATGGGTCGTCAGCGAAGGCAACTTTACATGCAGGGAAATTCAATATTAAGAAAATTTCATATGTGCACATGGGATACAAAAATAACATTGTTCAACTCCTACTGCTCACCAATGTATACAGCACAACTATGGTGGAACTATAAGAAAATGACAGTGAATAGACTAAGTATCTCATATCACAATATCATGAAAATGTTTCTGGGGCTCTCAAAATATGAGAGTACAAGTACGCTATGTGCCTATATGAACTTACACTGTTACAAATCACTCATTAGAAAGCTAACATATAAATTCATTCAGCGCCTTAACACTTCTGAGAACAGGATCATTAAAATGCTACAAACTCCAAGCATAGTGTACACCTCCAGGATCCAGGCACACTGGAGGAAGTTGCTCTATATTTAACCTTAACCCGGGAGCTGCGGGGAGACTCTTAAGAGTTCCCCCGGCGCACTGCGGGTAGACTCTTAAGAGCAGAGACTTTGAACACGTACCAAAACCGCGCGTTTATAGCCAGGCGGCTGAAAATTGGTGTGGGTATAGTACTACATGTCAACTCTCGATACCACCCCGCCAAACGCTCGCCCCGCACTCGTGCAAGCACCACCGCGCCAGTAACCACGCACTAGTCATGGAGCCTACACGTCCCTCACGCTCGCTCCCTGATGACACAACCAGCCCTCCTTCTGGTGGTGTTAGCCGCCGTGGAAGGCAGAGGGTGGCTGCCAAAGACCCTAGCTACCAGTACGACACGCCCTACAGCTCAGAGGACGAATCACCAGCACCAAAAGCACGTAAAACACGTGCAAGCAGGGCAATGGCACAGAGGTCATTGGTCTTTCGGGACACTGCCACCACGACCCAGGCCACTGCAACAACCACTACCACCACCACTGCCACCACTGCCACCCCTGCCACCCTGCCACCGGTACCAGCGACGCAGGAGGCCGCCCTAGGGCTGCATTACCTGCGGGGGCAGGAAAAATGAAAGGCACGGGCGTAGGGAAAAGAACCCGTACGCCAGCCACAGTGCCCCTACCACCACCAACACCACCAGCCGCCCCTGGCCCGGCTGCCCCTGCCCGCGCCGCCCCTGCTGCCCCTGCCGCCCCTGCCGCCCCTGCCCAAGGAACAGGGAAGGGGAAGGGGAAAGGGAGAGGGAAAGCGACTGGGAAAGCGACTGCTGGCCCTGGTGTCCCTGCCGGCCCTGCTGCCCCTGCCGCCCCTGCCGCCCCTGCTGCCCCTGCCGCCCCTGCCGCCCCTGCCCAAGGAACAGGGAAGGGGCAGGGGTACGCGACTGCTGGCCCTGGTGTCCCTGCCGCCCCTGCCTCCCTTGCTGCCCCTGCCCCTGCCGCCCCTGCCCAAGGAACAGAGAGAAGGGCGACAGGCACCACCATCATCTTGCCATCAAGGCCACGCACCACTGCTGCCCCTGCCGCCGCCGCCCCTGCCGCCGCCCCTGCCACCACCTCTGCTGTCCCTGTCCATAAGACTCCCGCACGTGCCAAAGTGACCCGGAAAACTCTTACACCATCTAAGTATGCCGCCCTGCTGTTTGATGGTGATTCGCAGGACATTGGCAGCCCGGGTTTCGACGACGAAGCCCTAGCACGGGACCAAGGGTGGGGGGATTTGGGAGTGGACAGTGGGAGTGAGTCCGACGTCGGTGACGAAAACGAGGAAGGGCATCGTCTGTCGAGTGAAGAGGAGGGTAATGATGATGAAGTGCTGTATCGCGACCATGGAAGCGATATTTCAGACGCAGAAGCAGACGCAGACGACATTCCGATCCCTGGCATGCCTTCGTTCGATTGGTCTGACGGGGTCAATTTTGTACCTGACGTGCCCCAGTTCAATCCTGGGACGTCAGGAACAACTGACGACTGGCCCTGTGATGATCAAGCGAACGAAAGCGACTTCTTCCTCGCTTTTTTCGACATGGAGGTAATGACGTACATCGTTGCCCAAACAAACGCCTACTACAGGTGGGTGTTTGGCAGATTGGACGTCCTTTCTCCAAAAGCGAGAATACGAGGCTGGGTGGATACGACTGTGGCAGAATTTCTGACGTTCTTTGCCTTGTTGTTCCTCATGCCTCTGATCAAGAAGCATGTGTTGCAACACTACTGGAAGCACGACCCTCTCATCGCCACCCCAACTTTCAATAAGTTCATGACTCGTGACAGATTTTTGTTGCTGCTAAGATTTATGCACTTTGCAGACAACGAAAATCCTAACAGGATTGACAGGATATGGAAAGTTCGGGATGTGTTCACCATGTTGTTGGAGAGGTATAGGAAATACTTTTACCCCTTCCTCAATTTGGTGATTGATGAGTCGCTCGTGCTCTTCAAAGGACGTCTTGTTTTCAAGCAGTATATCCCCTTGAAGAGGCATAGGTTCGGAATCAAGCTCTTCGTGTTGTGCGACTGTGAAACTGGAATAGTGCTTGACATGATCGTGTATACAGGAACTGACATTGACGTACCGAAAGCCGCTGCCAATGACCCCATGGGCATGTCAGGTGCCATCGTCAGGAAAATGTTGGCACCTTACCTGGGCAAAGGCCACATCATCTACACTGACAACTGGTATACTTCTCCTGCTCTCTCTGCCAGTTTCTTTATGACAACCAAACGGGGTCATGTGGGACTGTCAGAAAGACAAGAAAGTTTATGCCAAAGTTCACAGGTGATGTCATTCCTCTCACAGATGCCTCCTCCAGTGACACACCTTCAGAAGACGACCTGGCCCAGGAACACCGCGAGAGGCATGTGCGAAGAAGGCGACGAAAGGGCAGAAATACAAGCAGCTCGAGAAGTGTGGGAAACTGATAGCCCTGAAGTGGAAGGATAAGCGAGACGTCCACCTGCTTTCCACCGTCCACACAGGTGCCCAGGTGGATTCTGGCAAAATCCACTACCGAACCAGGAAGACAATCTACAAGCCCGACATGGTAGTGGACTACACCAAAAACATGCGCCTGGTGGACAAGTCTGACTGTCAGCTGTCAGGTGTTGAGTGTCTGAGGAAGACTGTGAAGTGGTATCACAAGCTCTTCCTCCACCTAGTTGACATAACGATGCTGAACGCCTACAACTTGTGGTTGGTGAAGAAGGATATGGTCCCAAACCAGAAGCTGAAATTCCGGGAGTTCGTGTACAACGTCTCCTACCAACTCCTGGAGAAGTATGGCACCACCACTCACAGACGTACGGCATGGCGTGGGGATCACGTTCCTGACCGCATCCAGCTGGGTGTCGAAAGACACTACACAACCAACACCGAGCTGATTGGCACTCGTCACAGGCAGGTGCAGTGCACCGTCTGCAGCTCCAGTGTGAGGAAACCCCATGTGACCAAAAGAGTCACCTCAATGTGCGCCGAGTGCAAAGTTGCACTCTGCCTGGGTGACTGCTTCAGGGACTACCACACCTTCAAGAACTACTGAGTGTCGGCCCCTGCCCTGCCCTGCCCTGCCCTGGACTCGCCCCGTGCCCTGCCCTGGACTCGCCTCCTGCCCTGCCCTGCCCTGGACTCGCGCCCTACCTTACCTGACCTGACCTAATTGATCACGCTACCTCATAATGTAACATATATATTATATAATGTATAAGTTCCAAAGATGTCCCTGTGATATAGCTTTTACATTATATAATTGTATGTTTCATTATTTAGTTTATAAGTTTCAAAGATTTACATGTAATATGCCTTATTTTTTTAGTATATCAATATATATGTTTGTTATTAGCCTAAGTAATGTGTATATAATTATTTTCTTACCTCAAATGAATTGTACAAAAATAAATATGTTTCAATAAATCATGTCAAACCTACTATGATAATAAAATAAAACAATAAAAAAAGAAAAAAAGAAAACAAGGTCATGTCATTGTATTCTTACAATATGATATATTCTATGAATATTTCATATTGTTTGAATACAATGGCATGATCTTGTAAAAAAAAAAATTTATAAATTTTTTTCTAGACAATATAAAACCTTCCCCATAACCCCCTCCTGGATTCGATCCCACTACCCTACGACACTTTGAGTTTTCCAGTCCGCGACCTTACCAACCATGCCACAGGAGCTCATACCAAATATCACTCAAAACTTCGTGTCTACAATCGAAATGACAATATACAAAAAAAAATGAATTATCCCACCAATTTACGTTTGTAAATTGATGGGATTATCAATTATATCATGCCAAGGTTTATAATAGTTTGTCTCTGTCAAGAATTAGTAATTATATAACTTTATTCTGTCAAAAATTGCCCAAACACTCAGCAAAATTGCCCCTCTCAGTGTGACTCCACTCATTTTCACACGGTCAGGCGGTCACGAGGTGACCCTTGCCGCTCCTTGATTCTCCAGCTACAGCAGCTCTGTCTGGGAACAAAATTGGTATAAATACAATAATGGATAAAATACTCTTCACAAATACATTTGTATTGTATAATATTGTAAATAAAAATGAATAATAACTGTGTGGGTGTCGAAAATTGCTCAACCAGCTTTCTTATGTCTCGCCTACGCGCGTATATTGGATTATACATAGTCATGACTGTCATACAAATAATTGCAGTAGGTCTCGAATATACATTTAGATTGCATATTACTTCGAAATAAATAAGTAAACGTTTCTCTGGTGGCAATCTACCCTTTCGCAGGTGTAAGGAGACACCAGTCTATATTTAGCCCTCTATCACAACAGGCAATCTGCCTGTGTTGACTCAGCACCGTCGCTGGTGGTCTATAAATATAGTACTTTATTTACAGTCAATGGCCTACATGTTTCTGTGGTACTTCACATGTGTCTAAAATGCAATGTCTGCTTGCATAAAAATGCAATTCTGAAGTCCATTTATATGTACGACATACGCATGTCTCAGTTTCTCTCTCTCTCTCTCTCTCTCTCTCTCTCCATTCCTGACTCATGTTATTGTAGACCTGTTGATGGCAACGAACACCAGCCATCTGGTAGACATAAGGGTCAAAATACCAAACATCAATACGCCTGGGGCGCCTCCACAATTATCACTAAGCTGGTTATCTATCTAGAGATCTGCCTGACTTCCATCTCTCCACGACTCACTCACTCACTGCACCCCTGCATGCCTCCCTCCCACCCACCCACCCCCAACCCCCCCTTTCAGGCTTCCGTCTGCTAGAAACACATTCAAAATTTGCGTAAATATCGCATCAATTGGGCTATATGCGGTATATTCCTTGTTATATGGGACGCCTACATATGTACACGTCTTTATTATAGCATGAGAGTGCTCTAAATACAAGATTGACGTGATATTTATGGCGTAACACACCCTCTCCCCCTTTCATTCCCACCACAACTCACTCACACCTTGGTTCACGCATAGAAACTCATTGATAATGTGCGTAAATATCGCATGAATTGGTTTATATGCGGTATATATTTTGATATATGGCACGTATACATACGTACAAGTCTGTATTATAGCGTGACAGTGCTCTACGTACAAGATATACGTGATATGTATGGCGTAAACCACACTCTCAGCTCATAAATTGCCGCCAAACCTCCAACACATCTTCATTCCCGCCTAAATATTCTCTTATAATTCCCTTATATATTGCAATTTTTGGTCACTATGAGGCATATTCATTGTTATATGGGTGCCCTACACATGTATACATACTCTAAATAGCCTAAAAGGGCTCGAAAAAGGAGATATACGTGATAATACGCGGTAACCCACCCCCTCCTTCTATCCCCTGCGCGCGTAAATATTCGGCAGGGAAATCTCGCCGCTCGATGACAATCTAGCCGCGCGGTGCCATTCGCTCCACACTACGGACCGTTCCCCTACCCCCCCCAGACATTTTTTGGGGGGTCAAATATATATGGGCCGATGCACGCAAACATTCCCTACACGATGATGTACTTTTTATCGAAATTGGCAATAGGTCCCAAAATCATCATAGGTGCGCACAGTCTTACCCTGTAGAAAACCCCCTGTGCGCCGCGGAGAGGTTAAGTAATGATTTCAGGTAATGCTGAAACGTGCCCCGGTACTGATCTCATAGTGCAGTACAGTACCGATTCCTATACTGTACTGTAGCAACATACTGTACCGGAAGCTAAATGATGTGAGGCATGGTACTGTACACAATTAGGACAGTGGTTTTGGTAACACAGTAGATTGATGACCACTGTTTTTGGTTGAGGCAGTGCTGTGAACTACATGATAGCAAGCTGGGTATTATTTAATTTCTTTTTATTTTATGTAGCCTATGTACAGTAGCTTATATATATTTATGTTACTGTAAGGTATATATGGACCCCAGTATGGTCCCCTCTGTACTGTGTGAGTCTGAAATAAAGTATTATTATTATTATTATTATTATTATCGCTAGAACCCTGCAAATTGTCTATATATAATCCGCGAGATAGTTTACTTGTGTCCTCATGAGTGTCAGCTAGATGTTTTCTGATTGTGGCATTTAACAAAAACTGTGAACACGTGGCCCCAAAGAGTACAACCCGAAAACGGTATATTATGACCGGACTTTCATAGTCGCTAATGTCGCTGAACCAAAGAAAGCGAGTAACATCTCTATCTTCCTCCTTTAGCTTGACCATCAAGAATGCTTTCTCGATGTCACTGGTATAGGCGTACTTCCCCAGCCTAAACCGCAATAGATGTTGGGACAGGTCCGACACCATGGACGGACCTGTCAACAGGCAGTCATTTAGACTGGGTTGTTGACCTTGGTGGGCAGAACAGTCATACACCACCCGTATTGGTGTGGTGACGCTGTCTTTCCTTACCCCATGATGGGCCAGATAGTGAACCCTACCCTTCTTAAACGGTTCCTTGACATCGACTCTCTCAATAAAGCCCCTATCCTCATAACTCCGAAATACATCGTCATACGCCTGGCGCGTGCACGGTTCGTTAGACAATTTACGCTGTAATGCGCGCAAGCGACCTAATGCCAAACCATAGTTGGTAGGCAGGCTTATCTCACTGTTCTTCCAGGGTAAACTAACTTTATATTTCTTTTCTGAGGCACAGTAGCACACAGACTCGTCAAACCTCTGTAGCGCAACTTCCGAGTCATAATCAGTCTCCATAGGATTAATGCCTATGTGATCCAATCTCCACAGTCGTTCCAGGTCGAACTCGGCAGCCATCTTAGGGTCACTAGGTTGGGAATCCTCCCTTCCCAACTCCTCTGCCGCGGTTACATTGACTCTATATATCGAGACCGTGTCGACCAGGACCTTTGACTGTGTAGTATGCACCTTTCCGCTCATGCAATATCCAAATTTAGTGGGGATTAAAATTACACCACACATCTTTTTAAATCCAGGGTATACTACTTCATAATAATGATCCACACCAAGTAGAACATGCACCTCACTCTGATTTCCCATGGGATCTGACAAGTTAACCCCTTTGCTACGTAATGCATGTTCCACCTTCTTCACACCTACAGATACATATTCTGGTAGGGTGTCTACTACGATACAAGTCATAAAGTACCGGTTTTTACGGTAGAAATATGAAATCTCCGCTATCTCGTAGTCTTGCTTATCAGTAACCCCTGTGAAGCCCTGTAATCGAAGAGTCTCAGGCCCGCAGTACCAAACGTTCCCTTCCCTCGAAGGTATCCTTCCTTTCAAAATTCGTAGTATAGAAACATTCTTTGGGATTTGTTTGGCTGAGCGAATGCTTTCGTAAACGGTCGCCGCGACCGTTTACGTCCAATATTATTGGAATCTGAAGAGGACCTTCGACCCTTCTCTTCGATGGTCGTCGGATCCCTTCGTTTGCTAATTGAATTTTATTATGTGTATTATTGTTTCAATTCGTAAATTAAAGGTTACAGAAGACATTCTTTAATGCAAATCAATTGCATAATGTACGAAACTATTAATATATATTAATATGGGTTACAATTAGCACATTTCCAAAGACTTTAGATATATCTTCAATGACGATGTTGAACTTGACAGGAGCCGTTGTACAGGCACCTTCATCTGAGGCCTATGTCGGCCAGCCTTGACAAATTGTAGATCACTTCATCAGATTTTATTCGCCCAATTACTACCCAGGTAAGGAAATTCACGACATTCCATTATACTTGCTTGTATTTTTGGCTTGGAATCCTCATTTGGTGACTATTATTATCTATCTATTTGAGGCATATTTCCTGAAATAAGTCTTGCAATTGACGAGGATGGGTGTGAATGGGATCTGCCGTGTGTGGGCGTGTCAGCTCTGCAGACTAGTTATATATGTTCATTTATGGAAGTATTTAAAGTAGGCCTAGGCCTAACCCAATCAGGGAGAACATGTTAGTCCCTATTTATAGCCTACTTTAGTAGGGTAGGCTAGGCCTATATTTTTTAATCCAATAGGCCTAGCCTATGTTAAAATAGCCAACAATAGGGTACCTAGGTTAACAAGTCCCAGATATTGAAAGAAAAAGTGGTAAAATTTGAAGAGACCTTGGACAGCCTTTTTAACTAGGCCTAGGCTAGGCCTATAATTATGTTTTGTTAGGTTAGGTAAAAAGGCCATCGTTGACTATTTTAACATAGGCTAGGCCTATTGGATTAAAAAATATAGGCCTAACCAGCCTACCCTACTAAAGTAGGCAATAAATAGGGACTAACATGTTCTCCCTGATTGGCCTAGGCCTACTTGAAATACTTCCATAAATGAACATAAGATAACGAGTCTGCAGAGCTGACTGGCCCACACACGGCATATCCCATTCACACTCATCCTCGTCAATTGCAAGACTTATTTCAGGAAATAGGCCTATGCCTCAAATAGATAGATAATAATGGTCACCAAATGAGAATTCCAAGCCAAAAATACAAGCAAGTATAATGTAATGTCGTGAATTTTCTTACCTGGGTAGTAGGCTAATTGGGCGAATAAAATCTGATGAAGCGGTCTTAAGGACCTATCCATATGGAAGCATACAACAGGAGTTGTGATTAGATGATACAATATTATATAACGGGTACCTATGTATGTAAGAATTGCAATAAATTATATGAAATTATTGTTCATTCTTTATGCGGTACCTATAATTGTCCAAGCATCATATATTTAGTCATTTATAAAAGTAAACCTGCCTACTAGACTTTCTGTTTTTGGTACTGTATAGTACTGTAGACAGGGCAGGTGTCAATTTGATGCAGAATAAGTATTGAAAATAAATGGTTTTCTATATTAGCCTAGTCAAAGGGGGTGATCACATTACTATTAACTTGAAACCCGAAACTTTATGATATTGCTGCACTGCCACTGAATGGTACTAGATTAAAACCTGGCACTTTTCATGTAGCAGAACTGTACAGTATAAAACTTGGGGCAAATTGGTGCAGCTGTGGTAAAATGTGGTAAGCAGTATCGTTAGGCTACACTACTTCAAGAAACCTATCATAGCCTAGGCCTATTCCAAATTTGTAGGTTAGGTTAAATCAGAAATCGCTTTCCCCATTAGCTAACCTAACCTTGGCTATATTAATTTGCCAACAATTTTGCAGTAATTTGTAAACAAAACGTTCCTCAGGTATACCAACCGTAAGAAATGCACCGCGGCGAGTTTGACAGGCTTACCAACCATACGTCCGACGGCATCGCACGAGAGATTCTCACAAGGAAGCAACTGGTGGTACCACCTTCACGTGCGAATCCGACGTGCGAATCCTTCGTCGAAGGGATCGCACGATTATCTGGTACTGCGGGCCTCAGCCCCCACGATTCGGTGCTTCAGTCCCACTAGTACGGACCTCTTTATAAAGGAACGTTGAGACCCCTGATCTAGAAGTACCCGACAAACTTTGTTACTGTCATTACCTTCCATGGGAATCTGTATTGTGGGCAATATAGTGGTGTCTTGCGTGCTAGCTAGTGCCACAGTTGTAGTACCCTCTGGTTTGACGTCTTTGACTTTATCTGCAGTAGGACACAACTTATCAAAGTGATGTCCTTTACAGTGGCGACAGGGCCTTAAGTATGTAGCAGTACATTGTCCCTGCTTACCATGTCTTTAGTTAGACAACCTACACATAGCTTCAATCTTTTCGCCTGTGCTAGTTTTGTCTCATTTGTTGGGTATTTTACACAGAAACTCCATTTATGTTTGTTATTACATAGCTTACACAGAATCTGAGCAGGTTTCTTATATGTACCCTCTTTCTTTTCTTTAGTCCCCACTGTCATGCTTACTGTTCCCCTCTTCTCCACATTCTCACTCCCTCCCGACACATACATTCTCCCTTTGTTCAACTGTAGATTATTGATTTCCTTACTGAACTGAGTTTTGAACTCCCCCAGGTCAAACGATCTAACCTTGTCAAGTATTGCCATAGGAAGCTTCTGACGCAAGATAACGACTATCATTTCCTGCGTGGTAAGCCCTAGGGTGTCTAGCGATCGAGTATGGCACTCCATATTTGCCCTGAAGTTTGTCAACTCCTCAACCTTATACTGTGGTTCTGCGAGCCTTAACAAGGCAACGACATGGGCCATCTTCAACTGCTCTTTATCCCCGTATGTGGACTCTAATAAGTGTACTGCCTCAAGATAACTACCACCCACTACCGCAAAACCCTCTATCAAATGTAAGGCCTCTCCTTCCATTTGTCCCTTCAGATAGTGAAACTTGCGGACATTATTCAAAGAGGATTCATGAACCGTAGACCGAAATACATCCCAAAAAGCTAACCACTCAGTCAACTTGCCCCCAAATGTAGGAAGATTGAGCTTTGGGAGGTGTACAGTATGTTTTGGGTCAGCCCTTCTATGGGCCTCATTATCGCCTCCCTTCTTACTTGCGACAGCACGCTGTAATATGTACTTCGCTCTAAAGACAGGTTCATCATAGAGGGCGCGATTATCACACTCTGTAACTATCTCTTCCTCCTCTGTCATGCCTGCCACAATCACCTAACTCAGAGCCATAATACGACCGTGGGTAGCTTGGACGTTTTCTAATCTAGCCTCCAATTCCTCTAGTTCAGCAGTAGTGATGAAAGTGTTGACGTCCACAATTAGCCTACTTAACCTCTGAACTGCGCATGTGGGTAATTAGAAACGTCTGCCTGTGCTGACGTATTTGAGCTGTTTCCATCACTAAAATATTCATTTTACCATAAATAGCATTAATACTTATCCATATGCACCTATTATAGGTTGATTATAAAGGTATTAACCTGTTACAAAATAAAACGAGTGAAAACAGCGTTTGGATGGTCAAAATCGGCGATACAGGCCGCGAGTTACATAATGTATGGGTGAGGCAATCTGCTTTCCCGCCAATTTCCCCCAAGGCCACTGAGACACTGTCGATCGATACTCTCTCTCTCTCTCTTGCACTCGCTTGCTAACAGTGATGACAATGCCCTGCTTGCAACTCGCTAATGTTAGCACGAAAATATACCTCAGAATAAGGGAATAACAGGGAAAATAGGTGATAACTGAAGGAGGGGAGGAAAGTGGGGAAGGAGGGGAGGTAGAGGACTGATATTTTGCATGGCCCAAGGGCAAAAAAAAAAAATTGATGTTTAAAATTGATTTTTTTTCTTTCTGACTCTTAAGAGTCTTCCCGCAGTCCGCCGGGGGAACTCTTAAGAGTCTTCCTGCAGTTCCCGGGTTAATACTCCCCGAAGCCCCGTCCTTTGATTTCTAGGGGCCTTGATCAGCACCCCACTAGACGGTGTCTCTTTATTGTCTTTATTCATTTTGCATGTAAGCCTATATGCTATGTATCCAAATGTTAAATTACAAAAACAACGGAAAAAATAGTAGTCTAGTTAAGAGACGCCGACCGGCGGACTTCTATGTGATGGAGAAAAAATAGTACACAAAATAGCAATACCTACTAATGGATCATATTGAACAAGATTTTTTTTTAGGTCAGGTTATATGTCACAGGAAGTCTGAAATGGAAAAAAACATTATTGGGGAAAGATGATGGGTGGGATGCAGGACTTAGGCAGGTGCAACGATGTGACCCTGCATTCCGGCTCTAACCATCGCTTGGCTAGCCTTGCCAGTTTATCATAGTTGTTCCTGCATCCTGTTATATGTCCCCTTGTTCATTGCCTTAAAATCCCTTACTCGTACCTAAATCCCGGGTCTGGGCACCAATGTGGTAAACTATCAATGGAAGTTAAATATTACTAAGCTATAATGAATCAAATAAATAAATCTAAATGAAAACTACTCCATATCTAAATTGAATTCAATCTGAAACAAGCTAATTTATATCCAAAGGTCTCACATAATAAATTTATATATAGGGTAAGGTTATAAGGGTTAATATTAGCCAGGAATTAACTCACCAATAGTTCCACGTGGCAATGAGGCAAGGGAAAACGTTTTACCCAATATGGTGGTGGACAATGGGGAATGAGACTTCGGTCCCGAGACACGAGTCAAGTTAAAGAAAGAATAAAATTAATTTAATAATTACATGGGAATGGACATGATTATTATGCTTATCTGTCAGTCAGTCATGGCGTCGATGAGAGCGTCGTGATGGTGTAGCTGTGTGTATTGCTGTATGTGTATTGTGATTAGAGGCACAAAAGCACGATCAACTGAGGGCAGAAAATTAGATGTTAACTGGTTGGTGTTCGTGAAGGCTCTGCTGTTCCTCGAAGGCACACATTGCTGCCTTGGCAAAATGCCAGGAGCCCAAATTATCGTACCGCATCTAGGTTGCTCTATACGATAAATTATAGTAATATATACGATAAATTCATATATACTACATAAGACCATGGCAATATTGCTTAATGGCATATTAGGCCTTTTATAACTTAACTTATTTACAATCTTATAATATACGATCTACTCGTCCTACGTCGTGCTGTAGGAGCGATCGTGACGTCACAGAGACACACGAGATCACAAAAGAGTCATAGCCTATCGTATTTACGATAGGCATACAGTATGGTAGAATGATGCCTAGGGAGGAATTTAAAGTAGTCATAGGTCGGACTGGCAACATGAGTATTATAGTAGACCGTTGACACGCAGCTGTGCGTTCTATAAGCGGTAACTCTTGACACCCCTTGATGGAGCCTCATCTGAGGTCTCTTGGAGTGGGTCTTTGTGGACTATATCCGCATCCTTATCGAAGCCAGACTCAGGGTACAAAACCTCACAATGATAGGTCTATATCCAGCATTGCTAGAGATCATCCTGGAGTTGTAACAATTCCAACCTCGTAGACTTATGCTTATAACGTGGTCATAAGGTTTGTAAAATACCCGGAAGTAGAAGTGGTTATAATTCACGAGCGAACTGGTGGGCATGTGCAGGGGAAGCCTGTATCATGACGCGTGCTATGAATTCTTAGTACCATACATTTTCTTTTTCTTTTTTCTTTTCTAGGTGGTTTCCTAATTGATGACATTTCCTAGGAACTAAGGAAGGGATATCCCCCTAGGATTTCTTTTCATGTATTCGGGTTGCATTAAGCATTCTCCGGGCGCCCTCTAAGGGACCCGGGGAGCCCTTATATACTGTATATAAGGTTCTCACCTCATTAATGGGAGAATGCTAGCCGAGAAGCAAGAGAGAGTCGAAAGATGGAGGGAGTACTTCAGTGAGTTGCTAAATGAAAGGAATGAAGAGCCAGCAAACATAGCTGGATATGGTATGGGAGGGAGAAGAAGAGAAGTAGTGGAGGAGGAGGTGGGGATCAGGAGGTCAGAAGTGTGGGAAGCCATGAAAAGAGTGAAGTTGGGGAAAGCACCAGGAACAGATGGAGTGTGTGGGGAAATGTTGAGGTATGGTGGTGAGATAGTGATAGAATGGGTATGGAAAATGTGCAAACTAGCATGGGAGAAGGGGAGTGCACCCGATGACTGGAAGACTGGCATAATAGTCCCCCTATATAAGGGCAAAGGGGAAAGAGGAGTGTGTGGTAACCACCGAGGAATATGTCTTCTAAGCGTAGTAGGGAAGGTATACAGTAGGGTAGTGATTGAGAGAGTGAGAGTGAGAACGGAGAAATGGATAGGCGACGAGCAGGGAGGTTTTAGGAAGGGAAGAGGATGTGTAGATCAGATTTTTACCCTGAATTGTGTTGTGGAGAAGTATCTGGAGAAGAAACAAAAGGTGTATGTTGCCTTTATGGACTTGGAGAAGGCCTATGACAGAGTGGATAGAGAAGGTTTGTGGAAAGTACTTAGAATATACGAGTAGAGGGCAAGTTGCTGAAAGCAGTGAAGAGCATGTATGAGGGTGCAAAGGCGGCAGTACGTGTGGAGAGTGAGCAGAGCGAGTTTTTTTACCTGAATGTTGGTTTGAAACAGGGGTGTGTGATGTCCCCGTGGTTGTTTACTGTATATGGATGGAGTTATGAAAGAAATACTATCAAGAGCAGTGGTTGTTGGTGTATCGCTGAAAAGGGAGGGAATTGAGTGGAAGCTACCTATACTGCTGTTTGCGGATGATACAGTTCTGATGAGTGATAATGAATGGGAGTTGCAGGGTCTGGTAAATGAGTTTGGAACAGTGTGCGAAAAACGGAATTTGAAGGTAAATACGGGGAAGAGCAAGGTTATGGTCTTCGAAAGGGGTGAAGTCACAGAGTGTGAGGTGAAGCTGAACGGTCAGGCTATGGAGATCGTCAACTCTTTTAAGTATCTGGGCAGTGTGTTGAGTAAAGATGGGACTATGGATGAAGAGGTGCGGGAGAGGGTACAACAGGGGAAGAGGGTTGTAGGAACGCTAAAAGCAGTAACAAGAAATAGGGTGGTCAGTATGGAAGTGAAGAAGTCCTTGCATGACAGTGTGGTAATCCCGACACTGACTTACGGAAGCGAAGCATGGACGTTGGTTGAGAGACTCAGACCAAGAGTGAGAGCAGTGGAAATGAATTACTTAAGGAGTGCGTGCGGAGTTACATGGAGGGATAGACAGACTAATGAGGAAGTAAGAAGGAGGTGTGGTGTGGAGGTAGATGTGCTGGAAAGTGTGAAAAGGAACAACTTGAGATGGTTCGGCCATATGGAACGTATGGAAAGCGAGAGAATGACTAAGAGGGTGTATGAGAGCGAGGTGGAGGGACAGAGGGGGAGAGGTAGACCGAATATGAGGTGGAAGGATGGAGTGAGGAAGTACATGAACGAAGGTGGTGCTGGTTGGGGGGAGGGGCGTCGACTGACTGGGGACAGAGGTGCATGGGGGCGGTTCGTTCATGGCCACCCCTTCGGGGATCACGGCGTCAGGCAATAGATAGATAGATAGACCTCATTAACGGAGAGAACCACTACTAAATAAAGTATTGTACAGTAATTTTATGTAAAGCTATTTATTGTTATTGCATTTCTAGTTATATTTTTTTCCATGTTCTTGTTCTTGATATTTCAGTACCATACAGTGTTGCTGTACAATAGTGGAAGTTGCCGGACGTTCCCAGTTAATGTCCGGTAATGTGTATGTGGCATGAACTGTTAGGGTTCCCAGACTTTTGCGGTTCCCGGACCCCCCCCCCCCTTCCCCATATATATAGTCCGGAAAATGGAGGGTCGAGTGTACTTATATCTCCGCAAATATACGGCCTAACCTAGGTATTATAATAAGATTAGGAGACAGCCCTTCCTGTTATCTTGTGATAAGTGAATGCTAGAACTCTGTATACCAAATGGTTAAGTTTTAATGGTGAAATTACCAGGCAGAAGATTTGCCATTCTTGCCACCGTCAGCTGACTGAGTGTGTGTGTGTCTGTGTTTTGCTTGTTCATGAATCGTCAGTTGGCCGCTATATCAACAATACAGTACAGTACTTTCTTTTGCACGGTTTTAAGTGGTTTTACGACGATTTCAAGCCTGTGCCTTTTAACTACAGTGTATTGTGTTAATATTAATTACTATGCCTCTGACATCTCGGAAAATCGGACATCCCCCAATTAGTCCGAGTTGGCGAGGGTTTACTGTAAATATATATTTGCACAGGGTTAACTCTCCAGCCCCGGCTATGTATTATATATATATTCCTCGAAACCCGGGTGTTTTGGCCGAAAAACTTCTAGGCTAGGCTACCGTATATTTGTTAATCGGACTGCTTCCCGCATTCCCGCGCATCCCCAAGCGTAGCTGTGTTATTTACCTGTAGAATGGCATTAAGTAGAGCTCTCTAAGTCAACTGGTTGAGTTGTGATGATGATTTCATTGGAGATAACTTTATGGCCAAAACAGCCACTTTACACTACTTTTCGATACTTAACAACAACATACAGGCACACACGAACAAGCGACGCTCTCCTTCTTGTGGCCGGAGATGCGGGGCGTCGGTCCAGCCGGCTGTTGTTTACATGCGTCGGACCGACGCCTCGCACATGAAGCTCACAGGCTTTCAACCACTGGGCGTTCAAGAGCCCTTCCGGGTACCTGTTATATGCTTTTTTATGGGCGTTCAAGAGCCCTTCCGTGGTGAGAGGGTTAAACAAGAACACTGTGAGTAAACTGCACTGGCATAATTGTTTCTGTTCGAATTAAATACAGACCTGTCAGAAAAAGGAGTGGAATTTGCACCAGGCATTATTTTCATTAGGGGTATAAAGTCACCTTCGATATGTTTATCTTATTACAGCAGTGTTATCTTTGTAAATGTACTATTACTTTCATTGCAACCTACGGTATTTTTAGTATGGTAGGAAGTTTGCAAGTATGCAAAATTTATTTAAACATTTAAAAATCTTGCAGATCCACTTAGAAATATCCATATATTTAGTATTGGTTCCTTCGTCAATGACGAAGAGCCTATACTGTACTATATATAGGCTGAGATTCCGGGACCCGTTCGGGATTCCCCGGAGTTCTTATCACAACCGTTGCATATATAGCATAAAAACAATCCTTGGTTAATACCCATTAAATCTTACCAAGGGCTCGTCATTGAAAATGAATACCACTAGAAATAAAATTTAACACCTTACGAGCGGCCTATGCGGTTTATTTATGTGTACCGCCCAGCGGGGTGTTTTTAGCCAAAATAGGGCTGTTTACGTGATCATTTTCATGCCTAAATAAGACCCAGAACGTAAAACAAGTATCTATCCCTGAAAACAGAGCTTTCGAATGACACCATAACGATCCTTGTATGATGGATAGTTTTCTTGCAATAACCGTGCAACGCGAGTGCAAAAAGCAGGTAATTCGGTACTTTCGGTACATAATTGAGTATGTAGCGAGTGAGAGAGGGAGGAGGGAGCTGAGATTTGTGTCAGTAGGTTCGCCGCGGTGGTCTGGAGCAGTCATACGCTCGCTAGTCTCCTGCCACCACTTGTCTCTCTCTCTCAGCCACATTACGTGCTGAAATTGCCACTCGAGTTATGTCGAGCGCCGCCACATAGTCCAGCTTTATTTAACTCGACTTAAGTGGTGGGCCGCTTTTTAAGGGTTAAAGAAGAATCTATCATTTCAAACCTCCCGGTGCCTCAGCCCTCCAGCTGTGCTGTCGTTATGCTTCCCTTGCACGTGATGCCAGACTTTCTAGCGTGTTTATCTGCCTCTTTACGGTTGTGATCCAGGTGAGTCGGACGTGTGCCCCCTTGCTCTGGGCGTCTCAGCGTTTGCCTGGCTTTCTCACTCCTAGTGAGTCCTTGTCATATATTATTTGAGTTAGGTCCAAACATGAATTGAGTAATCGCCCTGTATGTTTCAGAGGGCCACCGTCCACGCCTGTCCACACCGAAAGTATATGGATACTGCTTCGCCATTCTTAATATTTGTTGTTCGTCGTAGTAAGTGATTATTGTTATATTAGGCTATATCCTATACAATGCTTGCATTTAATTATTTACTTATCGTAGGCTATTATTCATCTTATTCGTGTGCCCTCAGGATACACGTTGAAGGATATTATTAATTCAAAGTTTTCTTTGTCGTAAAGTAGCCTACATTATTTCCTGAAATTCTACTAGTATTAAATGTTTCAAAGTCGCTTCACTTTATAGTTTGCATGCTTCTAGCATTACTTCGAGCTGATAGAGTCTTAGCTAGACTTATTGATTCCCTTATATGTCCCATTCTTGTACCAGTACTTATTTATAAGGCCATGCTTTGTTCGCCACCTCGGGCAAGTGTCCACGAGGGCGGCCAATAGGCCTAGCTAGCTCGGCTTCCCTCTACTGAATTTTACATGAGGAACCAATTGTTCTCTTCCTATATGAGTAATATGTTATGAAGTGCTTCGATACCAATGATTCCTAAGAGTTTGCATGACCAAGTTCAAGAGCACCAACTAAACCTATACAATTTGCATGCTTCGAGTCCCGGAGTCGGCGGGGCTCCTGTGTCCCTCCGTTCTCTCCGAGTCTCCGGGTTTAGAACTCCGGGTACTAAATGGTTTCGAGTAAATAAAGTATAAGCACCAACACAATTATATGTTAATTTCTTAACCCTTCTTTAGCGGCCTATGCGGTTTATTTATATGTACCGCCCAGCGGGGTGTTTTTAGCCAAAATAGGGCTGTTTACGTGATCATTTTCATGCCTAAATAAGACCCAGAACGTAAAACAAGTATCTATCCCTGAAAGGGCATAAACAGAGCTTTCGAATGACACCTTAACGATCCTTGTATGATGGATAGTTTTCTTGCAATAACCGTGCAACGCGAGTGCAAAAAGCATGTAATTCGGTACTTTCCCCATATAATTCAGTATGTAGCGAGTGAGAGAGGGAGGAGGGAGCTGAGATTCGTGTCAGAAGGTTCGCCGCGGTGGTCTGGAGCAGTCATACGCTCGCTAGTCTCCTGCCACCACTTGTCTCTCTCTCTCAGCAACATTACGTGCTGAAATTGCCACTCGACCTATGTCGAGCGCCGCCACATAGTCCAGCTTTATTAACACCTTACGAGCGGCCTATGCGGTTTATTTATGTGTACCGCACAGCGGGGTGTTTTTAGCCAAAATAGGGCTGTTTACGTGATCATTTTCATGCCTAAATAAGACCCAGAACGTAAAACAAGTACCTATCCCTGAAAGGGCATAAACAGAGCTTTCGAATGACACCATAACGATCCTTGTATGATGGATAGTTTTCTTGCAATAACCGTGCAACGCGAGTGCAAAAAGCAGGTAATTCGGTACTTTCGGTACATAATTGAGTATGTAGCGAGTGAGAGAGGGAGGAGGGAGCTGAGATTTGTGTCAGTAGGTTCGCCGCAGTGGTCTGGAGCAGTCATACGCTCGCTAGTCTCCTGCCACCACTTGTCTCTCTCTCTCAGCCACATTACGTGCTGAAATTGCCACTCGAGTTATGTCGAGCGCCGCCACATAGTCCAGCTTTATTTAACTCGACTTAAGTGGTGGGCCGCTTTTTAAGGGTTAAAAACGACTTATGTGGTGAGCCGCTTTTTAAGGGTTAAATAGAAAGAGTTTGCATGAAACCAAATGGAGCAACAAAGTTTCCTCCAGTGCAAGAGCACCAACACAATTATGTGTTAATTTCTTAAAATAGAAAGAGTTTGCATGTGAACAAATTGAGCAACAAAGTTTCCTCCAGTGCAAGAGCACCAACTAACCCTATACAATTGCATGCTTTGAGTCCCGGAGTCGGCGGGGCTCCTGTGTCCCTCCGTTCTCTCCGGGTCTCAGGGTTTTAGACCTCCGGGTACTAAATGGTTTCAAGGAAACCGAGGAACAATAAAAAAAAAAAAAAAAAAAAAAAAAAAAAAACGATGCACAAAGAAGTTCCGGTTACATGGAGAAACAAAGTTTTCCTCCAGGTGCACAAAACACCAACAAAACCAAGGAACCAAAAGGTTCAGGTTAACATAAAAGAACCAGTGCTTCCTCCTGGTACTCCGGGTACTCCGAGTAATACAAAAACCAAGGAACCAAAAATTCAGGTTAAATTAAGGAACAAGAGCTTCCTCCAAATACTCCGGGTACTCCGGGTACTACTGAAAACCAGGGAACCAAGAAGTTCAGGTTAAATTTAGGAACAAGGCTTCCTCCAAGTAGGCCTACTCCGGGTACTATGGGTACTCAGGGTACTCCGAGCAATACTAAACTCCGGGTACATACTGAAAACCCAGGAACCAAGAGGTTCAGGTTAAAATTAAGGAACAAGAGCTTCCTCCAAGTACTCCGGGTACTCCGGATAAACACTGACAACCCAGGAACCAAGAGGTTCAGATTCAAATAAGGAACGATAGCTTCCTCCAAATACTCCGGGTACTCCGGGTAATACTGAAAACCAAGGAACTATGAGGTTCAGGTTAAATTAAGGAACGAGAGTTTCCTCCAGGTACTCCGGGTACTCCGGGGGGGGGGGGAAACAATGTTTTCCTTCAGAAACAAACATCCGATGTACCAAAAGGTTCCGGTTAAATCAAAGACCAACATTTCCCTCCGAGTTCTCAATGTAGAACAATGAATGGAAAAAGAAGGGAGGAGAGTACTCCAGTGGCATTTATGATAGCCTATAGACTATCCCTCTTAAATCCATTCTTATATACGATGTAGCGAATATGCTACCCTACTCTAAATTCTATAAAACATTCATAGGGCCAGCAGGCTACTCGACATTACATGAGCCTTATACATAAGGAACTGGTACATGCTTTGGTTCTTTGCTCTTATATTATGTAACATTGATTCTTGGCCTTTTTCTGACAGGTGGGCTATAGCTCTCCTCAGTAATCTCCGCCCCCTCACCTGAGCCACAACTGACGAGGTATGTACGCCAGATGTCTTGTGTGAATCGTACATTGACTAAGTGGGCTCCTAAAAAATGTACAAATTGTGCACTCTTCGTGTAACACTACCACAATCCGAGTGGACACATAACAGCAGCGGGGGCGACTCAGGTATTACTAAACATTTGGGATGAAGTGAAAGTTTATTTCTCACGCGAGCGCGCGAACACGGAAGCGGCCAATAGGCCTAGCTCGAGCATCACTACTGAATTTTATAATATAAGAGATAGATGATCTCTTCCTATATAGATATATAGATATATAAATATTATATTATGAAGTTTTTCGAGGGATTTACTTCATTTTTCAACATATAAGCGGGGGGCCAATGGTTCCGATATTGTTGACCTATAAGGAACAATGTTCCTCCGGATACTATTCTTATTTTTAAGCCAAATATTGACTCGATATTATGAAGTTTTCTCACGCTCGTCACATTGAGAGCGGAAGTGGCCAATAGGCCTCAGAGCCTCACTCTACTGAAAGTTACAGCGCAAGAGATAGATTGGTATCTTCCTAGATATAAGTATTATATGAAGTTTTGCGGTGGATTTACTTAATTTGTCAATAGATAAGCTGGGGGCCAATGGTTCCGCTATTATCGAACTTTAAGAAACACCGTTTCCTCCGGGTACGATCCCTATTGTAAACCAAATATTGAATTATTATTATTATTATTATTATTATATGAGATGCCGAAGTCTCCAACCAGGGTGCAGAAACACCATCAAGATCAATCCACACAAAACACCCGGAGGCACTGGAGAGAGACTATGGCAACTTAGGAAAAAATAAAAACATACACTGTATACTGTACTGTACATATACACATATTAAACACAGATAACATATTATGCAGTGGAGGATATCAAGCTTAAATATAATACAATAAAATAGAATAAAATAAGTTTAAAAATTAGAATTAATGCTGCAAAAAAGCATTAACTCTAGACTTAAAAATGGAGATATTAGCTGAATTGACTAGCTCATTTGGCAACTTATTCCACAAGTCAACCATGGCCGGCACAAAACACCGTGAAAACTGTGTAGTAGAAAAATTAACACGGCTCATGGCAAGATAATTAAGATTGCTTGTGAATCTAGTTGCACGAGCCCGGACATAGGGCCCAGGCAGAACCCCATGTAATGGATGCTGAGGGTTGTTAAAAACTTTAAATAAAAGACTAAGGGCACCAACTTTACGTCGATGACACAGATCAAGAGACAAATTAGGTAGAATAAAACTGATGGAATTTAGCGACCTGTCAAGCAACTTGTGATGGCAGTCAGCTGCTGACAACCAGACAGGTGAGCAGTACTCGAAATGTGGCAAAATAAAAGCATAAAAAGACTTGATAACTGTGGCGTCACAAGCAAATGTTTTATAAACCTTGCGAAGCAGACCAATTTTTTGGGAAATGGAAGAGGAGAAAGAACGAATATGCTTTTCAAAAGTAAGTTTGGGATCAAGAGTAACTCCTAACAAACGCAGAGTATCCACATTCTCAATTTGCTCGCCAGAAACTTGTAGATAAGGATGGGGAGGATCCAAGGTACGAGATCTACTGATGATAATGGAGTGTGTTTTACTAGCATTAAGTTTCATGCCCCAAAGTTCACACCATGATGTAATTTTGGCTAAATCCCTATTCAGAGCAGTAGCAATTACGTGTCGATCTATTGGTGATGCAATTGACGCATATAAAGTTGTATCATCAGCATAGGAGATTAGTTTATTTTCAAGCTCGGAACACAGGTCAGCAGTAAAAATAATAAAAAGAAAAGGCCCAAGGACACTGCCTTGTGGAACACCAGAAACAACAGTAACAGAAGGGGAATGACACCCATCAATGACCACAGACTGAGATCTTTTCGTCAAAAAATCTTCAAAGATCCTTAAAAAATTGCCACCAATACCAATGAGCTGTAACTTAAACAGAAGTGCTTTATGGTTGACTAAATCAAAAGCAGAACTAAAGTCAATAGCCACGACGCGAGACTCATGTCCCTGGTCCAATGAAGATTGCAAGTCATGGGTGAGTGTCAGAAGTGCATCACATGTACCCAGTCCCTTACGAAAACCAAACTGTGAGTTTGGTATCAAATTATGACTATTACAATAAGAGGAAAGGCGTCTGGACAAAAGCCTCTCATAGAGCTTGGATAGGATAGGTGTAATGGAGATAGGGCGATAGTCATTAGGAGATGATGAGGCAGTATTTCCCTTTGGAATAGGAGTGATAATAGCCTTACGCCAGCAAAGAGGAAAACTACCTGATTTCAAAAGCAACCTAAACACCACTGCCAATTTAGGTGCCAAGACCACTGCAACCTTTTTAAAAAAGAGAGGGAAAAACCCATCCGGGTCTGTGCCACCATAGGTATCAAGATCCAGCAAGTACCTTTTCAGTTCAGCTGATTTGAATGCCATTGAATTGAGGTTGGGTCTAGGGAAACATGTCGATGGCAAAGACAATTCCTGATTACTCTGCTTATTAATAAAAATATTAGATAGAATATTGGCCTTCGATAATGGATAAAAAGAGATGGAGCCATCAGAATCACAAAGAGGAGGCATGGAGGAATCTATTCCAAATAAAGAGGATTTCAAAGCGGACCACCATTTATGAGGCTGTGTAGCTCCTGCCAGAACATCCTGAAGATGGGAGTTATAATCCCTCTCAGCACCATCATAAACTCTCTGCGCAGCTGCCCTTTTAAAAACATAATTTTCCCAATGCAAGGGGGTTTGATTACGCCTCCATAGACGATATGCAGCCTGTTTGTCATCAAATGCACGCTTGCAGTCATCATTAAACCATGCTTTATCCCTGATACGAGACTTAATTGTCTTTGATGGAACTCTTTTGCGAAGGATACCAAGAAGGGAATTGTTGAGAGCTGAAACCGGGTCATGAGATCTTAGTATGTGATTCCACTCAATATTACAAACATCATTACAAACGTTGTCCCAGTTAACCCGGGATTTAAGGTAGACTTTACGTGAGAGAGTAATATCAGGAACAGAAAAATCAAGATTAATTTTACACATGATGGCATTGTGGTCGGAAGTGCCAACAGGTACAAGAACGGAGGTTTCTACAACGCCAGGAATGTCTGTTAGTACTAGATCAAGACAATTTCCAGACATATCAGTAGGTCCTTAGATTAGCTGTTCACAACCAGATAAGTTTGCAAAATCCAATGCAGCATGACCATTTCTATTAGTTGGAGAGACCGAGTTCAACCACTCTTGATGATGCGCATTGACATCACCAACAAAAATAAAAGATGATTTGACATCTACAGACTGTATTGAAGCCATGGCTGTTAAAAGGCAGTCATATATGTCATTGTTAACATCAGGATTTCTGTACAGGCTAAAAATGTAATGATTATGATACTTGCTGGAAACTTTAACTAACTGCATCTCATGGCATTTAAAAATATGCTTAGTTAAGTGCTGAGCATTATACCCAGATCTAATATACAAGCTCATTCCACGAGCACGAGGAATAGAATCACGCCGAATAAGAACTGGTTTACCGAAGTTAGGTATAAGAAGTTCAGAATAATCTCTATAACCAGAGACAAGGGTTTCAGAACAAAAGACAATATCATAATCAACAGATGCCAATGTAAGATCCTTGTATATTAGGAAGTGGTTAGAGGGATTTCCTTCATTTTTCAATTTATAAGCGGGGTGCCAAGGGTTCCACTGTTGTTGAAGGGTAAGGACCAACGCTTCCTTTGGGTACTATCCCTATTATAAGCCAAATATTGACTTTATAATTCGAAGTTTTTCCATGGATTTACTTCATTATTCAATGCATAAGCGGGGGGTCAATGGTTCCGCTATTGTTGAACTATAAGGAACAATTTTTGCTTCGGATCCTATCCCTATTATAAGCCAAACATTAACGTTATAGTAGGAAGAATTTCGTTGGATTTACTTCATTTTTCAATGTATATGCTGGGTGCCAATAGTGTGCCGGGCTATTATTGAACTATAAAGGAAAAGTTTCCTCCGGGTCCTATCCCTATAATAAGCCAAATATTTAAATTATATTATGAAGTTTTTCGATGGCTTCACTTCATTTTTCAATATATAAGCCAGGTGCTGAAAGGTTCCTGCTTACTTATGTTATCACTTCTGACATGGAAATAGTTCGGAAACTTCGAGCCCTGGAGTCGGCGGGACTCCTGTGCCCCAGCCCCCAGTGGGCTATTAGGGACAGATGAGGAGCAAAGCTTCCTCCGGATACTATCACTATTATAAGCCCAATATTGAATTGATATACACGGACTAACCAATGGTGTCCGGGTACCGGGTACCCAACGGACCTCCGGTGACATTGATAATCTACTGATTATTATTATTATTATTATTCCATTGTTATAACTTAAGTTACTGCAAATTGCAATTACAGTCTCTTGAATTGAATTGAACTGAAATAGACCTTGACTCTTAGCTACAGTCCACTCTCTCCGGTTCCGTATTCCCGATCGGGTTGCTATGAAGGTCTTCGGGCTTCACCTCCATCTCCGGGTGCTGCCCAACGGCGTGTCTTTCCGGGTCAATGATAAACATCTTTCCCATAGGTTCTCAATGGAGGACAATGAATTTATATAAGAGATAGAAGATACGCTACTCTACTCTAACCTCTGTTACGGCATTCATATAGCCAATAGGCTATTCACCGCCAGGTGTTGCCCAACATAATTTCTTGTTGAGCTGCTGTTAAAAGTCTTCACCTTGGGTTCTCAATGTAGAACCACGAATGAGAGAAAGGGGGGGGGGGGAATACTCTAATCATATTAATGATAACCATCGACTATCCCACTCTAATCCATCTTTATATAAGATACAGCTGATATGCTACCCCGTTCTAACTTCTTTTACTGCATTCATATAGCCAACAGGCTACTCGGCATTCCATAGGCCTTATGCATGATGAGCCGGTACATGATTTTGTTCTTTGCTCTAGTATTATGTAACATTAATTCTTGGCCTGATGAGCAACAGCTCTCTCTTGTAATCGCCACGACCATTGTGCAGTGGTTCGGGTTCACAAGATGCAACAAATTCCCCCTTCTTGGGCGTACAAAGTATGTACGCCATCTGTCTTGTGTTGATTGTACGCTAGCTAGTGGGCTACTAAGAAGTGTACAAACTGTGCCCCCTTTGTGAAACATCACAATCTGATTGGCCACATAACTGCGGCTGGGGCGCCTTAGGTTTTGCTCAATATTTGGAGTGATGTAAAAGGTTACATATCCTAAGTCCCAGACATTATCCATAATGCCTACGTGAGTTTCCTAAACATTCTTTTGCGCACATCCCAACGAAGTTGGAGACCCTGTTCCAAACAAAGGTTCTAGCAGCAATTAAGTCCAAGTTTAGTCAGAGACAAGAGTCTCTGACCCCCCAGGTTAGGCTGTCCTCTAAGCTAATGCCTTCTACGCTACCTACTGTTCCTTTACAACCTGTCCTTATATGAATAAAGACCACCACACCGCCTCGTCCCTCAGGGTCAATTGGTCATAGTGTTCCCTAACCGGTGAATCAGTAGCGATTCCCACCCTTGACAGGTGGGGCTATTCCTAACCCCTTCACTCCGGGTGCCCTTGAGGAGGACCCGGGGTTTCCCAACAAGCCAATGCCTTTGCTTTATGATCCTGCCCGAGTTTGACAACCAATCAGTGATGCTCCTATTCCAGAAGACGTGGAGACAGGTATCCCTGAACTTTACCAGGTCCCTCAAGCCGGGATCCTCGAGGTAAATGAGTTAAAACATCTGCGAGCAAAAGATGCTGAAAGGCGGGAAATGGAAATAGTCGTGCCTCCTTTCCCTTCCAGGTCTGATATTCAGTTTTGTGGACAACCCTGCCCCAATATTTTCTGCCACAAAATCCTGGGAGCCTTGGTCAGATTTCTCTAAGCTTGCTGCTCTTAACCTCTGAACTGTGCATGTGGGTAATTAGAAACGTCTGCCTGTGCTGACGTATTTGAGCTGTTTCCATCACTAAAATATTCATTTTACCATAAATAGCATTAATACTTATCCATATGCGCCTATTATAGGTTGATTATAAAGGTATTAACCTGTAACAACAATAAAACGAGTGAAAACAGCGTTTGGATGGTCAAAATCGGCGATACAGGCCGCGAGTTACATAATGTATGGGTGAGGCAACCTTCTTTCCCGCCAATTTCCCCCAAGGCCACTGAGACACTGTCGATCGATACTCTCTCTCTCTCTCTTGCACTCGCTTGCTAACAGTGATGACAATGCCCTGCTTGCAACTCGCTAATGTTAGCACGAAAATATACCTCAGAATAAGGGAATAACAGGGAAAATAGGTGATAACTGAAGGAGGGGAGGAAAGTGGGGAAGGAGGGGAGGTAGAGGACTGATATTTTGCATAGCCCAAGGGCAAAAAAAAAAAAAAAATCGATGTTTAAATTTTTTTTTTTTTTTCTCTGACTCTTAAGAGTCTTCCCGCAGTCCGCCGGGGGAACTCTTAAGAGTCTTCCCGCAGTTCCCGGGTTAATGCTATAAAGTCCCTCCTCAATGTGTTCTACAAAGATAGAAACTGTTGCTACAGACCCTCAGTCTCGCATGTTACCTTCGATGGAGTGGGACAAGGTCCGTGGGTGGAATGGGCAGTAGAGGCGGCAAAATTTGCTCTAGCCATCACTGTAATTGCCCCAATAAAGTTCCAAATGAGGAACATAGATTTGCTGCTTGTCATATGTGATCTGCACAACAATACAATGATACTTTCACCAAATGTCATAGAAGTAATCAAAGAATGATTAAAGCCGATGGTATTAGTGCCAGTTCTAAAAGGAACCACAGTTTTCCTATTCCGCACGTTTCTTGTTCCCAAACGAGACAGCTTAAAAATGAGACCAGGCAGAGACCTCTCCTCACTCAAAATTACAGATTTTGCATGCTCACAGTGCCTCGGCTACGGCTACTCCTTCATCAGGACGTGTGACTGATAACGTTGAACCTCAAGGATGCCTTTTGGCGATCCTATCTTACACCCTAAATCGAAGGCCTAATAGTCGGTAACCACTATCAGGCAATGGGCGTCACACTGAAAGAGTTTTACTACCATGACTAAGTAAGAAGACAAAGGATTTTTCTTCTATAGTAAATAGTACGAGTCGTATGTACTGCATGAGTCTGGTTCTCCTTTCCTCCTTCGGAATCTCCAAAAGGAATAAAAAGGGGGGGGGGGGATGTAGAACATAAATAAGTATACGAAGACAAAGAGTTTTCTTCTATAAGGAATAAGTACGAGTTGTATGTACTGAAAAAGTATGAACAAATAGTTAATTTTTTAGTTTTTATACCAATGCAAGCAAGAAATGCGCTTGCTAACTTGTTGCACAGCTTCAGGAGCAATATAGTACGAGATGCTTTGACATTAAAGCATCCGTTCATACAAAGTTTTACATCTTGTTCTCCTCAACACATTTTAAGTTATGACTATTCTTCCATTTTTCCTTCTTTATGAGGCTTCCCAGTATACCCGCCTCTTCTTTCTCTAATACAGTAATTTGAATTTCTCCCGGTGTCAGCCTATCTGTTAATTGGTTCTCTCTGGATACGTTGAGCATCTGATGTCCCACCTCCGGTCGTGATATTCTAGGCTCTTCGTCATTGACGAAGGAACCAATACTAAATTACGGGTTTGACAACCCGTAGGGAAGGAAGGAAAACCTTCTATTTAGGAGTGGTTCTGTAGTCAATGACGCAAAGGTTCCCTCCCACCTTCCCCTTCCCATGCACATGCCCAACTTGATATAACATTTGAGGCAGATAAACACGCTAGAAAGTCTGGCATCACGTGCAAGGGAAGCATAACGACAGCACAGCTGGAGGGCTGAGGCACCGGGAGGTTTGAAATGATAGATTCTTCTTTAAATTTTATTTCTAGTGGTATTCATTTTCAATGACGAGCCCTTGGTAAGATTTAATGGGTATTAACCAAGGATTGTTTTTATGCTATATACGCAACGGTTGTGATAAGAACTCCGGGCAATCCCGAACGGGTCCCAGAATCTCAGCCTTTATATAGTATAGGCTCTTCGTCATTGACTACGGAACCACTCCTAAATAGGTTTTTCTTCCTTCCCTACGGGTTGTCATATATATATATTAAGCTTGCATGTGTAAAGCAAGATATGCAACTACTATTGAAATATTTATGTTTTTAATCTTGCAGAACCACCAAAAAGGATCTATCATCTAGAAGTCCCCGAAATTATTTGGTACGCAGTTTGGGGCCTCGTGTTGGAGATTCTGAGTATGACAAGATGCGTGACATTGGTGCATGTAGAAATAGGGTGGTAAATAGAACTGAGTTACTATCATCAAAAATCATCACTGAATCCAACAAACAACCCTCATGCCCGGCTAGAGCAACAGGTCTCATTGAAGAAGCTGTCCTGTTGAGAAGTAAGTACAACAAATGGTATTGTCAAACGAGAGACTAATCAAACCTATCCTAACACTAAATCCCTTGATAATTATATTATGGCATTTTAACTAAATACTTGGTTAGAATTATGCTTTATGCTTTGTATCAAAATAATAATAATACAGTAGTGATAAACATAATAATAGCTATTAGGTTTTTGAAGGTGATAAAATGATCGTTCTCGGTTTGTCACTGATAAGCTATTGTGAACTAAATATTACTCCTGATTTTGTATTTCTAGATATGAGTTGCTAGTTTAGGCAATATATACTGTATATACAGGGTGTCCCAGGAGGAAAGGGCATAACTTTGGGAAACGGTTAAACAAGGTATTCTAAGCATAATATGTTCTATAACAAAAAGTAAAAATCTCAAATGTTAAAAAGATATTACAGGTTTTATGTAGTGTCCTTCCCTGTATTACTGTAATGGACTCTTTTATGTATAATAGTTTCCAACTGGTCCAAAGTGAGCTAATATGTCTATAATCGTTTTGTAACTTATAGAACAATAATATCTTTATAATCTATCTATCTATTGCCTGACGCCGTGATCCCCGAAGGGGTGGCCACGAACGAACCGCCCCCATGCACCTCTGTCCCCAGTCAGTCGACGCCCCTCCCCCCAACCAGCACCGCCCTCGTTCATGTACTTCCTCACTCCATCCTTCCACCTCATATTCGGTCTACCTCTCCCCCTCTGTCCCTCCACCTCGCTCTCGTACACCCTCTTAGTCATTCTCTCGCTTTCCATACGTTCCATATGGCCGAACCATCTCAAGTTGTTCCTTTTCACACTTTCCAGCACATCTACCTCCACACCACACTGTTATTATCTTTATAATAACATGGTAAAATAATTGCAGTTAGATAAAGGTATGGTAGGCACTATAGTCTTATTTTTTTTCCAGCTGAGGGTAAATTGTCATGTTTCTATCTTTGCTACTCGGCTATAAGGTAGATTTTGTAGCGAAATATGATGTTAATTATGAAAACTTGGCATTAATATGACACACAGCTAAGTAGTTTTATATGTTTTCCATTAAGTATCGAGAAATCAGCTACTAAGGAATTCAATTTACCATCAGCTGGAAAAAAATAGAGTAGAGGACAGCTAGGCCAGCCTTATGGGAAAATACATAAAAAAATACCATTTTCAACATGTAATACCTCTACCAGTTGAGATTTGGAATATTTCTTATAGATCATTTTAGGCTTACAAAACACAAATTTACACACATCTAGGTCACCCAGGAGAAGACCCAAAGACCCAGCCCATTTGGGATCCCTAGCAAGATTCCCAGGTACCAGACGGGCCAGACCTCCCAGAGTGGTTCTGGTCTCAGCAGGCAAACATGCAGCGAAGCCTAACCATCACAAGTCCGCCCACCACACATCCAGGCGTACCCTTCATATATACCGGCTCCCCGGGCCAGGTGCCAGACGGACTATTATCTAGTCCAACTGGTGCCTGACCCCTCTCCCAAACGACCACATTTTCACTCATCTATTCACTAACATTCTCCATTCATTCCTATATATTACCACTTATCTTGCCTCTGTGGTGGAGGGGTGATAATTTCCACCACTGCTTTCTCCTGGGAGGCGTAGAAGAGAGCTAGCGGGGATCTGGGTCGGCGGTCCTGGTATACTTCTCCCTGAAATATATCAACCCCCCGCCAAAAAAAAGACAGAGATAGGGGCGAGAGAGTGCGTTTGTGGTCCCGGATCCTAAGAATAGGAACTTTATACACATAGAAAAAAAAAAAATAATCATGCCACCCATGATGTTTCGTATTCGGTAGCTCTGGTGAACGGAAGGTCCCTATAGAGGGATAGCATGCTGGCCATTTACCAAATATGATTACTGGCAGTACATCATTGATGGAGAAGTTACTGTTTGAATATATATACTGTATATATATATATATATATATACAGTATATATGTGTGTTAGTAAAGCCAGGTAATAAATTTTCTTTGATGCACACGAGGTTAAAAGATATAGCAATTTCAGCAATAAATCTCTAATGCTGAAATTACTATATATTTTAACCTTGTGTGTATCAAAGAAAAATATATATATACTGTATATATTTTGCCTGACACCGTGATCCCCGAAGGGGTGGACACGAACGAACCGCCCCATGCACATCTGTCCCCAGTCAGTCGAAGCCCCTCCTCCCAACCAGCACCGCCTTCATCCATATACTTCCTCACTCCATCATTCCACCTCTCTTTCGGTTTACCTCTCCCTCTCTGTCCTTCCACCTCGCTCTCATGCACCCTCTTAGTCATTCTCTCACTTCCCATACGTTCCATATGGCCGAACCATCTCAAGGTGTTCCTTTTCACACTTTCCAGCACATCTACCTCCACACCACACCTCCTCCTTACTTCCTCATTTGTTTGTCTATCCCTCCATGTAACTCCGCACACACTTCTCAAGTAACTCATTTTAACCCCTCTCACTCTCATGCCTTCTACGTGCCTTCTACGTACCTACGTGCCTTCTACATGCCTTCTGCGTGTCGTAAGAGGCGACTAAAGAGGTTGGGTCGGTGGGCTTGCGACCCACACCCGGAAAAAATATCTAAGCAAAGAAAAACGAACGAACAGCCTCGGATGCCGACGGAACCTACGTTGACGAACCACGACCGACTAAGGACATACCTTCGGACATTCTGAGAATGGCTACGTGGAATGTTAGTGACATGAATGATGGCACAAAAGAGAGAGAGGTTCTGGAAGTGTTAGTGAATGCCAGGCTGGATGTATGTGGAATGACAGAGACCAAATGGAAAGGTTCAGATGTGAGAGAGTGGGAGTGTGGAATGGGTGTGTGTGCTGGAGTGAGTGAAGGAACAGCGAGAGAAGGTGCATGTTTGTTTGTAAGTAGCAAATGGAAGGAATGTGTAAGAGAGTATGGGTCTGTGGGTTCAAGGATTGTGTGGGTGAGAATGAAAGTAGGAATACAAACGTGGGTGATTGTATGCGTGTATGCCCCGACAGAGGATATACTTGAAAGAAAGAAAGAGGAGTTCTGGATGAATGTGGAGGTGTGCCTGGAGAAGTTTGACAAGAACGAAAGAATATTTCTGATTGAGGATATGAATGGTAAAGTGGGTGATAGGAAAGTTGAGGGAGGGTGGGGGGTACCATCAGAGGTGAATGGGAATGGTAGTGCACTTGTGGACGTATGTGTGGGGAGGAGGCTGTGGATAGCCAACACCTTCTTCCGACACAGAATGATCCACAGGTACACGTGGAAACGGATGTTGACGATGAAGGATAAGACAGTGGTGGAACGAAAGTCATTGATTGATTATGTATGTGTCGATGAACGAATGAAGAAATCTGTGATGGATGCTAGGGTGTATATGGGTATTGGAGGGGGTCTGTCTGATCATTATGTAGTGGTAGCTAAGGTTAGGATACAAAAGAAGTTGGTGAGGAGAGCTGGAGGGAGGCGAGAGGAGGGTGGAATGGTGAGGAGGGTGGAGAGGTTGCAGAAGGAGGAAGTCAGGGAGGAGTACAGGAGAGCAGTGGAAAGACGACTAGGTGGGTTCGACCTGCAAGTTATGGAGCAAGTGGAGGAGATGAGCAAGGTGTTTAACCCGGGAGCTGCGGGGAGACTCTTAAGAGTTCCCCCGGCGCACTGCGGGGAGACTCTTAAGAGTCAGAGAAAAAAAAAATCAACTTTTGACATCGAAAAAAAAAAATTTTTTTTTTTTTTTTTTTTTTTTTTTTTTTTTTTTTTTTGGCCCCTGGGCCATGCAAAATCTCAGTCCTCTACCTCCCCTCCTTCCCCACTTTCCTCCTCTCCTTCAGTTATCACCTATTTTCCCTGTTATTCCCTTATTCTGAGGTATATTTTCGTGCTAACATTAGAAATCCGATTGGAGGGTGTGGTCATCACTGATAGCAAGCGAGTGCAAGAGAGAGAGAGAGAGTATCGATCGACTGTGTCTCAGTGGCCTTGGGGGAAATTGGCGGGGGAGCAGATTGCCTCACCCATACATTATACAACTCGCGGGCTATATCTCCGATTTTGACCATCCAAACGCTGTTTTCACTCGTTTTATTGTTGTTTCAGGTTAATACCTTTATAATCAACCCATAATAGGCGCATATGGATAAGTATTAATGCTATTAATGGCACAATGAATATTTTAGTGACGGAAACACCTCAAATACGTCAGCACAGGGGGACGTTTCCAATTACCCCCATGCGCACTTCAGAGGTTAAGGATGAGATCTGTGCAGCATGTGAGGAGGTGTGTGGAGTGAGGAGAAGAGGGAGGGGAGTGAAAGGTACAGCATGGTGGACAGAAGAGGTAAGAATAGCTGTGGAAGAAAAGAAGAAAGCATATAGAGAGTGGTTGGGTAGTAGAGGGAATGAAGATTCCGAGAGACAGAAACGAGCGAGGTACGTGGAGATTAAGAGGGTGGTGAAGAGAGTAGTGAAGGAAAGTAAGAGAAGAGTAGATGAGGAATTTGGAAGGAATCTGAGTGTAAAATGGAGGGAGAGTAAGAAACTGTTCTGGAAAGAAGTCAAGAAAGTTAGGGAAGGTAGCAAGGGAAACAGTAAGGGTGTGAAAGATAAGAATGGGAGAATGCTAGCCGAGAAGCAAGAGAGAGTCGAAAGATGGAGGGAGTACTTCAGTGAGTTGCTAAATGTAAGGAATGAAGAGCCAGCAAACATAGCTGGATATGGTATGGGAGGGAGAAGAAGAGAAGTAGTGGAGGAGGAGGTGGGGATCAGGAGGCAAGAAGTGTGGGAAGCCATGAAAAGAGTGAAGTTGGGGAGAGCACCAGGAACAGATGGAGTGTGTGGGGAAATGTTGAGGTATGGTGGTGAGATAGTGATAGAATGGGTATGGAAAATATGCAAACTAGCATGGGAGAAGGGGAGTGCACCCGATGACTGGAAGACTGGCATAATAGTCCCCCTATATAAGGGGAAAGAGGAGTGTGTGGTAACCACTGAGGAATATGTCTTCTAAGCGTAGTAGGGAAGGTATACAGTAGGGTAGTGATTGAGAGAGTGAGAGTGAGAACGGAGAAATGGATAGGCGACGAGCAGGGAGGTTTTAGGAAGGGAAGAGGATGTGTAGATCAGATTTTTACCCTAAATTGTGTTGTGGAGAAGTATCTGGAGAAGAAACAAAAGGTGTATGTTGCCTTTATGGACTTGGAGAAGGCCTATGACAGAGTGGATAGAGAAGGTTTGTGGAAAGTACTTAGAATATACGGAGTAGAGGGCAAGTTGCTGAAAGCAGTGAAGAGCATGTATGAGGGTGCAAAGGCGGCAGTACGTGTGGAGAGTGAGCAGAGCAAGTTCTTTGACCTGAATGTTGGTTTGAAACAGGGGTGTGTGATGCCCCCGTGGTTGTTTACTGTATATATGGATGGAGTCATGAAAGAAATACTATCAAGAGCAGTGGATGTTGGTGTATCGCTGAAAAGGGAGGGAATTGAGTGGAAGCTACCTATACTGCTGTTTGCGGATGATACAGTTCTGATGAGTGATAATGAATGGGAGTTGCAGGGTCTGGTAAATGAGTTTGGAACAGTGTGCGAAAAACGGAATTTGAAGGTAAATGCGGGGAAGAGCAAGGTTATGGTCTTCGAAAGGGGTGAAGTCACAGAGTGTGAGGTGAAGCTGAACGGTCAGGCTATGGAGATCATAAACTCTTTTAAGTATCTGGGCAGTGTGTTGAGTAAAGATGGGACTATGGATGAAGAAGTGCGGGAGAGGGTACAACAGGGGAAGAGGGTTGTAGGAATGCTAAAAGCAGTAACAAGAAATAGGGTGGTCAGTATGGAAGTGAAGAAGTCTTTGCATGACAGTGGTAATCCCGACACTGACTTACGGAAGCGAAGCATGGACGTTGGTTGAGAGACTCAGACCAAGAGTGAGAGCAGTGGAAATGAATTACTTAAGGAGTGCGTGCGGAGTTACATGGAGGGATAGACAGACTAATGAGGAAGTAAGAAGGAGGTGTGGTGTGGAGGTAGATGTGCTGGAAAGTGTGAAAAGGAACAACTTGAGATGGTTCGGCCATATGGAACGTATGGAAAGCGAGAGAATGACTAAGAGGGTGTACGAGAGCGAGGTGGAGGGACAGAGAGGGAGAGGTAGACCGAATGAGAGGTGGAAGGATGGAGTGAGGAAGTACATGAACGAAGGCGGTGCTGGTTGGGGGGAGGGGCGTCGACTGACTGGGGACAGAGGTGCATGGGGGCGGTTCGTTCGTGGCCACCCCTTCGGGGATCAAGGCGTCAGGCAATAGATAGATAGATAGATAGATAGACTCTCATATATACTTATATATATACTGTATATACTGTATATATTAATTACAATCTCCTTATTATTCCTTGACAGAGCAGAGATTGGCTAAGGACAGGACTTCTCTGGAACTCATGAAAAAGGAGCGTGTGTATGTGTCTGGGTATGAGGGGATTCAGAAAAGGATGGAGAGAAACAATGTGAACATCTGTTTGATTGTGGATACCTTGCTGAAGCCACATTATCCTGAACAGCACCTCTATCAAAATGTTGTTAAGGAAATCAGGCAGAAAGGTGGAGAAGTCAGAGTACTTTCAAGTTCCACTAAAGTAGGACAAGAGGTTGAGAAAGAGATGGGGGGTATGGCGGCTACATTTATTTAGTGATCCGTGAATACAGTGGAGCGCCGATCTTCGCGGCTAATTGATTCCGCGAAGATTGGGTCATGTTTTTATGGGAAAAATGGTAATTGGTTCCAAATTTGTCCAAATAGTCACCCCTTAAGTACCCATTTTCCCCCAAATGCATCCAATATATACATATTTTGAGGAGAATACTAATAAATACATATTTTAAGGAGATTACATACCACACAGATTTTATTGTAAATCAATGTTATATAAAGCCTAGCCTAACTCATCGTCAATTTCCGCGGCTTTCGTCCGACATGGTAGGCACGCTTGACTGGTCTTTGCTTTGTTTTGATGGTCTCGTGAATTCATTTCATTCACTGCTACAACCAGGCCCACCATCTCTTATCACCAGATGTACTTGAGGATATATAAACGCGAGAGATATGAGGTTCGGGCACAAAAAAGCTTGTAAACAGCTGGTTTTTCGAGTGGATTGTGAGCATCTGGCTAGTGTTGACATCATAACAAGGGAGGAATTTTGATTGACTTTTTTTTTTTTTTATTTGTGTGCAGGAAGCATATATTATTTTTTTTTTATTTTCTTATTTGTGTACAGGAAGGATATTAAAAAAAAATAATTCCATTGCATTAGAAATTATTCGTAAATTAACCCGGAAACGGCGAGGAGATTCTTACCCCCTTCTTTACCGACGACTTCCTTGTCACTTTATTTTGGCTACTACAGTAAACTTCCATTAATCCGAAGGGCAGCGGACCGGCCCTCGTTCGGATTAGTGGATTTTTCGGATTATCGGACTTTACCCCTATGAACCTGTGTATTAATGGCCTGACGAAAACATTGAGGCATTAGGCCACCCAAATGACACAATGGTGCACACATATCATATGTTCATGAAATCACTTCAAAAGTTTACCATTGTCATTGTAGCCTATTACCTACTTCAAAACATTCAGATTAATGGTCAAAGGAATCTGCTGATATAAACGTAAACACCACATGTCCGCATCGTCTACTAGCGAGTTTGTCTTGCTCTTGAAAGTACCCTTCGGACGCTCCGATCACTGAACTATAAATAGTAGTGAATCGGAACGTCCAAATGTGCATTTTCAAGCGCAAGACTGAATGCGCTTGCAGACGATGCGGTGCAAGCCAGTAGCGCATCGGAGCGTCCCAAGGATGCGTTCAAGAGCAAAACAAACTCTCTAGCAGACGATGTGGTGTTTACGTTTATATCAGTAGCTTCCTTTGACCATTAATCTGAATGTTTTGAAGTAGGTAATAGGCTACAATGACAATGGTAAACTTTTAAAGTGAATTCATGAACATATGATACGTGTGTGCTCCATTATGTATTATTTGAGTGGACTAATGCCTCAAAAAGGGGACTTTGGGACTTCTTGAAATTCGGACTATCGGGTGTGTTATGCCCTGATTTTATACAGGATTAACTTGGTATAGGTGAGTTCTGCAAGACTGGGTTATTGGATTTCTTGCAAAATACATAAACAGAATCAACAGAGGACATAGATAATCTCGGATAAATAGTTTGTAATACAGCTTTATTCTAAATAACATTCAGGTAGAAGGTACGTAATAGAATTCCACGAACAATAGAGGTTGGAGTACTCAGGTAGGTTATTGGACTTATTACCATCTCCCAGCACTTATCGCGGATTTGGATAGAGACATACTTCCCACTTCCAATGTTCAGGCATTATTCTTCTGATCACATTGCTTTATGATACGTAGGGTACATGAATCACACAGGTTAGGCATTTCGCTTTGTTAACTCTCTCTGGTAATATGACTCTTAATCAAAGATGAAAGTACAAGTAATGTGGTTATTGCCCAAGAATTTACGTAAAGGGATAACTGTAACTAGTTGCACTGGTCTAGGATGTTCACTTGTCTAGGTGATACTTCGGACCGAAAATATCAGTGAGGGCGTATCAGGTTAAACCTGATGGCAAGAATAATTACGGGAGTCAGTTCGCCTAAGCTAAATTTCACTGATATATATTAATGTGTACTAGCATAATCACTTGTTTCCTAATCATCAGAGAAAGTTGAGACACAATCGAATACACTGGATGGTTGATAGTTAATAGCACCGTAACACTGGTACTCTGTGAAGTAACACTGTGATGGAGTTTTCCTGGTTATCTTGCGTTAGTGATGTTGGGGGTTAACAGTAGCTCTGGGGCCATCCAAGCTGTCCAGTAGTGTAGAGGTTTGCAGATGGGCTTCTTGCGGGCGGTTGTGCACCTTTTTGGCAACAATTGCTGATGGGTTAAGACAGTCGATTGTTGCCAAGGAGTTATTCTTGCCGAGTCCTCACTCAAGAGTTTCTCGCATAATCCCTTCTAACATAAAAAGATCTTTCTGCCTTAGATCAGTTATGAGTTATGATCGTTCGTAGCTCAAGTAGCGAATGGTGCACTATCAGAAGTTAATGAAACAATCAATAATTTGTGAATTTGTTGTCTACCAATATAACATTACTGCCGGTAGTCCCGATCGCAATAAAACATTCGTAAAGGGTTAAATCACTTCCTCACAGATTTGCACAGATTACGGAACGCCGAACTATCGTGAATCTTGAGGGGGGGAGGGAGTATTAGAAGCCACCGCAGTGTGGCCAGCCGTTGCTTTGTGCTCTAATATTCAACTGCCCGACTGTTGTCTCTGTGTCTTATTTATAGGCAGGTCAAGGAAGCTTCAGGAATGTTCTAGAAGTATTGGATGTCAATGCTATGAAGTAGTTAATTTATTCTGGTGAACTTAGGGGGTTAGGGAGGGGGTCTTTAATGTGGCGGTAAGTAACTTGTTATCTGATTTATGATCGTGGATATATTAACTCTAGTATGAGGTACTAGTAGAGTTATTTAGGCGGATTTGGTGAAGATTTATAGGGACTACTTTACTGGCGCCCTACGTGAATAGGCTGGGAGGTATTATTCATCAATTCACCTAAATATCCTTCTCTGGTCTAGCTGACATGCTATTCGTAATCTAGGATGGGATAAGGAAGATTTTGGTTTTGGTTAAGGATGGGATAGGATGGTATTTGGATAGGTATTTAGAGGGTTAGTTCATCACCTGTTGGAAATTCACCTTGTGTCTGGCAAGAAGTTGTTGGCTACGTGTGGGTCATGGTGAACGTCCGCGGGGGTTAGGGGGGTCCCTTTGGGGTGGGGGGCATGGCACTCCTTAAATATGTATATATGGGATTCTCTACGCTAATGGGGTTTTCTTATGATGTGGTGGTGTCAAGAGTGATACTCCTAGGGAGGGTTGATCCTGGGTTCTAGTTTTTACTTACTAGGATTACTCATGGGGCTCATAATAGTAGTTTTCGTGAAAATGCAAGTCAGGCGGAACCGTCGACTTCTTAGGGGTGAGAGGTTGGCTGTTGTAGCCTCGCGCCGTCCGCCCTCCTGGTTCAGGTTGTGAGTTGGGCTAGTAAGTTAGAGGGTAGTAAATGGGGTTACAAGAATGAGTCTTTATCTGCTATTTATTGGGGTGAGGAAATGAACGGGATCGGCATGTTAGAACGTTCGTCTGGGCGTCTTTACAGGTGTGGGTTTGGATATTGGAAAGGGGGTGGTTTGAGGCTAGGCGCCGCGCCGCTCGTGACCTAGGGTCGTGACCCTTAATGCGCTGGACATAGGGGTGGCATTCCCCTACGGTCGAACAGGTAGGGTGGCGTGTGCAGCGGGGCGTGAAGGAGCAAAAGACAGGGTGACCCACAAAACAAGTGACCACTGAGCATGGGGTCACAAAGCAAAACAGAGTAATGTGGATTAGGAGGTGGTGATTGGGAGACGTGTAACAATTGTGGAAAAGTAAATGGAAGAGAGGAATAACATGGCGGATAGAAGATAATTACCCTAAGGAGGACTGAAATACATGCATGAAGGACGGTATTAGTTGTTGTCAACTTAAGGTGAATGGGACTTGGTTGAATGCACGGAATAAGATTCGACACAAGGACAGTACCGCTATGTCGCCTCAATACAGGTGGCATCTATCTATCTATCTATTTCCTGACGCCGTGATCCCCGAAGGGGTGACCACGAACGAACCGCCCCCATGCAACTCTGTCCCCAGTCAGTCGACGCCCCTCCCCCCAACCAGCACCGCCTTCGTTCATGTACTTCCTCACTCCATCCTTCCACCTCTCATTCGGTCTACCTCTCCCTCTCTGTCCCTCCACCTCGCTCTCGTACACCCTCTTAGTCATTCTCTCGCTTTCCATACGTTCCATATGGCCGAACCATCTCAAGTTGTTCCTTTTCACACTTTCCAGCACATCTACCTCCACACCACACCTCCTTCTTACTTCCTCATTAGTCTGTCTATCCCTCCATGTAACTCCGCACGCACTCCTTAACACCTTACGAGCGGCCTATGCGGTTTATTTATGTGTACCGCACAGCGGGGTGTTTTTAGCCAAAATAGGGCTGTTTACGTGATCATTTTCATGCCTAAATAAGACCCAGAACGTAAAACAAGTACCTATCCCTGAAAGGGCATAAACAGAGCTTTCGAATGACACCATAACGATCCTTGTATGATGGATAGTTTTCTTGCAATAACCGTGCAACGCGAGTGCAAAAAGCAGGTAATTCGGTACTTTCAGTACATAATTGAGTATGTAGCGAGTGAGAGAGAGGGAGGAGGGAGCTGAGATTTGTGTCAGTACGTTCGCCGCGGTGGTCTGGAGCAGTCATACGCTCGCTAGTCTCCTGCCACCACTTGTCTCTCTCTCTCAGCCACATTACGTGCTGAAATTGCCACTCGAGTTATGTCGAGCGCCGCCACATAGTCCAGCTTTATTTAACTCGACTTATGTTGCTCGCCGCTAAATAAGGGTTAAGTAATTCATTTCCACTGCTCTCACTCTTGGTCTGAGTCTCTCAACCAACGTCCATGCTTCGCTTCCGTAAGTCAGTGTCGGGATTACCACACTGTCATGCAAGGACTTCTTCACTTCCATACTGACCACCCTATTTCTTGTTACTGCTTTTAGCGTTCCTACAACCCTCTTCCCCTGTTGTACCCTCTCCCGCACTTCTTCATCCATAGTCCCATCTTTACTCAACACACTGCCCAGATACTTAAAAGAGTTGATGATCTGCATAGCCTGACCGTTCAGCTTCACCTCACACTCTGTGACTTCACCCCTTTCGAAGACCATAACCTTGCTCTTCCCCGCATTTACCTTCAAATTCCGTTTTTCGCACACTGTTCCAAACTCATTTACCAGACCCTGCAACTCCCATTCTTTATCACTCATCAGAACTGTATCATCCGCAAACAGCAGTATAGGTAGCTTCCACTCAATTCCCTCCCTTTTCAGCGATACACCAACATCCACTGCTCTTGCTAGTATTTCTTTCATGACTCCATCCATATATACAGTAAACAACCACGGGGACATCACACACCCCTGTTTCAAACCAACATTCAGGTCAAAGAACTTGCTCTGCTCACTCTCCACACGTACTGCCGCCTTTGCACCCTCATACATGCTCTTCACTGCTTTCAGCAACTTGCCCTCTACTCCGTATATTCTAAGTAGCCTACTTTCCACAAACCTTCTCTATCCACTCTGTCATAGGCCTTCTCCAAGTCCATAAAGGCAACATACACCTTTTGTTTCTTCTCCAGATACTTCTCCACAACACAATTTAGGGTAAACATCTGATCTACACATCGTCTTCCCTTCCTAAAAACCTCCCTGCTCGTCGCCTATCCATTTCTCCGTTCTCACTCTCACTCTCTCAATCACTACCCTACTGTATACCTTCCCTACTACGCTTAGAAGACATATTCCTCGGTGGTTACCACACACTCCTCTTTCCCCTTTGCCCTTATATAGGGGGACTATTATGCCACTCTTCCAGTCATCAGGTGGCATACTCTGGTTAATATTATATATACACTTAGTTACTAAAAAAACATGGCAAGGGGGCAACTGAGCACGGGGCACATATCTATATATATCTAGTTACTACAGAAGAAAGGAACAGCTGAGCAAGGGGGGTATGTGGGTTACATAATTAATTATAGGGGTGACATAATCATGATCGGGCTCGTTATGGACTGGAAATCGAAGGTGTTTTGAGCTCGCCTTCGCACCTACACAAATGAAAGTACTATAACCCACAAGGTGGTTATCTCATGAAATACATACTTAGTTGGTACATCAGGAATGTCTAGGAGGAAAATCATGTGGTTTGTATTTTAGAAGACTGGGTTTTTAATAGGCGTGTAACATGCGGAGTTAAGTGGAAATGAGAAACATCGTGGATAACAGATAGTTACCCTAAGGAGTGAATACATACATAAACGACGGCATTATAGACGTCGTCCTAATAAGATGATGAACCCGGGTTGGTATGCACGTGGCACAATACGACACAAGGACAGTGCCGCTATGTCGCATCAATACAGGTGGCATACTCCGGTTAATATTATATATACACTTAGTTACTAAAAGAACAAGGCAAGGGGGGCAACTGAGCACGGGGGCACTTATCTATACTTAGTTACTACAACAGAAAAAGGACAGCTGAGCATGGGTTTGGTATGTGAGTGTTGTGAATGTTAAAAAGGTTGGGAATATATATAGTTAGTGGATAAAACAACGGGAGGTTAGAGACAGAATTGCTAGAATTGGGGGGGGGACTATGATTGTTATATTTTTTTTTTTTTTTTTTTTTTTAAAGAGACAATGAACGGAGGAAGGATAAACACAGATAAAACAAAAAGGTCCATGTGCCTAAAGGCATCCTCCATTCATAAAATGTTTGTAACAACTGGATTTAAACATTTGTTGATTGTAAGTTTGTGGAAAGCAATTCGAGGGAAGTGAATTCCAAAGAGTAGTAGCTCTGGGGATAAATGAATTCTGATAAGCAGAAGTTCTGCATTGTGGAGGAGAAAGTGTAAATTCATGGGCGCTCTCAGCTGCCCTAGTTCTACGGGGAAAGATGTGGAGAGGCGGCACAATTGAAGCAAGTTCCTCGGAACAATTGCTGTGAAAATATCTGTAGAATAATGCAAGGGATGCAACGTTTCTTCGTATGGCTAATGTAGGAAGGTCCTGTGTGATTGCAGGGTTATTGATTAATCTAATAGCTTTATTTTGAATTTTGTCCAACTGCCTCAATGCAACCACTCCACTTCCACCCCACAGAGGTGAACAGTAATCCATCTGAGAGCGCACATGACTTTTATATATTACGGCCAACTGCTCGTCAGTGAAGAATTCTCGAACTCTGTACAGGAGTCCCAGTTTTTTAGAGGCATTCTTAGCAATGCTTCTAACATAATGTGTCCAGCTCAAGTTAGTAGTTAATGTTACACCGAGAATGTCAATACTAGGGGAAGTGGGAATATTTACATCATTAAAAAATATATGGGAGTCAGTGAGATTCTGTCGGTTAGAAAATTGAATGTACTTGGTTTTCTGTGCATTAAAGGAAACTAGATTCTCTTGTCCCCATTCATTAATTCTAGAAAGGTCCTGGTTCAGAGAAATTGCAGTGTTTATTTTTGAATTTATAAGATCGGGTTGGGTGAAAGAATTGGTAAATGTGAAGGAACTGTGGAGTGTTGAGTCATCTGCGTAGGAATGTATTGGATTATGAGTGGTAGATATGAGATCATTGATATGAATGAGGAACAGAGTTGGGGCCAAAACTGATCCCTGGGGAACACCAGCATTTATTGAGTGAAATTGAGAATAAAGGCCATCTACCATTACACGTATTTTTCTGTTATGAAGATAAGAAGAAATTAGTGGAACTAATGATGCAAGGCCGTAGTGTGACATCTTCGACAATAAGGATTGATGCCAGACTCTATCAAATGCCTTTGATATATTCAGTGCTATTGTATGTGTTTCACCATGTTGGTCTGTAGCTTGGTTGATTTGATGCGTAAGAAGGCAAAGAATGTCTGCAGCCCTATATTTATAACTAAATACAGGGCTGATGTAATCACGATCTGATTTGGTGTGAAATGGAAGCTAAGGTGTCTTTTAGATCGTCTCGAACCTACACAATGAAAGTATTATAGCCTGTATGGTGGTTACATAATTAAATACATACTTAGGTGGTACATCAAGAATGTCAGTGAGTAAAGTATTGTGGTTTGTATATTAGAAGACTGTGATTGAGAGACGTATAATATGTGGAATGAATTGGGAGAGAGAGAGAGACCAAATCGGGGATGGAAAAGGGACCGGGGATCTCGTTGGGGGTGGGGGTTTCGCTCTCAGGATTTTCGTTCCTGTGGCTCGTTAGGGGTGGGGGTTTCGCTCTCAGGTTTTTCGTTCCTGTGGTATTTTAGGGTGAATTCGGATTTGGCCTCATTTTCAATAATTCGGACTATCGGGATATTCCAATTATCGGTCGTTGGATTATCGGACTTTTACTGTATTAGACAATTTTATTCAGTTTAGGAAGGATGTCTACCATATGAAAACTTTAAACTATCTCAATTAATCCTTTTAGCTACGATATATCCTTCCGAAGCTACATAAAAATTGTCTAAATCTAGCTGAAATAAAATACATAAGATTTCACCGGTACAGAAGGGGTTAAGAGGTTTTGGTGGTGAAAGGCGACAGGACTCTTAACCCTCTCACGTTCTTGATGCAATTTTGAGCCTATTAGGGATACTTTAAAGCCTTTGTTACCATCAGGGGTATTTAGAAACCTTTAGTTTAGTTACTTCAACCTCTGCAGTTGTCTTTGAGTTAGCTGTGGGCAGAAAACTAATTTTGGAGAGGTAATTATAAGAGTGAGAGAACTCTATTTATTATTGCTAATCTGGCAACCTCTGCGTCATAAAAACGTGAAAGGGTTAAAATCCAAGGCCTAAAAAAAAAAATTAAAAGATCCCAGTAGCACTCAAAACAAAGGAATATGTGATTAAGTGAGATCATTCTTCTCCATACCTCATATCACTCCTCCACATATGTCAAAACCTCCTCCTTCCCCCCTTCAATTATCACCTATTTTTCCTCTTATTCCCTTGTTTATCGGTTTATTTAGCGCGCCAATATCTCCAACCCGGTTCCAAGGTCGTCTACTTCGCATATAGAGAGCGTGGGAAGAGAAAGAAAGCAAGACTGAGGGCTCAGTCTGCCTTCAGGCCTCAGAGAGGGACGGTTTACATCTCTTTCACCTCTCACCTCATGACTTGAAGGTCGGCAATAATTTGTCTGTTTTACTCCCCAAATACTATTCCCACTTGTTTTATTGCTGTTACATGTTAATATCTTCATATTAACCCGTCCAGCCCCGGCTAGTTTTGTAATGTTTGTTCACCAGAACCCGGCCGGTTTTCAAAAAAATTTTTTATTCCAGAAACAATAGCGAATGGGTTAGGAATGAAGGAAAAACCACGAAAAACCGCTCAAAAAGCTTAAAGAATGGTCCTACAGAGCCCCCGAAAACGTATTTTACAAGAGTAAAAAATTGAAGGCAATTACCCCAAAAAACCAGGTTATTGCGCGCTCACGCGCACGCACGTGGACTTTGAGAGTTTTCAACCATCGGCACGGTTGCGTGGGATACGTACACAGTTCCCATACAAATCTGAGCCCTCTTGAGTGGCTACACCTGAGGTTACGGTCGGCGCAATTAGGGTGACGCGCCAGGCGCGTCTCTGGGGCTGTGCGTTACATACATCGCCGACGCGTCAGGCGCGTCGCTGGGGCTGTACGGGTTAAACATAAAATAGGCGCATATGAATAAGTAATAACGATATTTATGGTAAAATTATGATTTTAGGCAGGAATGAAAGCCAAATATCCTCGCTTGGTAGGAGGGTTTGAACTACCAAGGACTTCATTAAGTTTGCTTTTGAGGGATTGCTGGCTGGGGCATTCTGGGAAACTAATTGAATAGTGTAAGGTAAAGTCGTCTGCATATGAATGGATAGGACTGTAGGTACTGTTGAGAAGATCATTTATGAAAATTAGAAAGAGAATAGGAGATAGGACAGATCTCTGAGGAACACCGGAGTTGATAGGATGAGGAAGTGAACGATGGCCGTCCACAACCGCAGCTATGGAACGACAGGAAAGGAAATTAAAGATAAAGGCACAGATGGAGGGATAGAAACCGATGGAGGGTAGTTTAGAAATTAGAGATTTGTGCCAGACTCTATCGAAGGCCTTCAATATGTCTAACGCAATAGAAAAGGTCTCACCAAAGTCCCGAAAGGAGGATGACCAAGATTTAGTAAGATATGAAAGAAGATCACCAGTAGAGCGACCCTTAAGGAAGCCATACTGGCGATCTGATAGTAGATTATGAGAAGATAAATGGAAGTAAGAATAGTTTCAAAAACTATAGAGATGCAAGAGATGAGAGCAATTAGAAGATTGTTGGAAGATTGGAAAGTGGTCACCCTTCTTTGGGACAGGTTGAATGAGAGCAAACTTCCAGCTAGAAGAGAAGACGTTAGAGGAGAGGCAGAGACGAAAGAGTTTGCCTAGGCAGGGAGGCGGCATGGAAGCACAGTTTTTTAGTACAACAGGAGGAACACCATCCAGACCGTACACCTTAGTATCAAGCCCAGAGAGGGTAGAAAGTGCATCTTTAGAAGAGATTAGGATATTAGGGATAAGTAAGAGAGAGAGGGAGGAATAGCACCGGAATCATCCAAGGTTGAGTTTCTAGCGAAATTTTGAGCGAAGAGTTCAGGTTTGTCAGAGGAAGAAGTGATGGTTGTTGGATAGTTCAGTGCATTTATTATTGATGAAAGAGTATTTGGCAAGTGGAAGAACAGATTTGGCTTGATTCCGGGCAGAAACATAGGAAGAATGAGATTCTTGAGTTTTAAGGCGTCGGTAATTTTTTAATGCTTCCTCCTTATTGCGGACAGCAGTAGAACAAGCGTGAGTAAACCAAGATCTGTTTGCATTAGACTGAGAGAAAGAAGATGGAATGTAAGCCTTCATGCCTGATAGGATTACCTCGGTAATGCGTTCAGCACTCTCCAAGGGTCCCCAGCCACGGAAACAAAAATCATTCCATGGGAAATCAAAGTAGTACTGCCGGAGAGCCTCCCAGTCGGCAGCGCCAAAGTGCCACAAGCGCTGCCGGCTGGGAGGACGGGTGGCCGTACTGGAGAGATAGGACAGGTGACAGAGATAAGTTTATGGTCGGAGGAGGCCAGGCAGGTCGACAGTACAGTGGAACCCCCCATCTTCGCCACATCAGTCTTCGCCGTTTCAATCTTCGCGGTAGACACCAAATATTCCCAATTTCCATGTTCGCGCAAAAAATTTCCATCTTGGCGCACAAATATTCCAGTCAAAACCCGAAAAGAGAGAATAATACTGTAATGAAATACTCAAAATTAAACTAGAAAACAGACAAAAACAAACAAGCAAATGAACTTAACTCCAAAAATATGCCACTGTCTAAGTGTTTGCTGCTTGGCGACTAAATCCGAGCGTCATTTGCGCAAGTTGATGCCGCCATCTTTAATGATGTAGCCTAAACAGTAAACACTAGCCAGCCGCTCACAGTCCACCAGCTATGTATTGGAAAACCACCTGTCTACAAGCTTTTTTGTGCCCAAATCTTGTACCTCTCGTGTTTATTATGGTCAGACTCTAGGGTATCTGTTATTAGGAATGGAGGGTCTGGTGGTAGCAATGATAGGAAATTAATGCTCAAAACACGGAGCAAAGGCCAGTCCGTGTTGGACGTAAGCGGTGGAAATAGACAATGTAAGGCTAGGCTAAATATGACAATGATTTATAATAAAGTATATGTGGTAAGTAAACTCCTCATAATATGTATTTATACGTATTCTCCTCATAATATGTATTTATTGGATGTATTTGGGGCGAAATGGGTAGTAAGAGTGACAGGCCGTGGTCCAGAGCATTTAGAAGGGTCGTCAGGGGAAGGTCAGGCGGGCGTGGGGACAATGAAGACATTTTTATTGACTTTTGCATTTTATTATTTGTGTGCTGGAAGGATATTATTTTCAAATGTATTTGGGGCGAAATGGATACTTGAGGGGTGACTGGACGAATTTAGAGCCTAGGCCTACCATTTTTCCCATGACAAGAACAATGCCCCAATCTACAGTATTTATAATGCACCTAAATTCTATGGTTAGGACTGTTATTTAGCCTTGTCTATATTATTATTTTCAATGCATAAGATTTACTTTTTGTAGGAAAACAAAAAAATCATAGGCAAAAACTAAGAAAAAGGGCAACTTTTAGAATAAGCACGGAACCGGTTATAATTGTCCCCATAAGAACAGTGCCTCGATCTTAGCGCGATTTCTGCGGAACCGGTTAGGAGCGAAGATGGGGGTTCCACTGTATAAGACGAAGGGTTAGAAGATAGAAACAAGTCATGAATGTTGGGCCTATCTCCGAAGCGATCCGGGATACGGGTGGATTGCTGAACTAACTGCTCTAGGTCATTTAGGATAGAAAAGACGTTGGCTTCTTCACCAGGTTGGTCAGTAGTGTGAGAGGAGAGCCATTGGCAGTGGTGAACGTTGAAATCTCCTAAGATGGAGATTTCTGAGAAAGGTGAAATTGATAGAATGTGTTCCACTTTAGAGTTTAGATAGTCGAAGAATTTGGGCTAGTCGGTAGAGTTAGGGGAAAGATAGACAGCACAGAAATATTTAGTATGAGATTGATAGGATAGTTTGAGCCATAAAGTTGAGAATTCAGAGGAGTTGAAATCGAGAACACGAGAGCAAGTGAGTTTGTTGTGCACTGTATGCACAACATCCGCCTTTGGCTTTGAAGCTACGATAGAGAAAGTAGGAGGATACAGAGAAGGGGCTGCTGGCAGTTGCTTCAGACACCTGCGTTTCGGTGAGGAAAAGAAGATCAGGTTTGTAGGTGAGATGGTGTTCTACAGAGTGAAAATTAGAGGAAAGGCCGCGAATGTTGCAAAAGTTGATAGTAAGAGTGACAGGCCGTGGTCCAGAGCATTTAGAGGGGTCGTCAGGGGAAGGTCAGGCGGGTGTGGGGACAATGGAGACATGTTTATTGACTTTTTCATTTTATTATTTGTGTGCTGGAAGGATATTATTTTCAAATTCTATTGCATTAAAAATTATTCATGGATTAAAAAATAATATAAGCCTGTAACTCTTGCTAGGCCCCAAGATTATTGAGTGAAGCTTCAATATTTTGGATGTTTCACATGCATCAGACTACAGTATATGGTCCGAATGGAGCGGCTAGATGTGCTATCTACCGGAGGGAGCGTTAGGCCTACAGGGGGGTTGGGCCTTGGGTAGTCGTATTTTACGGTATTTATCAGGTATGTTGCCCAGGAAGTTGAAGTCCAATATATTGCATCAGATGAAGGCGTTCGGGTGTGGTGTCGAGTGAAGGGTAGTTGTAATGCTCTCACTTCTGGTTATCCTATAAAGAGGGGAGGTGTCGTGGGTGGTGTGGCAGGGGCGGGTGTCAGGCAGGTCACTGTACCAGAGTTATTATTATTGAGTTTATTCCCAACAATAATTATTGTTATTATATATATATATATATATATATATATATATATATATATATATATATATATATATATATATATATATATACGTACATACTGTATAAACATAAGTAGCTTGTTAATATATTTATTCATCTTAAAAATGATAAAGTTTAATACTTGTTAAATATATTTATATATTTACAAGGGATCAATGTTGTTTTTGTGCACTCCCCGTTTTTGTAAACTTTAGATGTAAAAATAGTTGTTTTTACATTACTCACTCATGTCATACGAGTGTGGTAATTAGATACCCTGAAGGAGATTTTAATTCAAATCTCGGTTTGATGCCAAAATGGCCGCATTTAGTCAGAACATGAACCTCGCATACACCGCATGCTGCATGCAGGCTTCGAATTTGATCCCCCCTCACCCCTGGTATAAAGTGTCGTTGACACTAAGTGCTTAGCTGATAGTAATTTATTTATCTATTTAGTTTTTAGTTTTTTATTCTAGTTAGCTTTAGGATATAATGGCAAGTACAGTATGGCGATTGATTCCTCTACCGACCTTCACTCTCTATTCCTTCTTATTAACCTAAGAAGTGCACATGGGGGTAATTAGACACCTCTGCCTGTGCTGACGTATTTGAGCTGTTTCCATCACTAAAATATTCATTTTACCATAAATAGCATTAATACTTATCCATACGCGCCTATTATGGGTTGATTATAAAGGTATTAACCTGTTACAACAATAAAACGAGTGAAAACAGCGTTTGGATGGTCAAAATCGGAGATACAGGCCGCGAGTTGCATAATGTACGGGTGAGGCAACCTGCTTTCCCGCCAATTTCCCCCAAGGCCACTGAGACACAGTCGATCGATACTCTCTCTCTCTCTCTTGCACTCGCTTGCTAACAGTGATGACAATGCCCTGCTTGCAACTCGCTAATGTTAGCACGAAAATATACCTCAGAATAAGGGAATAACAGGGAAAATAGGTAATAACTGAAGGAGGGGAGGTAGAGCAGTGATATTTTGCATGGCCCAGGGGCAAACTAAAACAAAAAAAATAAAAAATTGATGTTTAACCCGTACAGCCCCAGCGACGCGCCTGACGCGTCGGCGATGTATGTAACGCACAGCCCCAGAGACGCGCCTGGCGCGTCACCCTAATTGCGCCGACCGTAACCTCAGGTGTAGCCACTCAAGAGGGCTCAGATTTGTATGGGAACTGTGTACGTATCCCACGCAACCGTGCCGATGGTTGAAAACTCTCAAAGTCCACGTGCGTGTGCGCGAGCGCGCAAAAACCTGTTTTTTTGGGATAATTGCCTTCAATTTTTTACTCTTATAAAATCCGTTTTCGGGGGCTCTGTAGGACCATTTTTTAAGCTTTTTGAGCGGTTTTTCGTGGTTTTTCCTTCATTCCTAACCCATTCGCTATTGTTTCTGGAATAAAACCATTTTTCGAAAACCGGCCGGGTTCTGGTGCGCAAACATTACAAAACTAGCCGGGGCTCCACGGGTTAACCCTTAACTGGCGGCACGCATCATATGTCGAGTGAAAGAAATTTGGACTATGTGGTGGCTCACACCATAAGTCGTGTGGCAATTTCAGCACGTAATGTTGCTGAGAGAGAGAGACAAGTGGTGGCAGGAGAGTAGCGAGCGTATGACTGCTCCAGACCACCGCGGTGGATCAACTGACATGAATCCCACCCTCCTCCACCCTCTCACACTCGCTACATAGTGAAATGTATGGGGAAAGTACCGAATTACATGGTTTTTGCACTCGTGTTGCGCAGTTGTTGCAAGAAAACTAGCAGTCATACAAGGATCGTTGTGGTGTCATTGGAAAGCTCTGTTTATGCCCTTTCAGGGATAGATACTTGTTTTACGCTCTGGGTCTTATTTAGGCATGAAAATGATCACGTAAACAGCCCTATTTTGGGTAAAAACACCCCGCTGGTGGCTACATATTATTTACCGCCTAGGCCGCTCGTTAGGTGTTAAAGTTGATTTTTTTTTTCTCTGACTCTTAAGAGTCTTCCCGCAGTCCGCCGGGGGAACTCTTAAGAGTCTTCCCGCGGTTCCCGGGTTAATGGAGATATTAGTGAAGTAAAGGAAGGTTCAATCTCTGAGGGAGGTTACCGTAAATATTCAGAGGGAACTGAACTTGCTAAAGGACGAGAAGTTAGCTTTAATACTTAGCTTAGATGAAATTTGCAATTAGAATAAGGGAAAGAGGGAAGTTGAATTTAACAAGTAATTTTATTCATGGAAGTTTATAGATAATAAGTGTAAAGTCGCTCCCTGTAAGCATGACAGCAATGTAGGGGTGAGCGTGACTAACACATTCACACCCTTGCAAGATGAATGTGAAGGGATTAACCTTAGGTAGCTTGCCACCGACACAGAAGTGCCTGCTACCACCACGGGAGTGCCTGCGGCTGCTGCAACCACCATGGGAATACCTTCTGCCACTGCTACTACCACCGGAGCACCAGCTGTGGCTACAATCCCCATGGGAGCACCAGCTACTACTGCTATCACCACATGAATACCAGCTGCCGCTACCAGATAGTCCCAAAGAAAAAGTAAGTATGTGTCCATTGTAGGACATCAAATCAACCAAGCTACAGACCAACATGGTGAAACACATACAATAGCACTGGATATATCAAAGGCATTTGATAGAGTCTGGCATCAATCCTTATTGTCGAAGATGTCACACTACGGCCTTGCATCATTAGTTCCACTAATTTCTTCTTATCTTCATAACAGAAAAATACGTGTAATGGTAGATGGCCTTTATTCTCAATTTCACTCAATAAATGCTGGTGTTCCCCAGGGATCAGTTTTGGCCCCAACTCTGTTCCTCATTCATATCAATGATCTCATATCTACCACTCATAATCCAATACATTCCTACGCAGATGACTCAACACTCCACAGTTCCTTCACATTTACCAATTCTTTCACCCAACCCGATCTTATAAATTCAAAAATAAACACTGCAATTTCTCTGAACCAGGACCTTTCTAGAATTAATGAATGGGGACAAGAGAATCTAGTTTCCTTTAATGCACAGAAAACCAAGTACATTCAATTTTCTAACCGACAGAATCTCACTGACTCCCATATATTTTTTTAATGATGTAAATATTCCCACTTCCCCTAGTATTGACATTCTCGGTGTAACATTAACTACTAACTTGAGCTGGACACATTATGTTAGAAGCATTGCTAAGAATGCCTCTACAAAACTGGGACTCCTGTACAGAGTTCGAGAATTCTTCACTGACGAGCAGTTGGCCGTAATATATAAAAGTCATGTGCGCTCTCAGATGGATTACTGTTCACCTCTGTGGGGTGGAAGTGGAGTGGTTGCATTGAGGCAGTTGGACAAAATTCAAAATAAAGCTATTAGATTAATCAATAACCCTGCAATCACACAGGACCTTCCTACATTAGCCATACGAAGAAACGTTGCATCCCTTGCATTATTCTACAGATATTTTCACAGCAATTGTTCCGAGGAACTTGCTTCAATTGTGCCGCCTCTCCACATCTTTCCCCGTAGAACTAGGGCAGCTGAGAGCGCCCATGAATTTACACTTTCTCCTCCACAATGCAGAACTTCTGCTTATCAGAATTCATTTATCCCCAGAGCTACTACTCTTTGGAATTCACTTCCCTCGAATTGCTTTCCACAAACTTACAATCAACAAATGTTTAAATCCAGTTGTTACAAACATTTTATGAATGGAGGATGCCTTTAGGCACATGGACCTTTTTGTTTTATCTGTGTTTTTCCTTCCTCCGTTCATTGTCTCTTAAAAAAAAAAAAAAAAGGTAACTCCATGATCAGACATTTAGGTAAGGCTCGCCACAGAAAGCTTAGGAAGGTTGTGTGTCTGCCTAGTGCTGGAGTTAGGAGGGATTTTCTTTTAAATCGACCACATCATGGAAAATACTGGAAATAACCCCATTATATATATATATATATATATCAGTGCAGGGAATAACGATCCCCCCTGTTACTACTCTCCTTGACGCGGTTGGGGGCCTTTGGGGCCGGCGACTGGGGCTTGATGGGGAATGGTTGTGGTCATTTCCCTTCCTATCTCCCCTCGAGCTTTCGTCCTCAGCTTGACTAATTTTGAGTAGTTTTTCTTTCCTCATTCTATGTTTTTCCCCTTCTATTCTTATTCTGTCCCATCCGGCTGTCCTCCGGCAGCCTATATCTCATGTCTCCCTGGCCTGGCTAGGTGGTTGACTCCTGACCCGTTTGTCTCTTCGGTTGCTGATGTGGCCGAACTAACTTGATTCCCTTCGATAATGCATTTTTTGCTTCTCGATGTGATTTTTTCTACCTTCGACCTGATCTTTCATTCTTCGCCCTGATCACTTCTTGGTTGGTGTTGCGGTGTAGCAGTTCTTGCCTCATCCTTCGGCCCTGCCCTATAAGAGCTCTGATGTGGAGCTCATTTGGTCCGGCTGAACTGATGAAATGGCGAGAAATGTCTGCGTGTCTTCACCTTCCTCGATTTGTTCCCCTACTGCCCTTCCCTATCTATCTTGACTCGTTTAGTTATATATCTTGATTGAATCCTTCGGGCCAGCCCTATGAGAGTTTTTTTATGAAGCTCAGTGGTCTGGTTAAACTAATATTAAAAAAAAAAAAAAGGGAATAACGATGTGGCAAGAGAAGTGATGAACTGCTTCAGCACTATCAAGAAGTTCTAGATGAAGGTTAGGAGAAAGGAAGGGATCCCTGTTGTATGTAGTATCCTACCTAGAAAAGAAGTTTACAAGGAATGGACTTCCAGGAATCCAGGGCAATTGGTATCATTGGCTGCTTGGAAAAAGCAACACCATTCATCAACAACTGGAAACGTTACTATGTGAAAGATGAGGAATACGCAAGGGATTAAGTTCGTCTTTCTCGGCTATAGGTTTCCATGTTAGTTTGATCCTGTGATAGGATGTTTGTGAGGTTTGGAACACGAATCCTCCGTCTGGGATGGAAAGGATGTACCTAGATAAGGGAAAATGTGTAGCATCACGGAATCGAATATGAACGTCAATCACATGCTAAAAATGACTTATTCCTAATGTTGGTAGTGATAATGACAATAATAGTGTAACATTGGATAAGGGAAATTATTGGGGCCTGAAAATGCTTGACCAAGTCATAGAGGTCTGTGAGAGAGTCTTTGAAGATATGATAAGGGAAAGCATTTCTATCGATGATATGCATGTCGGTTTCATGCCAGAACGTGGCACAATCGACACTATCTTCATAGTCAGGCAGCTGCAGGAAAGATAGCTACTTTAAAATGTCTTGTGTTTATAGACCTGGAAAAGGCCCCAGAGAAGTTGTGCTGTGGGCTATGAGAAAACTTGGCGTAGAGAAGTGGCTGGTGCGTGTGATAATGAAGATGTACGAGGACTCCCGAACGGCAGTGAGTGTGAAAGGTGTACTGAGTGAGGAGTTACAGTTTGTATTGGAGTCCACCAGGGCCCTCTTCTCATTGTTATGGATCTGGAGGCACTATCTTGTGATTTCAGAATTGGGCTCCCCTGGGAACTGCTATACGCAGATGACCTAGTACTTATCGCAGATAGTGCGCGGGATGCCGAGGCTAAGTTCAGAAGATTGAAAGAGGGCATGGCAAGTAAAGGGTTAAGAGTTAATAAAATGTATATTAAATTATTAAGAGTATGTGAAAAATTTGGAATTGAACATTCAGTCAAATTTAATCCTATAAAGAGCAATATCATATTTAAATCTAACCTATTGAAATCAAAGCTACCTAAATTCCATTTGTATGAAGAAATTATAGAAGAAGTAAGTAAAGTAGAGTATCTAGGACACTATATTTCAAGTGATCGCTCAGATGATGAGGATATGGGTCGTCAGCGAAGGCAACTTTACATGCAGGGAAATTCAATATTAAGAAAATTTCATATGTGCACATGGGATACAAAAACAACATTGTTCAACTCCTACTGCTCACCAATATATACAGCACAACTATGGTGGAACTATAAGAAAATGACAGTGAATAGACTAAGTATCTCATATCACAATATCATGAAAATGTTTCTGGGGCTCTCAAAATATGAGAGTACAAGTACGCTATGTGCCTATATGAACTTACACTGTTACCAATCACTCATTAGAAAGCTAACATATAAATTCATTCAGCGCCTTAACACTTCCGAGAACAGTATCATTAAAATGCTACAAACTCCAAGCATAGGCTACACCTCTAGGATCCAGGCACACTGGAGGAAGTTGCTCTATATTTAACCTTAAGTAATGATTTCAGGTCTGCTACTCTACAGAATTAGCATACCGGTACTGAATCTCATAGTGCAGTACAGTACCGATATTCCTATACTGTACTGTAGCAACATACTGTACCGGATGCTAAATGATGTGAGGCATGGTACTGTACACAATTAGGACAGTGGTTTTGGTAACACAGTAGTTTGATGACCACTGTTTTTGGTTGAGGCAGTGCTGTGAACTACATGATAGCAAGCTGGGTATTATTTAATTTCTTTTTATTTTATGTTCTAGAATTAATGAATGGGGACAAGAGAATCTAGTTTCCTTTAATGCACAGAAAACCAAGTACATTCAATTTTCTAACCGACAGAATCTCACTGACTCCCATATATTTTTTAATGATGTAAATATTCCCACTTCCCCTAGTATTGACATTCTCGGTGTAACATTAACTACTAACTTGAGCTGGACACATTATGTTAGAAGCATTGCTAAGAATGCCTCTAAAAAACTGGGACTCCTGTACAGAGTTCGATAATTCTTCACTGACGAGCAGTTGGCCGTAATATATAAAAGTCATGTGCGTTCTCAGATGGATTACTGTTCACCTCTGTGGGGTGGAAGTGGAGTGGTTGCATTGAGGCAGTTAGACAAAATTCAAAATAAAGCTATTAGATTGATCAATAACCCTGCAATCACACAGGACCTTCCTACATTATCCATACGAAGAAACGTTGCATCCCTTGCATTATTCTACAGATATTTTCACAGCAATTGTTCCGAGGAACTTGCTTCAATTGTGCCGCCTCTCCACATCTTTCCCCGTAGAACTAGGGCAGCTGAGAGCGCCCATGAATTTACACTTTCTCCTCCACAATGCAGAACTTCTGCTTATCAGAATTCATTTATCCCCAGAGCTACTACTCTTTGGAATTCACTTCCCTCGAATTGCTTTCCACAAACTTACAATCTACAAATGTTTAAATCCAGTTGTTACAAACATTTTATGAATGGAGGATGCCTTTAGGCACATGGACCTTTTTGTTTTATCTGTGGTTTTCCTTCCTCCGTTCTTTGTCTCTTAAAAAAAAAAAAAAAAAAAAATGTAGCCTATGTACAGTAGCTTATATATATATTTATGTTACTGTAAGGTATATATGGACCCCAGTATGGTCCCCTCTGTACTGTGTGAGTCTGAAATAAAGTATTATTATTATTATTATTATTATTATTATATAATTGCCTCTATATATAGAAGCCCAAATAATAGTAGGGAAGAGGATGATAACCTACTGAAAGCAATGGAGGAAATAGATAATAGAGAGAACAAATATAAGATTTTGATTGGAGATCTCAATTTGCCAAGGATCAACTGGGCAAATTGTACTACTCCAGCGGGACAGTGTAGCCTGGAAAACAAGTTTATAGAGAAAGTGAGAGATTGTTTTTTAACGCAACATATTACAGAGATGACAAGATATAGAGATGGGACGCAGGGGAGTGTACTTGATTTGATTTTTAGCAATGAGGAGGATATAGTGGAACATGTCAATGTGGATAGCCCTATAGGTCGTAGTGACCATGCCTGTATTAGCTTTAGTTGCAATATTAAAACAGAGAGGGATAATAAAAGCAATACAAAAATATACATGTATGATAGAGCAAATTATGAGCTGCTGAGAAGGTGTTTGGACATTGACTGGGGAGAATACTTGAATGGTGAAGACGCTGAAGGAATGTGGAGGAAAATTAGAGTTAAACTGGAGAATGCTGTATCCAAAAGTGTACCAGTTAGGGAATATAAGGATAAAACAAAATTGAGGAAAAGAACGAACCCAGAATTGCCAATGAAAAGAAAGCTTTGGACATTGATTAGAAGAAAGAAACGATTGTGGGAAAGACTAAAATTGTTAAAAAAGAACAGGGGGTCTAGTATAGAAGCTAAAGAAGTGGATCTGGAACGCAGACAAATAAACAATTGTTACGTCCTGGGATATATAAACACTGGGCTCTTTCTATTGGACTAGGTATGCGGCAACAAGCAACAACGGAAAACGCTAGATCCAACCCTTATCTATAAACCCAGGCAACAAACCACCCTAAACCATCAAGAGTCCTGCCTGGAACTTAAGGAGGGTAGCGTGGGGTCTTTGTTGGGTTTGGGGAATGTGATGATGATACCATGCTTCCAAATGTCTGGTATTGTGTTGTGTGAATAGCTGTAGTTTGATATGTTAGTGAGTGCTTGTATGCCTTGTGGTCCCAGGTGTCTGAGGTGTATGTTGCTTATGTTGTCTAGGCCACAGGCGGGTGAGTGCTTGAGATTGTTGATGATATGCTTTGTCTGGTGATTGGTGAAGGGTGTATAGTCAGGGTCTGTGTGAATTGTCTCTTACGTCGGATGACACGTCGGTCGTCTTTGTGAGGTTTTAGGTGGCTGACATGTGAGAAGTGATTGATGAGAGTGTTTGCTTGTTGTTTACATGAAGGAGTAGAGTCTGTTGTTGTGATTGCAGCATGTGATTGTGTTGTGTTGCTGTTGGAAAGTGTGATGCTGTTTAGTGTTTTGTAGAGTTTTTGGGGTTTGTTTTGTGATCAAGTGTTTGTAGGAAGTTATTCCAATTTAGTTTTTGTTGTTCTTGTATTTTGTTGTTAGTTTGGGTGTTGAGTGCTTGAATTTGTTGTGTGATGTCTTGTGTGTGGGGTGCTGGGGAGTGTTTCAGTATGTCGCGTTGTCTGATGAGGTTTTGAATTTCTGGTGTGAAGTTGGGGTTGTGTCTTTTTCTGTTACCTCTTGGAATGTGTTTCTTGTCAGCGTTTTGGATAGTTTTATTGAGTATGTGTACAGCATTGTTGATGTTAGTGATGGGTGTACTGTTTAGAGTTGTGAAGTGTTGTTCTATCTCATTTGTGAATGCTTCCCAGTTAGCTCTTTTATAATTGGTGTATGTGTGTTTGTGGCTAGCTGGGGTGAGTCTGGTTTTGGTGGTGATAATGATCGGGAGGTGGTCAGAGCCTAAGGTTCTGACCACCCTCCAGGATGTTGTGGGGGCGAGTTCTGGGGAGCAAAAGGTGATGTCTGGAGATGATGGGTTATAGAGGGCTTGGTGAGGAATATGGGTATGTTGATGGATGTCGTTAAGGATGATGAGGTTATTGGTTTGGTTTTGTAGTACCAGCCCTCTGTCTGTGTCGGGGTTGTCGACAAACCAGGCCGACGTCTTGGCGTTGAAGTCACCACCCAGGATGATGTGTGGGGTGTGTGGGGTGTTTGTGATGTGTTGTAAGTGTGGTCTGTATTCATTTGGTACTGTAGGGGATGTTTGGGAAGGGATGTATGTGTTTATGATGGTTATGTTGGAGTTGTTGCCAGTGTGTATTTTAATTGACTGTATTTCTGTTGTGTTATCATTTGGGGGGAGGAGGGATTTGGTTTGTACACTGGTTACTATGTATGATATTTCTTTGTGTACCAGGGTGATGAGTCCACCGCCCCCGCCGACAGCCCGGTCTTGTCTGATGGTGGTGAAATTATGAAATGTGGGTGTTTTTTGTGTTGTGCGGAGTTTTGTTTCTTGTAAGATGGCAATGTGTATGTTGTTGTTTGATGAAGTGTGAGAGTTCGTGTTTCTTTGTGTTGATGCCATCTATGTTCAGTTGAAGAATGTTAATGTTATGTGCACGATGTATGTTGGGTGCTGCTGCATGAGGATGGGGTGGGGTGGGGGGTAAGGGAGGGGCTGGGGGTTGGGATGGGTGAGGTGGGGGTGGGGATTGGGGAGTAGGAGATGGGGGTTGGAATGGATTAGGATGGGGTGTGGTGTGTTGAGCTGAGGATGTGGATGGTATGGGAAGGTTAGGGAGGAGAGGTAGACGGGTTTTAGGGGGGTGAGTGGATGATATGGGAAGGTTAGGTGGGTTGGGGAGGAGAGGTGGACGGGTTTTAGATGAGGGATTTGACTGGGAGAGGGAGGGGCATGAGGAACAGGTCCAGGTGTTTGTGTAGTGTTTCTTGGAGGCAAGTGTTGTGCAGGTGAAGTGGGTCCAGTTCCCGCATGAATTGAAGAGAACTGAACCCTTAGTATGGCGACTCGAAGTGATGGGTTTTGAGCAAGTTGGACATATGTATGTGTACGTGGGTCCTGGGTTGCTCTCAATGTCTCCGGCTAGAAGAAGTCTTCGAGAAATGACAGCCGGAGAGTCATTTCTCGGTGTAGGAAAAACTGTGTGATGTGTGTGTGTGGTGTGAGAGGTGTTGAAATTCCCGGCGCGACCGAAGCCGCTCCAAGGACCGGTGCCCCCAGGGAGGGGGCAGGGGATGGTTGTGACGATTTGGCTCCCGAAACTGCTCCCCGCGGCCGGCATCCGGTTTTCCTCCACTGGTCGTTGATTTTGTCTTCGGCCGTGGAGGGTCGGCAGCCATCCGCGGTTGGCAGCCTCGGGAGGTGGCCCCACGGCGTAGACGCCGCCACATCAGGACCTGTGTTGGGACCACTACTGTTCGTTATATTTATCAACGACTTACCTGAAGTTATAACCATTGGAAGTGAGATATACCTGTATGCGGATGACACTAAGCTGTATAGAAGAGTGAGGAGTAAGGAAGATGTGGGTTTGCTTCAAGGAGATGTGGAGGGCATGAAGGGATGGTCTGAACATTGGTTAATGCCTTTTCATCCAAAAAAATGCAAGTACATGCGGATTGGGACTAGCAAGATAGACAAGGTAGGATACAGTATGTATGAAGCGATGGAGGAAGTGAATGCAGAAAAGGATATAGGAGTAGTGATAGACAATAAGTTAAATTTCTCAGAACATTTAGCGGAAAAGATAAACAAAGCCAATAGAATTGTAGGGCTGATAAGGAGGACATTTGTGTCACTTGATGAAGAAACATTCAGGAATCTCTATACAGCACTGGTTAGGCCGCACCTGGAATATGCGAACCAGTTGTGGGCTCCATATATGGTAGAGGATATAGAAGCAGTGGAGAAAGTGCAGAGGAGAGCTAGCAAGCTAGTACCAACGTTGAAGAACGCGGGCTATGAGCAGAGGTTGAGGACACTGGGACTTCCGACACTGGCATATAGGAGAAAGAGAGGGGATATGATAGAGACTTTTAAGATAGTGTCAGGAAAGTATGATGAGGATGTGTGTGAAGGTATCTTCTTGATGCGGGAGGGAACAAGAACGAGAGGACACTCTAAGAAAATTTACAAAGAAAGAAATAGGCATGAAAAGGCAAAGAACTCATTTTGTGATAGAGTGGTAAATGAGTGGAACGCGCTGCCCCAGTATGTAGTCGATTCCGAATCAATAAGGAAGTTTGAAAGTAATCTTGATAAAGCATGGGAAGACAAGATTTGAAGTTTGATTATAAAGCAAAAATACAGAATAGTAAAAATGTTGCGTCTGCTGCCGCCGCCGCCAACACAGTGAACGACCGCAGTAGTGCAAGTACTGGCACTGAGCTGGATACACAGGCCTAGTTTGCCTTTTTCCAGAGGATCTACTGTAAGAAACTGTAAGAATAACCAAGGTTTTATACAGTGAATTAGGGCTAGGAAAGGTAGAAAAAAGTGATGCATACCCATGTGCAGTATGCAGAAAAGGGGTGGGCGCATACTCAATACAGTGTAGCGTCTGCCGCAGCAGGGTACATCACAGGAAGAAATGCTGCACTAAAATATAGGGACCTCTACCAAGGAAGAAGTCCGAAATTGAGAAATTTGTATGTATAGCTTGCAAAGGGGAGCTTGTATTCAATGACCGGCTCGAGAGTGTTAACTTTGTCAATGAGGCACTGGAGATGGTTGACAAGTTTTACTAATTGGGTTATACCATCTCTGCCAGTGGGGGGGCTGAGGCCGCCACTATTGCCATAATAAGATACGGCTGGGGAAAGTTTAGAGAACTTTTGCCACTATTCACCATGAGAAGACTCCCTCTCCCCTTGAGGGTAAAGGTGTACGCATAAATTTATGCGTTAGAAGCGCAATGACATATGCTTCATATATACAGTACATAAATACATACAATTTTAAGACTGAGTGCTCTTGTCCTAATGGCGGCATTCCAGGCAACCCTGTTAACCCCTTCTTTACCGGCTACATCTTTTTAACTTTATTTTGGCTACTTTTAGACAATTTTTTTCAGCTTTGGAAGGACGTCTACCAATTATACACTACAGATTATCGAAATTAATCCTTTTAGCTACCATATATCCTTCCTAAGCTACATAAAATTATCTAAATATAGCTGAAATCAAACACAAATGACAGTCACCGGTACAAAGGGGATTAAGGGCTGCTTCACTTGTCAAGTTTTTGGATTCGAGATCGGCACGTATAGTCCGATCCCAGGTCTTCCTCGGTCCACCCCTTGGTGCAGCTCTCTCCACAATCTCAGACCTGTATCTTTTCACCCAATTTTGTCCATCCATTCTCTCCACATAGCCATATACCATCTCAGTCTACTTGTATGTATCTCCTCGCTAATACTCTTTATATCTAAGCATCTCCTCAGCTCATCATTAATAAATCGTAGGCTTGTCCACCTTTTTTTTACTGTCTTCGTAGCGCAATGGATAAATGCACTGAATTTCGGTGTGAGTATCCTAGGTTCGAATCCCTGGACTGCCACATGTATTTGTTGTTGTTGTTGTTCCCCAAGCTGCCTGGCCGAACAGCCCCAAGGCCCCGAGCAAGGCCAAGGCCATAACTTTACTCCTAAACTCAATTAATGAAATCAACATGTATTTGTTGATTTAATTAATTGAGTTTTGGAGTAAAGTCGGTTGGTGAAGGTAACGTAATAATTCTATCCTGCAGTTTGGCCCCACACATCCATATCACCATTCTTATCTCATTACATACCATTCTGTTGACATCCTCTACTTTAACGGCCCATATGTTTCTGAGGCATACGTCATTGCACTTCTAACACATAAGACATACACCTTTCCCTTCAGGGGTAGAGGCATTCTTTTCATGGTTAGAATTGGCAGCAGTTCTCTGAACTTCCCCCAACACATCTAATTCTAGCGACAGTGGCAGCCTCGGCCCCACCACAGGCAGAGATGGTATCTTCTAGGTAACAAAACTTGTCCACCAGCTCCAATGACTCCTTTCCAAAATTCACAGCCACAGGATCATCATTTAACACAAGCTCGCCCTTGCACACTATGCACTCAAATTTCTCGATTTCTGACTCATCCTTCGGCAGGGGTCCTTTTATTCTACTACAGCTCTTGCATACTCCCATGGTGTACCCAACATCGACAGACGCTACACCGAATCGAGTTAGCGCCCACACCCTTTCCACACACTGCACATGGGTATGCACCGCTCTTTTCCACATTGCCTCGTCTCAATCTACAATGCATAACCTTGGTTTTGTTAATATTGACTCTTAACCCTTCCAGCCCGGGTGTCCTTTTATAAGGACACCGCGGCAGATGGGCCGGTACCCGGGTGTCCTTTTAAAATCCGTAAGCTTTGAAAGCCTATTAAGCTTGGCCTGAATGCCGTGCGTCCGACGCATGTAAACAAAGCCGGTCATTGCATCACCGCACCTCCGAAAACAAGAAGGAGACGTCGGATCAATGTTGTTGTTGTATGATATGACTAAATTAGTGTCTGAAAAGCTCCGATATTGTCAACATCGCGGAAAAATTCGCTCCACGGAAATCGTCATCACAACTGAACCAGTTGACTTAGAGAGCTCTACTCAACGCCAGTCTACAGATTGGAAACAGCACTACATTTTGGGATGTGTGGGAAATTTCTAGCAGTTAAAATAACAAAGATACGGTAGCCTAGGCCTAGACGTTTTTCGGCCAGATCTCCCGGATACGACCTGAGTCCTTTTGTAAGGCAGCCCGGGTAGGAAGGGTTAAACCCTTGCTCGCCATGCCCTCTCTCCATCTTCTGAATTTGGCCTCAGCATCTTGCACATTGTTAGCTATTAGGACTAAATCGTCTGCATAAGCAGTTCCCACGGGAGTCCCCGGATCTAAAAGCTCTAGACAGTGCCTCCAGGACCATAGTTCAGTTCAGTTGATCTGCGGGAAGCCATAGGCCTTTACAACGGCACCTCCCTTTTTTCTTTCTTTAGTTATCTTCTTTGTGTCGTGCTTTTTTCACTTCATTAGAACCATATTCAAAATTGTCTGTATTCTTCTTTCTTCTGGTGTCTCCTTGATTTCCTTCTTCTTATTGATTGTATTCTCCTTCTTGGTTTCGTCTTTCTTGATGTGTGGGTTTTACTTAATTATAGTCTAACATCCTATTACCTACACTAATCTAGCTACAGCTGCATTGTTCTTATATATTTTGTCTCTTCCTCCAAAACCTGTATACCTGTATGATATTTTTAGTCCTATGGATATTATTATTTCTAAATAAGAGTTCACCTATTACCCTATCTTCTTCTATAATATATGGTTGTTGGAGTAATGGTTCTGCTTGCTTCTACATAATATGGACACCACAAAATAAAATGATTAAGGTTTTCATTTGGGTGCCCACACATATCACACTCAGTATTCCCATCTCTAAATCTTTTTCTATCATTTAAATCTAGATTATTCGTCCTTGCCTTGTAGAGGATCACTGATGCTGGTTAATAGTCATGTACAGTATATCTTCTTCCTTTATTTATTTTTTCCAGTTCCTATAGATATTTAATCTTGATTTATTATTTATTCCTTATATTTAGCCACAATTTTGTGTCATGTTTATTTACAATTTTCTTTATTTCATCTTTATTCATTCTTATTAATTCACTGTATTTCATGTTTAGGTCTCTCAGGTACTGTATTGTTGTTTTTAACCATTTATCTGTGTTTATTTATCGTTTTTCATCGATGATTCGCTTCAATAGTTCATTTCCTCTGCTCTCTTCTATGTACTTAAGTTACTTAACCTGGCCCTCCATTATTCTAGCTAGCATTGATGATGCACCTATCTCCCCTCTTAGAGTCTCTGTTTGAGCATAGCTGGGTGCTCCTAAGATCTGGCGGTACACTTTATTTTCTATTCTTTGTAGTTGTTCTATTTCTGTTTTATTATATCCTAGTACTGTACACTGGCACCGTAGAGTATAGAAGGCAGGGCTACGCTCTTCCAGAAGGTTTTTCCTATGAGGATCTTATGACAACTTTGTGCTATTATACTGGGTAGGTTAAGTTTGCCAGCTGTCTACCCTTTTGTAGAGCATATTCTTTGTGTGCCTTAAAACAGTTTTGGGTATTGTTTATTTTCAGCCCTAGATACTTTATTTCGCTTGTGACTTCAATGTCTCCTATTTTCTCGGGTTTATTTTTCATAATGAATATTATTACGTTACTTTTATCTTTGTTTATTCTCAAGCGTCACACGTTACCAATATTTATCAGATTTGCTATCGCTCTCTCCGCTTCTTCAATTGTATAGGTTAGTATTAGGCCATCGTCAGCAAAAAAAAGTACACTTAGTTTGAGAAGACTATCATCAAAACCTTCTCCATTTTCTTCCATTGATTTTATTATATTGTACGTTACTATTTTGAAGAGTGTTGTCGACGCTGTGCACCCTTGTTTTATGCCGCTTGTAATTTCGATTTCGATTTTCTTAGGCTATAGTTTTTTAGCTGGGTTTCAGTTTTGTCTTTTGTATAAATGTTTGTAACTAGGTCGATTACATTTGGATGGATATTATAGTTTTTCATGGCTTTAATTAGGTAGCTTCTCTTAATGGAGTCGTATGCCTTGCTGAAATCGATAGATGTTACAATTAATGGTTTTCTGATGTCGAAGGACCTGTCTATACAATGTTTTAATATAAATGTTATGCCCTGTTTTTCTACAGGATTAACTTGGGTAACGTGAGTTCTAACTGACTGGGTATAGAAGGCTGCATGCACAAAACAAGGTATGAGAAATAGAGAACACAAAATAAACACACGGTAACAAGACACACGATCACTTTTATTGAGGGACACACTTCTGTATGTTGTTTGATGATGATTAATCTGACGCATAAGAAGATATGAATATTCGTACAAGACAATTGATAGAATTTAACAAACTAGCATTAAGTGGATCTGGATGGAGCCTAGTCTCCCTCTTCCAACGTTCAGGTATTAATCTTCTGATCACTGGCTTTATTCACAAGTTTATATTGGAGACCATAAATATTACTTCTAGATTCCTATTCGATGTTATATTGATCACTAGTAGCTCTGGTGCACAAGGAATAATTCATAGACTAGATTAGACACGCGTATTTTAGAGCACAGGAATTCTAGTAACCTCAGGGGGGTACTGATCTAAGTTTTATATTCTTGTATCAGAAACACATAGAACGCAAATCAGTGAGCGAACATCAGATATCACTAGGGTTTCACGGTTATGTATTAGTATCTGGATATATGAGTAATTACGAGAGTTAATATCGCCTGTTAATTAATAAACACTGATACGCTTAGCACTTCCTAATGGAATGGTCATATATGAATTATGCTGGGACAAAGATATAGCCACTTCGTAGAAATATTAATAAGTGAGTCTCTACATAGCACTGTAACACTGTAGTGCTGATAGAGTGAATCTTGGGTCGTATTTGATTGGTATGGTCCTGGTTATCTTGCGTCCGTGAGGTTGGGGGCTAGCGACTGGTTCCGCGGCCGTCCAGATGGTCCATATGTAGAAGTTCTCAAGACGGATCTCTTGGCGATCGTTGCTGGCTACACTCTTATATCCCCACTGGTTTATGTGAAGGTTATAAGGTGCACGACTGCACGTAGATTTCTTTTACGTGGACAGATTCTTCTATCTCAATCTGCCACGGAGTCTGCCGGCTCTGGAACTCAATTCTCAGGAACAAAACAAGGGCAGAGCTAGAGGTCAACTTAAGGGACCAGCCACTGGTTGATGTCTATCTTTCAACTGATTTTACTGGGGGCTGGAGCTTGGTTTATAGGCTCGGTTTTGGACCCTGTAGGCCATAGGGATCTCGAGTTTTGATGGATATATTTGAGCTCTCAATGGATACGGGAACTAGGTAAGGTGGTGATTACTGTTGTGGCACATGGCTATATGGAGCCTTCATAATGTGATATAACTGAGCCTTAGTAAGAGGTACTATTTTGGCTATACTGGAAGTATTTAGGGGAGAGACTGGATCTACTTTGCGAGGAGGATTGGGACAGCTGTGATAGGAGCGTCTCTCTTAGATTGTTCAGTCTTCATTCTATGGTATAGCTGAGGTGCTAATTTGGTCATCGGAGTATGCAAGAAAGGTTAATGGGTTATTGGGGGTTAATAGAGGTTAGTAAAGGTGTTAGTCATACATGGTTAGTTCATTGATAGGAAGAATTCCTGTGCTACCTGGCAATGACCCAGAAGTCAAAACAGGGGTCAGGTATACCTCCGCAGGGGTAGGGGTCTCCCTCCTCGGGTGGGTGAAAAGGGGTAGGTGCGCGCCCTTTCTCTGTGATGGTCGTCCGGCGGCTGTGGCTGGGGGCTTGCCAAAATACAAGTGTTTGTAATACCCCTCTGTTTATGAGACAGATGTGGGTGTTCCCAATACCAAAACCGTAGGTGCCTTGACCAGCTGGTTTAATTGGTTGGTTGTTAACCTGACAAGCGCGATATGACAGTAGGTGCTAGGGTAGTTATTTGTGCATTTCTAGCCCTGGATTCTGACAGAATTCGTTATATTTACAATATAAACCATTATTTGTTTTCGGTATGCTTTTATTTTACATATATGATGTATATATGAACCTTCAAGAGTGCTAAAATAAGTGGGAAAAGCATTTGGGTGGTGAAAAACGAAGATATTGGCCACCCGGTCATAATCTCAGGCGAGAGAGAGAGAGAGACAGGCAGCCTTCCCCTCTCGCTGTCTGGGAGTCAACTGAGGAGAGCGGGGCGGTGTGTGCCGGTGTCTGGGTGTTGCATAACGATCTTTTATGCAACCCACTTGTGCTACATTATCGCGGGAGAGAAAAATAACCGATAAATGATGATAATAAGAGGAAAAATAGGTGATAATTGAGGAGGGGAGGGAGGGGGGAATAAGGTAGGGAAGGAGGGGAGGGGGGTGGGTGAGATTTACATGGATGAGTACTGGAGGGGAATTATCTCACCTAGAGACAAATTCCTTTGTTTTGATAGGCCCTTTTTTTTTATGGAAGGCTTTTTTTATGGTCCTGCTTCCGTGAGGCCTATCGCGTTCCCTATAGGAAGCCTTCCGTGAGGCCTATCGCGCTTGCCGGGTTAATTGCATGGTTTGTTGGATGTGGTGGAGACTGGGTTGCTAACTCTGCCACATTTATCTGGAAGTATGGCAATAGAAGTTAGTCACTGGCGAGGCGGCTAGCCTCGCACTGACGATCATTTGGTACAGGGTTGTGAATGGGTTGTGAGGGAATAGATGGCATGCAAAGGGTTAGTAAAGTTCTAATGGTGTTCCTTCCTACTGGGGGAAGGTAGGCTGGATAGGAGTATATATACGAAAGGTTTGAGAATGTTAGTAACGGAAAAGTTAAGGATATTCAGGGGGTATGCTGGAGAGGCTAGGTCGGAAGGGAGTTCAGGAGCGTGGGGGGTTAACGAGAGGGAGAGGGTTAAGGGGGGTTACGTGGAAGTTTGACCCTAAGGTCTCTGGGCGTAGGGGTGGCATTAGGCTACAGTTGGTATCGTAGCCTGGGGGTTAATGACAGGGAAGGTACGTTAGCCAAACGCTACCGGGGGATGAGCAATAAGTGGTGGTATATGAGTTTGGAAATGATAGAATCATGTGGACTGTGGGCTGTGGGGAAGAGGAGGTTAACTGTAGGTGTGTGCTTGACTGTGGATAAAAGTAGAGAAAAACATGGTGTATTATTACTCGTCAATACGATGGTTATGGACACTGTTATTCTGACACTATTTCTTGTTGATTCTAGTTGTTCTTGGGAACTGCGTTTTCTATGACATATATATCAAAGAAAGCGGCAGTTCGTAGGGGTAGCTTCGGTATTGTTTCGTGGTGGAAAGGCGTCGAGACAATGGTAAAAGAGGGTGGGGTATACAATCTCTGGTTGGGGTAAGAATTAGAGTTACTGCATGGTGGCTAACATCTGCAGTCATTTCTGTCTAGGTCTTACAGGAATAATGGTTATATATACACTGGTGTACCCGTGGGTATCATAGTTTCTTATCAATTATGACATGGGGTTTTAACAGATTACTTCTCGGATGGAAGAACATACATAGATTTATGGGGGTGGTTGGTCTTCAGAAACTTAGTCTGGCAAGACAGGGGGTTAACATATTACTTCTTGGATGGAAAAACATACATAGATTTAGGCCTGTCTGAACTGGTTGGCATTGGCTCAACCTAGGGACAGGGCATGGGTGTATTACATTAAGGTGTATTTATGTTCATCATCATGTAGGTAGCGGTGTAGGACACGAAGGGTAGTGTATACGCGAGGTGGGGGAAGGGTCAGTGGTTAGAAGTGATAGGCAGCTGTGGTTTGGAGTTGCTTAGCCCTGCGGGCTTCGGCCTGTCTTAACTGGTAGGCTTGGTCACCTGGTCCTTTCGTTCTGTGGGCCTTTCCTTCGGGTGTTTCTGTTCCCGTTTCCTGGTGGTGCTCGCTCGTGGCTTCCGTGGTGGGCTTCTCGTTCTGGGGCATTTTACTTCCCTCTCCTTCGTTGTAGGCTCGTCCTCGAGCCTCAAGGGTGAAGTAAAAAGAAGCATAGTCATGGTGGGTCATTTTGAGGGTATTTAGAAGGTCCCACCAAGCAAGAGAGCGAGGGTCAGGTTTCTTTTGCAGGTCTATGTAGACCTGTAGGAATGTGTCCTCGGTGTTGTGGAGGGCGGCTGCCCGGGCTTGATGTGGGCGCTGTAGACGGGCTAAGCGTCCTGTGGACGTTTTTACTTTAACCTTTCTTATGAACGGTGTGTATTCTTCCTCAGTGGGGGTAGGGACGGGGGCAACAAATGGTGTGGATTTGTTCATGGTGGAGGTCATGTATCGAGTGAGGTGTGTGGGACTGACAGGAGGCCTCTTCAGTGTGGTGAAGGGGTTAATAACTGAAGGGGAGGGACTAACGCGTGAAAGCGGAGCTGGGGGTGAATGGGGGATATGAGTCTGGGTTTTCTTGGGTGGTGTTGCAGGCTGGGAAAATATATGGAGGCAATGTGCAATATTGGTTTAGGTAAGGTGCGTGATGGAGGTGTGTGAGAAAGAGGGGGTGTGTGTGTTGTGTGGCTTGGGTCTTTAGTGTAAGAACAGGGTGTTGTTTTTACATAACTGTCTTCAAATCAGATGGGTCTGTTGATGATTCTACCTTTGGAGGTTCTGGTGGGAAGGTAGATGTTTGTAGTGGGACTTAAATCGCTCGACGATGTTTTATATTGAGGGGAAGAACGCTTTACAGGTGGAGGGCATTTAGTGGGGGTGATGTAGGGGGTTATTTGAGAGGTAGATGTGTGTGGAGGTTTTTGTCGAGTGAGGGTGGTAGGCGGAATGGGAGAGGATTGGGTGGGGGTATGTATGGGGGTTCTCTCAGGGGCGACTTTGTGGGGGGATTCAAGTTGGGGTGTGGAGGTCGGGTACGTCATTTTGGAGGGGCTTTGGTTAGGAGTTAGTTGTGTGTTAGACGTGGTGTGTGAGGAGGGGTTGGTCATTGGCATAGGGTACTTTTTAGGGTTGGTTGGTTGGGGGTTTGATGAGATGATGAGGTTGGTTGATGCGTTTGGGTGTGTACTTGGTTTTAGGTGGGGGTGGTGGTTTTCTTACTGTGGTGCCTGGTGGAGGTACGTCAGGGCTAGACGGGAGGGTTTCCGTTGTGGGTGGAGGTTTTCGTACTTTGATAAGTTGGGGAGGTACTTGACTATCAGAAGTGAAGGAATGGGTCATGGTGGAGGAAGGTGTGATAGTGGGGGCTTGGGGTTTGTGGAGGTTAGTTATGGGGGTATGTTGAGGAATGATCGGCCGGTTCTGTGCTGGAGGGTTTTGGCCTTTAGGGGTTTGTAGGGGAACATTTATAGCCTGAGTGGGAGGGGTCGTAGGGGTGTTCAATTCAGGGTCGGGCGTGTGGGGTGGGGTAATGTCTTGTGGTTTTTGAGGTTTAAATGCTCGGACGAATCTATTTCTGAACGTGCGAGTCACGCCGTGATAATCAATGATGACTTGATAGGCATTTGGGATTTTGATAACGGTGTAGGGTCCGACATAGCGAGGGCCTAATTTGTTAGTTACAGGGAGGTTGGCTACCATTACGGTGTCATGGATGGCGAAAGGGTTTGTATCATCGGGGTTATCATTTTTGGTGTCTTGACAGGTTTGGGCGGTATGGAGGGTGTTTTGCAGATGTTGCAATGGGTCAATTGTGGAGGTGTTGGAGGGGAGATGAGCGTGATGGTGGAACGGCAGTAACAGGGGGGGTACGCCGTAAACACGTTCATGAGGTGAAATACCGTCTTCGCGGGGACAGGTGTTCATGCCCCATTGTATCATCTTTATCTGTGATGGCCAGTCTGAGGTGTTCAGAGCAATCATTTTGGTACGTAACTGGTTGTTGATGGTGCGATGGCTGTGTTCGCATATAGCATTTCCTTGAGGCCAGTACGGGGATGAGTGCTTGATCTAAATACCGCATTGTTGGGTGAACTGGTGCCAAACGTGTCCACTAAATTCGGGGGCATTGTCGGATAGAAGAGCAAGGGGAAGGCCGAATATAGGGAATACTTCTGTGGCAAGCCGTGCGGCGACGGTGGTGGCTGTGTGGTCTTTAACTGGGCAGGCTATTAAGAACTTTGAATATACGTCAACAAAGGTGACGATATAGCGGTTGCCAGCGTAAGAAGGAAACGGGCCCATGATGTCGAGGGATAGGACCTGGAACGGTTTGTTGGCAGAAATGGTACCAGCTGGGGTGCATGATCTATCTTTCCCCAATAAACAAGGTTTGCAGGATTCTGTCACACGTTGTGCAATCCTGGAGGGGTTGGGGGTCCAGTACTGATCCGCGAAGATTTTTAACATTTTCTTTTGTCCAAGGTGTATGCTGTTTCCCTCGTGGATGGCAATCATGTAGTCGTGGGCAATGGTGGGGTCTAGGACTATGTGACCGGAGTCTGTGGCAAGTTGATCTCCCCAGCGAGTCAGTTTCCTGAAGACATTTAACAGTATCCAGGGTGGTCTGATTCTTGTTTCCCAAGATTGAATTAGTGAGGGTGCTGGGGGCGAATTATGTTGGTGGATGGGGGTAGATAAGAGCTCAGTGTTTTGTAAGGCAGCTAGGTTGGTAGGAGGGGTCTTTCGGTACTGGCAAACGTGACAGGGCGTCTGCATTGGTGTGAAGTTTACCTGGACGATACTGTATTGTAAAATCGTAGTCCTCTAGTGTCTCCCTCCAGCACACCAAGATGGCTGAGTTGGTTTTGCACTTACGCAACCATTGCAAAGATTGATGGTTGGTTATTATATCGAGTTTTGCGCCCAACACAAATGACCTGAAGTGGTTGAGTGCCCAAATGATCCCTAGGCACTCTCTCTTGGTGGCTGCATAATTCTGTTGGGCTTGGTTGAGTGTGGAGCTGGCATACGCTATCACATGTTCCTCTCCGTCTCTTAATTGAGCTAAAACTGCACCAATGGCGTACAGAGATACGTCGGTATAAAGACGGAAAGGTTTATGGTAATCAGGGAAAGCGACAATAGGGGCTTGGATTAGCTTTTGTTTCAAAGTGTTAAAAGCGAGGTCTCTTTCGGTTGTCCAGGTGAATGTGGTGTCCTTGCGGGTGAGTTGGTGGAGGGGTCTGGCTATTGCGGCAAAGTGTGGGACGAAACGTCTGTAGTATGTGGCTAAACCTAGAAAAGAACGTACTCCTTTAACGGTGGTGGGGGATGGTTTTGTATGGCTTGAAGTTTCTTTGGGTCTGGTGCAATACCATGTTCAGATATTACGTGGCCGAGGAAATCAACCTTATTTCGTGCAATCTCGCACTTTGAGGGTTTCAATTTCAACCCGGCGGCTCGGATTCTTTGAAGAACTTGTTTCAACCTGAGGAGGTGTTCTTCCCAGGTTTGTGAGTACACAATAATATCGTCTAGATACGCTAGGCAGGTTTCCCAGGTCAGGCCATGTAATACCGCTTTCATCAACCGGGAGAAAGTGGCGGGTCCGTTACAGAGGCCAAAAGGTAGGACGTTAAATTCGTAGTGGTGGCCACCACTAGTGGAGAATGCTGTTTTTTCTTGGTCCTCTGCCTTGATAGGCACTTGCCAATACCCTGCTTGCAAGTCGAGGGTAGTGAACCATCTGGATCCGTATAGGGAGTCAAGGGAATCGTCTATCCTGGGTAATGGCGTAGCGTCCTTAATGGTTACGTCATTCAATCTCCTGTAATCAACGCAAAAACGGGTTGACCCATCTTTCTTTTTTACTAGGACAACAGGGGAAGACCAGGGGCTGATGGACGGGGTAGCAATTCCGGCCTCTAACATCTCTTGGACTTGGCGTTCCTCTTCCTGGCGTTGTATGGGATTTTTTTCTACGGGATGGTTGTCTTATGGGGGGGCCTGTGGTGTTAATGATGTGTTGTTCCACATCGGTCTGTCCGATTTCAGTGGGTTGTTGGGCAAACACGTCACTGAACTCTAGCAATAGTTCGTACATGCTGTGTTTTTGGTGGTCGGATAATGTGTCAGGGAGAGGGGGCAATTTGAGGCTGGTAGGGGTGTCATTGGAATCTATGGGGAGGTCATCAAAAGTTTTGAGGTCTCCTATGATGAGGCCTTTTGGTAATGTCAGGGATTCTTCAGAGATATTTGCCACTAGAATGTGGTTGATGCGAGCGGAAATGATGGCGGGTTGTAAGAGGCAACGATTGGGGTTGGTGGACGTGGTAGTGGGGGAAAATATCATGTGAGTTTGGGGTATGGGTCGAAGGTTAACCCATTTTTGATGGCGGGGGGGAATTTGACATTTATCTTGAACTACAGCTGGGCTAATGATGGTGGGGGATCGACTGGTGAGCAGGTGCTCGGTACGCATAAGGGGGGGGGGGGGGAATCACTTTGGTGGGGGTCACGCGTGAGGGGGGGATTAACGGTGCGTGTGGGAGGATCAGCGTGGTGAGGTGTGAGTGATTTAGAAAACGGAATTTGTTGGTGGGACTGCGGAGGGTTGGTGGGGGAAGAGTTAGGTATAGAACATGGGTTATTGGTGGAGGACTGATGTACTGATTTGTGGTTGTTAAAAGGACGAATTTGGGGAGTTTTGTCGGTGGCTGTGATGGTTTGTTTAGAGTTTATATGGGATTGGTGGGTTTGTCTGTCATGAGAGGGTGAGTCAAGTGTGGGGTTTTGAAGTTTTCTAGGGGTGTGAATTGTGTGGGGGTGGAAGGGAGCTACTGACGGAAAACTGTCACAAGGGAAATTTTGTTGGTTGTGGAATATCTGAGCATTTCTGGGGGCATGGGGAAAACATTGTTGGGTACATAGGTCGGCATTTTCCCTGGAAACATGTGTACATAAATATTTGGTAGAATGGTTTTTACATACATCAGAGTCTGCCCTGGAAACATGGGAGGATTGATCCTGGACAGAGTTAGGAGAAATGGGGGGTTACCGAGAGGGAGTTGCTTGGACTTGTCTTCTTTCGTTTGTTGAGGCATTTTTTCAACGAAATGAGTGATATTTTGAGAGAACTCGGGGCAAGGGGAGGGTTTAGGAGTTACCATATTGCTAGCTGCAACTTGGTAATCCTGACTCAGAGTTTGTTGAGGGTGGAGGTGTTTTTTCTTTTTGTGAATAGGTTTCTGCGTGATTGGTTTGTCAGAGGCTTTGGGTTGGATTTTTTGTTTTAATGAGATCAGCCTCTGGCCGCAGTCAACCAGTGCCTGGAGTTTTTGAAGGAGGTCAAGTCCAAGGAAACCATCGTAATGTTTACAGTGGGAGGAAAATACTGTGAACGTGTGATAACAACGAGCATGGGGGGCAGGAGTAGTTACTGACAGGGGCAAAGTGTCTCCTAGGAGATTTAAGTAGGTATCAGCAGCTGAGATTAGTTCTGATTTGGTAGGTAACAAGGGGCCAAATAGTCGGTGGTGTTGATTATAATAAGACTTGAACAAACATGACTTGGCAGCTCCTGTGTCGATTAACAAGCGGACAGGAATGTCCTTGATTTTGGCCATGTAGTAAATGGGGGCAGTGCGATCAGTTATGGCGTCCCCCGCCGAGGCCATCGTGGGCGGGGGGTACTTTAAAAATCCTGGGAGTCGGTATCTACCTCCTCCAGGGTTTCCTCGGTATCGTCTGAGGTCATGATAGGGGCTATTTCTCCGGTGTGCATTTCCTCCATTTCTTCCTCTTGTCCCAACTCCTCTTCATGTACAGAAATGCGAGGAGTAAAGGGGCGAGGTTTGGCAGAGTCACGAATTTGATGGAGGGCACACTGAGCACTACAGGCAGGGAAATCATAGGGGTTGATAATTACTAATGTAGGGTTTTTACTTTGGTAGGTGTTGTAGGTTCTGTTCCAGTTGAAGATTCTGCGTGGCTGGGTAGGTTGGAACCGGGGCCTACTGGGTTGGGGCTTGCCGGAAGGGTAGGTCGGTCTGTTGTGGAAGGATGAGGATGGGTAGGCATTCTTGGAGTTGAAGGTTTGAGCCTTGGGGTTTTGGTGGTCGAGGTGCTGCGGGTGCGTGGGAAACTTCTTTATTACAGCGATTTGGGTGGGTGTTTCTGTGCGCACGGCCAAAATACGTCGGATCGTGATGAGATCTTTTTGATATCCGACGAAATCGTGCACACGGAAATGATCTTTTACTGCTGAGGGCAATATTGATACAAGGTTGACCAGAATCTGCTGCTCTTGCTGGATTCTGGTCAATGTGGGGAAAGACACTTTTATATGTTGGGCGATCTTATTCACTGTGGCATCTAGATCGCCTTCGAATTTAGTGTCTTGGATACGGGTGTGGGCCACGAAAACGCCCAACGAAGGCTTAATGGCTTCTATCACTATTGGGCGAAATTCGTCCCATGTGAGAGCAGGGTGCACTTGGTAGGCAACCAGGGAAACGGCTTTTCCCAGGTGCGTTAATGTCACGGCTATCTTTTCTGCGTCCGTGGTATAAACTAGGTCAAGTACGGGTTTCACTATGTTCATGAACGTTTCGATCTCGTAAGTTTCCCCATCATAATGTGGGATGGGGATGTGAGAACGGTGCGCCATAATGTTATCGTGTTCTGGCTGTTATAAACTTGCAATGCAATGCAACCTTTTATCCGAATCAAGAACCACCGCTGCCGCCAATGTTATGCCCTGTTTTTCTACAGGATTAACTTGGGTAATGTGAGTTCTAACTGACTGGGTATAGAAGGCTGCATCCACAAAACAAGGTATGAGGAATAGAGAACACAAAATAAACACATGATAACAAGACACACGATCACTTTTATTGAGGGACACACTTCTGTATGTTGTTTGATGATGATTAATCTGACGCATAAGAAGATATGAATATTCGTACAAGACAATTGATAGAATTTAACAAACTAGCATTAAGTGGATCTGGATGGAGCCTAGTCTCCCTCTTCCAACGTTCAGGTATTAATCTTCTGATCACTGGCTTTATTCACAAGTTTATATATTGGAGACCATAAATATTACTTCTAGATTCCTATTCGATGTTATATTGATCACTAGTAGCTCTGGTGCACAAGGAATAATTCATAGACTAGATTAGACACGCGTATTTTAGAGCACGGGAATTCTAGTAACCTCAGGGGGTACTGATCTAAGTTTTATATTCTTGTATCAGAAACACATAGAACGCAAATCAGTGGGCGAACATCAGATATCACTAGGGTTTCACGGTTATGTATTAGTATCTGGATATATGAGTAATTACGAGAGTTAATATCGCCTGTTAATTAATAAACACTGATACGCTTAGCACTTCCTAATGGAATGGTCATATATGAATTACACTGGGACAAAGATATAGCCACTTCGTAGAAATATTAATAAGTGAGTCTCTACATAACACTGTAGTGCTGATAGAGTGAATCTTGGGTCGTATTTGATTGGTATGGTCCTGGTTATCTTGCGTCCGTGAGGTTGGGGGCTAGCGACTGGTTCCGCGGCCGTCCAGATGGTCCATATGTAGAAGTTCTCAAGACGGATCTCTTGGCGATCGTTGCTGGCTACACTCTTATATCCCCACTGGTTTATATGAAGGTTATAAGGTGCACGACTGCACGTAGATTTCTTTTACGTGGACAGATTCTTCTATCTCAATCTGCCACGGAGTCTGCTGGCTCTGGAACTCAATTCTCAAGAACAAAACAAGGGCAGAGCTAGAGGTCAACTTAAGGGACCAGCCACTGGTTGGTGTCTACCTTTCAACTGATTTTACTGGCGGCTGGAGCTTGGTTTATAGGCTCGGTTTTGGACCCTGTAGGCCATAGGGATCTCGAGTTTTGATGGATTTATTTGAGCTCTCAATGGATACGGGAACTAGGTAAGGTGGTGATTACTGTTGTGGCACATGGCTATATGGAGCCTTCATAATGTGATATAACTGAGCCTTAGTAAGAGGTACTATTTTGGCTATACTGGAAGTATTTAGGGGAGAGAGACTGGATCTACTTTGCGAGGAGGATTGGGACAGCTGTGATAGGAGCGTCTCTCTTAGATTGTTCAGTCTTCATTCTATGGTATAGCTGAGGTGCTAATTTGGTTATCGGAGTATGCAAGAAAGGTTAATGGGTTATTGGGGGTTAATAGAGGTTAGTAAAGGTGTTAGTCATACATGGTTAGTTCATTGATAGGAAGAATTCCTGTGCTACCTGGCAATGAACCGGAAGTCAAAACAGGGGTCAGGTATACCTCCGCAGGGGTAGGGGTCTCCCTCCTCGGGTGGGTGAAAAGGGGTAGGTGCGCGCCCTCTCTCTGTGATGGTCGTCCGGCGGCTGTGGCTGGGGGCTTGCCATATTACAAGTGTTTGTAATAACCCTCTGTTTATGAGACAGATGTGGGTGTTCGCAATACCAAAACCGAAGGTGCCTTGACCAGCTGGTTTAATTGGTTGGTTGTTAATTGCATGGTTTGTTGGATGTGGTGGAGACTGGGTTGCTAACTCTGCCACATTTATCTGGAAGTATGGCAATAGAAGTTAGTCACTGGCGAGGCGGCTAGCCTCGCACTGACGATCATTTGGTACAGGGTTGTGAAAGGGTTGTGAGGGAATAGATGGCATGCAAAGGGTTAGTAAAGTTCTAATGGTGTTCCTTCCTACTGGGGGAAGGTAGGCTGGATAGGAGTATATATACGAAAGGTTTGAGAATGTTAGTAACGGAAAAGTTAAGGATATTCAGGGGGTATGCTGGAGAGGCTAGGTCGGAAGGGAGTTCAGGAGCGTGGGGGGTTAACGAGAGGGAGAGGGTTAAGGGGGGTTACGTGGAAGTTTGACCCTAAGGTCTCTGGGCGTAGGGGTGGCATTAGGCTACAGTTGGTATCATAGCCTGGGGGTTAATGACAGGGAAGGTACGTTAGCCAAACGCTACCGGGGGATGAGCAATAAGTGGTGGTATATGAGTTTGGAAATGATAGAATCATGTGGACTGTGGGCTGTGGGGAAGAGGAGGTTAACTGTAGGTGTGTGCTTGACTGTGGATAAAAGTAGAGAAAAACATGATGTATTATTACTCGTCAATACGATGGTTATGGACACTGTTATTCTGACACTATTTCTTGCTGATTCTAGTTGTTCCTGGGAACTGCGTTTTCTATGACATATATATCAAAGAAAGCGGCAGTTCGTAGGGGTAGCTTCGGTATTGTTTCGTGGTGGAAAGGCGTCGAGACAATGGTAAAAGAGGGTGGGGTATACAATCTCTGGTTGGGGTAAGAATTAGAGTTACTGCATGGTGGCTAACATCTGCAGTCATTTCTGTCTAGGTCTTACAGGAATAATGGTTATATACACTGGTGTACCCGTGGGTATCATAGTTTCTTATCAATTATGACATGGAGTTTTAACAGATTACTTCTCGGATGGAAGAACATACATAGATTTATGGGGGTGGTTGGTCTTCAGAAACTTAGTCTGGCAAGACAGGGGGTTAACATATTACTTCTTGGATGGAAAAACATACATAGATTTAGGCCTGTCTGAACTGGTTGGCATTGGCTCAACCTATGGACAGGGCATGGGTGTATTACATTAAGGTGTATTCATGTTCATCATCATGTAGGTAGAGGTGTAGGACACGAGGGGTAGTGTATACACGAGGTGGGGGAAGGGTCAGTGGTTAGAAGTGATAGGCAGGTGTGGTTTGGAGCTGCTTAGCCCTGCAGGCTTCGGCCTGTCTTAACTGGTTGGCTTGGTCACCTGGTCCTTTCGTTCTGTGGGCCTTTCCTTCGGGTGTTTCTGTTCCCGTTTCCTGGTGGTGCTCGCTCGTGGCTTCCGTGGTGGGCTTCTCGTTCTGGGGCATTTTAATAAATAAGTTATTTTCTATTCTACTGCCTTCGGTGAAGCCACATTGCACCTCTAAAACTTCCCCACTTTCAACCAGGTGTCTTTCTATTGGGTCTTTTACTACAATTTGCATGAACATTTTGTACGATATGTTTGCCAGGGCTGTTGGTCTAAGGTCTCTCGCTGTGGCTTTAGTTTTCTTTGGGATCATGACGGTTTTTGTTTTCTTCCACTCCTCTGGGATCTCCCCTTCTTCTATTATTATTATATTAAAACTTTTTGCCATAGCCTCTATACATTTTTCACTTTTTAAAAGTGTGTTGTATAGCTCTGGCTTGAGTTCATCGGGCCGGCAGCCTTTCTATTATTTAGCTTGTTGAATGAGGCAAATTTTTATCTGAGGTACAGTTATCTTGGATTGTTTCATGTGGGCTATACTTTTGTCTATTCTTCCTAACACTTCCATATGATCTATTTGATTGTTGTTAACCCGGCAAGCGCGATAGGCCTCACGGAAGGCTTCCTATAGGGAACGCGATAGGCCTCACGGAAGCAGGACCATAAAAAAAGCCTCCAAAAAAAAAAAGGGCCTATCAAAACAAAGGATTTTGTCTCTAGGTGAGATAATTCCCCTCTAGTACTCATCCATGTGTTTCTCACCCCTCCCCCTCCCCTCCTTCCCCACCTTATTCCCCCCTCCCCCCCTCCTCAATTATCACCTATTTATCCACTTATTATCATCATTTATCGGTTATTTTTCTCTCCCGCGATAATGTAGCACAAGTGGGTTGCATAAAAGATCGTTATGCAACACCCAGACACCGGCACACACCGCCCCGCTCGTCTCAGTTGACTCCCAGACAGCGAGAGGGGAGGGCTGCCTGTGTCTCTCTCTCGCCTGAGATTATGACCGGGTGGCCAATATCTTTGTTTTTCACCACCCAAATGCTTTTCCCACTTATTTTAGCACTCTTGAAGGTTCATATATACATCATATATGTAAAATAAAAGCATACCGAAAACAAATAATGGTTTATATTGTAAATATAACGAATTCTGTCAGAATCCAGGGCTAGAAATGCACAAATAACTACCCTAGCACCTAGGTCTATATCGCGCTTGTCAGGTTAAATACTATATGTTCTAGTCCTATGTCTACTCTTAAGTTCTCTTAATTTTCTTGCTCCATCCTATTTCTATAGGTTTGTTTCTCTTCGTCGTTCCATACTGTATTGATATAGTTTTTGTGGTTTCTGTAGATATTTCTCCAGTACCTTACTAACTCCTCCTCGGTTTCCCCATCTGTTAATTTTTTACCCTCATTGTTATAGTTCAAATTCCTTCTCACCTTTTGATTTTGTTTTTTCCTAAGTTTATTTATATTTATGTCCACATTCTTTTTTTTTCCATTTTTATAATTTTTTATCTCCTTTGTTACTTTCTTGTCATGCTCAAACAATGCTTCCTTTATCGTTATCTGTGTTTTTTCTTTCTCTTCCTGGTATAATGCTTTAAAAGTTCTTTTATCCTCCTCTGTTAGGGCATTTCTTTTAAGTCTATTGCAATTTTTTCTCTTCTTTATCCCCTGTCTTATATTTGTATTTATCCATGGGGGTTCAGCCCCCTTGGTTCGACTATTTCTTTTTCTTTTATATTCTGTTTTTAATTTTAAATTCGCAACTTCCTTTATATTTATATTTAGTTCTTCTATTCTATTTGACTCTTTTCTATCGACCCTATTCTCTGACTCTTCAATATAATTAGAAAGCGACTCATTATCTGTTTTAAAATAGTGGGTACTCTTGGTAGTACGCGTGTTGAACTGTTTTGATTCATTGTTAAATTCTACCTTAAAATTTACTTTTATTAGGTTATGGTCATAATAAAGAGGAGGGGCTTAACACTGAACCCTGATGAACTCCAACACGGACTGTGAACTCCTCACTCAGTACACCTTTCACCCTCACCGCAGTTTGCGAATCCTCATACATCTTCATTATCACACGCACACCTAGTTTCCTCATAGCCCACTGCACAACATCTCTAGGCACCCTGTCAAAGGCCTTCTCCAGGTCTTCAAACACAAAGTAAAGATCCCTGCCTTTTATTAAGTATCCTTCCTATATACTGTAAGATTTATATATTACCCCAGTATGGTCCCCTCTTTACTGTATGATTCTGGAATAAAGCATTATTATTATTATTATTTATCTGCCTGACTATGAAGATAGCATCGGTTGTACTACGTCCTGGCATAAAACCAAACTGCATATCATCAATGAAGATACTTTGCCTGATCAAACCCTCAAAGACTCTCACAGACCTTCATGATTTGGTCAAGCATTTTCAAGCCCCTATAATTACCTCTATCTAGCGCATCCCCTTTTCCTTTGTATATATTTACTATTACACTTTTGTGCCAATCCTCGGGGATTTTCTCCTCTTTAACCCTTCCTACCCGGGCGTCCTTGTGGAAGCACACCGCTGCAGAAGGGCAAGGTACCCGGGCGTCCTTCTGACAGACAGTAAGCTTGCAAGCCTTGCAAGCTTGATCCGAATGCCGTGCGTCGGACGAATGTAAACAAAGTCGGTCGCTTCGTCACCGCACCTCCGAAAACAAGAAGGAGAAGACTCGTTTGTTATTGTACGTCTGTATATCGTAGTTTCATTAGTGAAAAGATCGTCGTATTGCTATCATCGCCTGAAAATGCTCTCCACTAAAATCGTCATCACAACTGAACCAGTTGACTTAGAGAGCTCTACTCAATGCCAGTTTACAGATTGGAAACCGCACTACGTTTAAAGATGCATGGGAAATTTCTAGCAGTTAAAATAACAAAGATACGGTAGCCTAGGCCTAGACGTTTTTCGGCCATTTCGCCCGGGTATGGGCGACCGTCCTTCTAACAGGCAGCCCGGGTCCCGAGGGTTAATAATGTTTTTTTTATATGTTTTTTTTTTTTTTTTTTTTTTCATTAGTTTAACCCTTCCCACCCGGGCTCCCCCTCCTAAGGACAGTGTCGAGTACCCGGGCAATTTGGCCGAAAAACGTCTAGGCCTAGGCTACCGTATCTTTGTTATTTTAACTGCTAGAAATGTCCCACGCATCTCTAAACGTAGTGAGGTTTCCAATCTGTAAATCTGACTGGCGTTGAGTAAAGCTCTGTAAGTCAACTGGTTCAGTTGTGATGACGATTTCCGTGGAACAAATTTTTCCGCGATATTGACAATATTGAAGCTTTTCAGACACTAATTTCGTCATACCATACAACAACAACATTGATCCGACGTCTCCTTCTTGTTTTCGGAGGTGCGGTGACGCAATGACCGGCTTTGTTTACATGCGTCGGACGCACGGCGTTCAGACCAAGCTGAATAGGCTTTCAAGCTTACTGCCTGTTATAAGGACACCCGGGGTCCTGTCCATCTTCCGCGGTGTCCTTATAAAAGGACAGCCGGGCTGGAAGGGTTAACCAGACCACTGAGTTTCGATCTGAAATCTCACAGGGCTGGCCCGAAGGATTAGGTCATAATATGGTATATCGGGTCAAATATTAAACGGGCAGTGACAGTAAAAATCAGCAACAAGGAATAAGGAGAGACATAAAAAGGAGATTATAAGTTAAAATGAGTGTAAAAGGGAGCAAACCTTAAGAAAACATAAAAGCGGGGTTATGGAAAAAGAAGGGGAATCTGCTAAAATATCAGAATAAGACTTCCTGCCAAAATATGAGGACCTAGGGCGGGAAAACGTAGGACAGTCAATTAAAATATGTTGAATCGTGAGTTGCGCATCACAAGTACCGGTAGCGCATTGAGGAACTGGTTGTGTAGGAGACGACATCAAGGAAGTGGGACACAGAAAATTTGCAATATTTTGTGTTTACTTACCGTATCAGTGTGCAGAAAATTAAGAACTTTATTTGGAAATTTAGGGGAGCCCGGTGGCCTAATTTCTGAATTAGAGATAACGTGTTACTCAGTGGTAGGTGATTGGAATGCTACCCCTCACGAGTTGGGTGGTTCCATGTTTGCTAAACATATGTTAAGGTTTTGTGAGGAGCAAGGTTTAATTTTGTCCTCCAAAAACCTGCTTCCAGAAAATAGCTATACATATGTTAGTGAAGCATGGGAGACCAGGTCGTGGCTTGATCATGCAATCTCTAGCTCTGACTTTCATGACTCTATCTCAGAAATGGCCATAAGATACGACATTACGGATGACGACCACATACCTATAGAATTAACAATCCAAATTAATAAAGCACCGGAAATAACAGAAACTAGCAATAGCATCAAGGCAAAAGTTCCATGGAATGTAATCTCAAATGAAGAGTGCCAAATGTACTGTGATAAAACCAAGGACTTATTAACACCTTATTAGCGGCCTAGGCGGTTTATTTATATGTACCGCCCAGCGGGGTGTTTTTAGCCAAAATAGGGCTGTTTACGTGATCATTTTCATGCCTAAATAAGACCCAGAACGTAAAACAAGTATCTAACCCTGAAAGGGCATAAACAGAGCTTTCAAATGACACCATAACGATCCTTTTATGATGGCTAGTTTTCTTGCAACAACCGTGCAACGCGAGTGCAAAAAGCATGTAATTAGGCACTTTCCCCACACAATTCCGTATATAGCGAGTGAGAGAGGGAGGGAGGAGGTGGGATTCATGTCAGTAGGTTCGCCGCGGTGGTCTGGAGCAGTCATACGCTCGCTACTCTCCTGCCACCACTTGTCTCTCTCTCTCAGCAACATTACGTGCTGAAATTGCCACACGACCTATGTCGAGCGCCGCCACATAGTCCAGCTTTATTTAACTCGACTTATGTTGTGCGCCGACAGTTAAGGGTTAAATAGGGTGCAATATGATGGTAATGGTGTAGCACAATGCAGGGATCCAAAATGTAGTGATGCACAACACAGAAAGGACATTATTAAATTTTACAATAGTATAATAGATTCTTTATCAAAAGCGGGGGAAAGTATTTTTAATAGCCATAAATATTATAGGTTTGACTCCTGTAAGGAGATTAGGAAAACCTAATATTTAGTAGTGGCCCCGTAATCATTGACGAACATGCCTATTACATAAGGCATCCTCTTCAAACACTAATCCGCCGTAGTTTGAATCTACCGCGCAGAGCATTTAAAAACTGAGGAGCCTTCATCATGAGCGCACGCGACCTCACTCATGGCTTCAGTCATTATGAATTGGGTTCTCACTACGAAAAAACTTCGTAAAAAATAAAAACAAAAAGAAAATAAGAATAACTATCCAATAAGCTTTCCATCATATCGTGGATGTACTTGTGTGGATTTCTGACCAGACGCTGATCCAGGCGTCATTCCTCCTTCACTGACATATCAAGTAAACCAAAATCCTTAATACATCAACGAATGGGAAGGGGACGGTCGGGAGGGCCCCAGTCGTCAATGATTACGGGGCCACTACTAAATATTAGGTTTTCCTAATCTCCTTACAGGAGTCAAACCTATAATTTATTAGTGGCCCCTCCATCATTGACGAACATGCCTGATATCTAAGACTGGAGGGGGACATTCGTAATCATATCATAACTCTAGAAAAGCAGATAATAAAAACAACCACATAGTATTCTTACTTTTGAAAAATGTATTTAATACGGCGTACGCCGGAAATATACAAGAAAAAGGGGGTTCAGGCAGGTGCGTGCTTCAAAGAAGCCTGCCTGACAAAATAGGTAACCCTGAAGATTCTGAACACAGATCTGTAGTTACAAAAGGCACCCCACTCAACGAGTGGTGACAAATAATAAGTTATAAGTTTATATGTGCACATCATAAACCCCAAAATACATGTGGAGATCAATTGCTAATGAACTCCATTGAACTAATGTTACATTGCTTTCGCAGCTAAAACTACTATAACAACACTGTTGTTTTGTACTAAACTTTGTACTAGCACAAATTCTCTCAGAGAAATTTTCATATCACATTTCCACCTTAAATTGTATCACAGTTCTCATACTCCGGCGGGGTCTAGGGTGTCCTATGTCAACTGACTGCACCCCCCCCCCCCCCCCCCTTTCCTTGAAAATAAACATAAGTGACTACAGGGCCACCTAGACCCTCTGCCTTAAAGCTATACATGGTAAGGAAGGTTTGTCTAGAGCAACTGACAAGTATCTAGAGAGAAACGTATGATTAGACGCCCACAACTGTGTGGACGCAATATCTTCAACTGAAAAGTTTTTCAGGAAACGTAAAGAGGCCGCCCACTTGCGTAAATCGTGGGCCCTACCCACAACGCCGGGATTACTCTCTTTAATGACTTCTACCAGAAGAGAGGCTAATCGCCGTTTAAGTAAGCGTTTACCCGTACTCGCTACCCATAAAGCACCTTGGGGGTTATGAGGAGCTATTCTTAAATATTTGGTTAGAGCTTGCACTGGACATAAATTATGATGCACCTTTCCCCTTTTTAACGCCGGCACCGTGAATTCAGAAAACACGTGTGCACTATGCTCATTCTTGGCTACAAACGCCGGGGAGGGTGCAATGGAAATGGAATCATTAAGTCTACCAAACCTAAGACAATTAGGTGTGTTGCTCATCGCCGCCAGCTCAGACACTCTGTTTCCGGTGGCCAAAGCCAAAAGGAAAACTGCTTTCTTTAAGATTAAAGCAAAGTCTGCAGTATTTTGATACAGACGAGAATGAAGTAAAGACAAAGCTTTGTCCAGAGACCAAGTAGGCATGAGCTGACGGGGAGGTGGGCGGAGTTTAAAACACGCTCTCATAAATCCTGTTTCCTCCGCCACCGGTATGGATAGACCTGTAAGGTCGAAAAAGGGCACTCTAATCGCAGTTAAGTGATTCTTCAGAGTAACCACAGATAAACGTTTCTGCTCAACCAGATAGTTCAAGTAATTAAAAACCAATGCCACTGAGGGTACAGTTTGTTCCGTTCTAACAATCCAAGAAGTAAAAGCTTTCCAATGAGATTGATATTGTCGCTTAGTAGACTGAGTATATTGATTGAGCAATTTATTGGTCACATCCCTACCGTATGGTGCTAGCCACTTGGCCTCCTGAATGTCCATAATGCAAAAGTCAGCGAGGTCTCTAGGTTGCCAATCGTGTCTAAGTGGAAGTACCTGACCGGGAGCGATACCGGGTCCGGGCACCACATTATTAACTGCTGGCACCACACCTGCGCCGGCCACAGGGGCGCGATTAGCGAGACTAAGCCTCGATAAACTCGTAGTTTGTTCACTACGTGGCACATTAGTGACGCATCTGGCGGTGGAAACAGATAGATGGAGCTCCATCTGTTCCAGTCTGTCACTAGGGCGTCTGGCCCCCCTGCCGGCGTTATCGTCCGGCGGGTGAGGTATAGAGGGAGCTTGTGAGTCTCCTCGGTCGCAAAAAGATCCACTTGTGGATGGGAGAGCTCCGCAATCATTAGGTCGAAAATGGGTTGCTTGAGCTCCCATTCTACTGTCGTGCTCTGTCTCCGGGACAGAGCGTCTGCCCAGACGTTCGCTACGCCTGGGAGATAAGATGCGTGAAGATAAATATCTAGACTGGTGGCTAGGACAAAAATCTCTTCCGACACGAGTAGCAACTTCCTTGACCTCGTTGACCCTTGTTTCTGAATACAGTGAACTGCATTCAGATTGTCCATTCTGAAGGCCACTGACTTGCCCCGTAACGCCGAGCCGTGAGCCTGAAGGAAATACAATGGGACTAGTAACTCTTTGACATTTATGTGAGCGATTTCTAAGTGGGACCAAAGTCCCTGACCCTGGTGCCCCTGATTTGACTGAAATCCCCACCCTATGGTGCCTGACGCATCCGTGTCTACCCATACCGTTGGAGGAGGAGAGGTCCATGACATGATTGAGTGCAATGTTTCCCTCTTCGCCCAGACCGCTAGTAAGGTGTGGATTAATTTTGGTATGGGCCATAATTTTCCCGCCGGTAAGAGTGGGAAATATTTGTTGCCCTCCAATATTAATCGTTTTACTTTCAACCGGCCCAACTTGACAGTTAGCTGAATCCAGTTGAGAGAGCCGACCAGAGACTCCCAGACTCTTCGTGTCGTAGTCAGACTGTGAAGAAACCTGAACAGTTTCCTGCGAAACCTGTTGCGATTGTCCACACTCTGACTCAGAGTGAGAGCGGCGGTGTCCCAGACCAGCCCTATCCACTGAATTACTCTTGAGGGAACAAGGTTTGACTTTACCAGATTTACCTTGAAGCCTAGAGTTTTGACATGATTTAAAATGATATTGACATGTTTTATGCATAATTGTTGTGTCTCTGCCACCACCAGCCAGTCGTCTAGATACCACAACACTCTGATTCCCTGTTTTAACAATGGCATCAGGGCTTGCCTGACTAATTTTGTGAATAATCGAGGTGCTAGGTTCAAACCGAACGGCATCCTTTGAAAACAAAATTTTGGTGCCTGATCCTCAAGGCCAGAAACCTTTGAAATCTTTTGTTGACCGACACGTGCCAATAGGCGTCTGTCAGGTCTAGGGAACACATCCAGCCACCCGGCGGAAGTGTTAGCCTGATTTGATGAACTGTTAACATTCTGAAAGACTCGTTGTAAATGTGAAGATTCAGATACGACAGGTCTACGACCGGCCTCATCTGAACACTGTCCCGTTTGGGAACCAAAAACAGTTTTGACGTGAATACAGGGTAATCTGGGGGTACCGGGATGATGACATTCTTGGCAATCATCTCCTGGACCAGCAGCTCCACCTCTAATGAAACACAATTTGCCGTTGTCGGCTGACGTAAGCGAGGTCGCCGGAGCCACTGCCAAGTGATGCCTTTGCGTGCCACCATCCGTGCCCATGTTTTTAACGGCCATGCTTGGTGACACGTTCGGAACGACCCAGTTAGCAGACAAGGGTTCGCCGGCTGTACTTCCCTCGGTTCCTCCGGCTCTAAGGTAGGCACTGGGAGTGAGAAAGACTTTAGTTTTTTGATGGTGGTTTTGGTGGTGTTGGCCGCTTCGCCGGCTGGCTGGTGTGGGCCGAAAGACTGGCCCTGACCCGGCTTATACTGGCCGCGTCCCCTCTGTCCTGAAAACCCTCTCTGTCTATGCCTGAACTGACCCAGGGGGGATTGGGAGGACTTAGGCGGAAGAAACGGCTTAGAACCCCCTGGCTGAGCTTTAGTAGGAGGCTTAGGTTTGGGGAAGTTAAATGCGGGTTTCTTAGCCTGTGCGGGACTGTGCTTCACGGCCTGTGCCATGTTAAACACTGTTCGCCATACATCAGGGGACATTAAAGAAGGTGTAAGTACTGGGGACATAACCACCTGGTTAGCAATGCGATCAGGCAGCTTGCGAACTAATGACATTCTAAGATCCTGTCGTGCTCGCACCGCCTCAAGTAAGGCTGTGCGTATGTCACCTAAGGATTGAATTGACGACTGAAGAATCAGACGCCGGGATAATTCAACTGATCTTCGAGCATCCGCGTCTGCGATTGCCTGAGTAGACCTGAGTAAAGACTTAGCCACCTGTTGAGAAACTATGTACTGTGAAAACAGGCGGAAAGCTTTTCCCCTAAGCCTAAATTCTCTGTCTAGGTGAGAAGGGGTAGGGGTAATGAATGGTTCCTTTAGTTCACAAAGATTAATCTTAGGGGCAGCTAAAAAGGAAAATAAAGCTGACGGAACTCCGCCGGCAGAACCTACCGGCATTGAGAACCATGAATGTGTATCCTGAGGGATCTGGTGGGAAGATTTAGAAGTGAAAGTGGTTGCAAAGTTCTGAGCCTCTACCTCCCAATCCACCCAAGGTCCTGGTCCTAACTGTCCCACCTTCAACACTGGATTAGCTGTCTCGTCTGTGACGGTCTGTAAATCTAGTTCAGGAGTAATAGCCAACAGAGCCTTAATATCATTAAACCCATCCAGCTTAGACCAGTCTGAAAAAAGTTTTGAAGCTGAGGCAGGGGGTAAAGCAGGCTTAGATGCATAAACAAAATAATCCTGATAATAATAACTAGGTATAGCCTTGATATTTACATCCAAAACCTTACCCAAGGCATCCAATGCCCTTAATTTCTTAGACTTATTTCCCTGGATAAACCACTCACTTGGTACCGGGAGTTCCCCTGACAAGGTAGGCTGGGCAAGCTCTGGCTTAGAGGGGTTCAAAGGGACCCATGACTCGTCTGGCCCATAAAGCAGGGCATAGCTACCTTTCTAAGAGGCGCTTTGTCTAGAGGGGGTGGATTAACATCCGTAATGACCCTGACATTTGACGTAGTGAATGCCGCCGTAGCTGGCTTAGAGCTCCCTGCCGGTGACAAAGTAGGAGGGTTAGGAATCTTAGATAAATCGATTGACGTTATCAGAGGCCGTACCGCAGAACCTGTCAAGGGAGCCCCCAAGTCCATTGTGGGGTTTTCTCGTTGTTGATTAAAGAATTTTGATAGAGCATGAGTAAGTAACCCATCAATTTCTTGTGCTGTAACAAACTGGTTAGGTGCAGAACTTTCAGGTGAATTAGTATTATCATGGGCGGCGTCCAGGCCTGAGCCTGACCCTTGTCCTTCCCTATCTGAAATTAATGACACTTCATCTTGTCCCTCCCGATCCTCCTGAGAAGACCCCGCCGAGGCAGGGGCACCTTGTTTCCAAGATAAATCAGGGATAGAGGATGGGGCCGCCGCGTCCCTGTGGACCTCGGCTACTGTGTGACTCGTATGAGTCGGACGTGGATGGACAGACCCTGGCTGAGCAAAACGCCAAACACCTAGGCTCTGGCCTACACTCTCTTGAGAGTCTGAAACATTCTCAATTATTGAATATCCTGAACTCTCCATTTCTAGGGTTAAAATATCAATAGGTAAATCTTGTTTAGGGACGGGCGTCTCACTATACTCTGAGGCTGTAACAGAAACATTGTCAGGTGTAGAGGTACGATGAGATGCACTAGACTTAGAAGAATGTCGAGAGGACTTCTTATGGGAATCCTTTTTGGAGGATTTATGGCTACGGTGTGACCGCGAACTGGACCTAGGTTTGGACGGATCACCACCATGGTCCCTGGGGAAGCTTCAGTCTTGCACTTCTTACTAGCCGGGGAAGAGGCCCGACTTGAAGACCGTTGTCTGAGGGGAGACCTTGACCTCGATCTCGCCTGCGACGAGGAGGTGGCTGCCGGGGGAGTAGGCTCTCTCGGGCGTTTAAACGTCTCCACAGACGATACAGAATCCTGGCTAGTCTCTGTCGGCTTAAAACCCCTTACTCTAGAGGTACGTTTAGGGGGAGGGTGCTCTGACAGCAACTTATCCCAAAGTGGAACGTTGTCACATTGAAGTGACTTATGTGCGACAATGGTAGTGTAGGCCGACATTTGTTGTCTGACCTCTCTCAACGCTACCGCCGCGGTCTTGTCATTGTCACACAGGACTTTATTAGTTAATTGGGAGCAAAAAGAACAATTACTTGTAACCCAGAGACCCCTTGAACGGTCTAGACATCTAACACACCTTATGCAAAGGGTATGTGCAAAAATGGGGATACCCGCGCAAGTAGGGGTAATGCACAGGGCAAAAACTGGGGTGACATTAGCCATGACAGAGACTGGTGAGAGGAACTACCGCCGGGTCTGTATTGGTCCGCCGGAGCTCAGCTCTGGAAAAATAAAGAAAAATTTCCAGGAATTAATGCTCATAAGGTTAACCCAAGTGTTCGCATACAAGTGTTAATATCCCGCCGGGTAACGGGATGCAAAGACACAGCTAACACATCCCGCCACGCGGCTGGGTATAAAGAGGCTAAACAAGTCTTCTTAGCTAAGAACATGAAGAATACCCTCTGATATAATGGTCCAGTATGGCACTTATAGTCTGTAGGAGGTGGTGACTGTCTCAAGATTCAATTTTGTAACAAAGCCCCCCCTCATAAAGACGCCGGCCCTTGAAATATTTTAGTAGAATAGCCCAGGGCAGGAAAATACGAGATCTGATTTTTTAACGAATTGTCCCAAACGATCGTCGTAAAAATAGAAGGCGGCGATACTGAAAGTATCACCCAATTAAGGTTAATCGAAATTGAATTTGTTTATAAATTCCTTAGTTCCTAAACTTAGGGACACCCGCCGGGTGTGGAAATCGATTTGGTTAAACCTCACTGATCCTTCAAATGCCGTAAGAGTAAAGGCGGCGATACACAGAGTATCACTCACATGGATTGGTTAACTATAAGAGACCTAAGTCGTTTTATCCCACCCTGCTAAGGTGTACCCGCCGGGTGAGAAGTCTAAAAGTTAACCCCACAAGTTCCTGACCCCACTACTTTGTAAAAGATCGCCGGGGAGGAACGCCTAAACAACAGCTAGGTTTTCCCCGTGGTTTGTTAACCAGGTAGAAAAACCTATAAAAAACAAGTGTTCTCACGAACATCGTTTCTTTATATATAACTAAATATATATGTAAGGATGGGTACAGCCATCCCGCCGGGAAATAAAGGAGGCCTGAAACCAGGCACCCACAGATACGCAGTCCTGGAGAGCCACAGACACCTCCCCCGCCGGGGAACCAGCCAGTGTTAACAACCACGTGTGGCCTAACACTGCTCATCGGTCAGGTTTTTTCACGGTGAAACCGAGAAAAACCCGCCGGAAGGCAAACCCCACCCTGAACAGACACCATCTGAACAAAACGACCCGAGGAGAGACACGCACGACTAACCAAGGTCACAACATAATCCGTGGAATTAGCCAATACACAACTAAACCAGGAAACAAATATAGTCCGAGGAATTAGCCAATACACAACTAAAACCCGGATACACATGACACAGTAGGGCATATTTATAAAATAAATAATAACACTAGACATGTGGCAAAGCTACGAGCGGCTGGCTAGGCCTAGGTAGACGGCAAGAAATAGTTGAAATATAAACACACACTGGAATATCACAACAGGAACCACCGCCAACACACCACCGAAGCGAAAAACTTCCCAACCCCGGGAAGCCTGACACGGACCCAGAAAAAACTTCACTAAGTGAAGAAAAATACGCTGGGAACGTCAGCAAACATACAGCTTACCTCATCAGAAGGATAAAAGGCAGCAATAATTAACGCGTAATGAAAGCCGCCTGCATCACCAACTAAACCAAACTGTGAAAAGTTCACGTGTCCACAACAGGACCACGAGGGTACATCCGAAATAGATGCCCCATACATACGACCCAAAATACATTGGCCTGCGGGGCACCAGCCCAGGACCCACCTGCTACGCCTATCCTAACCTTACTCGATACATCCCAGAGTAAACAAATGAGAAAAACTCACTAGGGACGCCACGAATGCGGAACCAGCGGAGCCTGAAAGGAACGTCCGGGCAGGCTGAGCGCAGAGCAAAGAAGGAGGAATGACGCCTGGATCAGCGTCTGGTCAGAAATCCACACAAGTACATCCACGATATGATGGAAAGCTTATTGGATAGTTATTCTTATTTTCTTTTTGTTTTTATTTTTTACGAAGTTTTTTCGTAGTGAGAACCCAATTCATAATGACTGAAGCCATGAGTGAGGTCGCGTGCGCTCATGATGAAGGCTCCTCAGTTTTTAAATGCTCTGCGCGGTAGATTCAAACTACGGCGGATTAGTGTTTGAAGAGGATGCCTTATGTAATAGGCATGTTCGTCAATGATGGAGGGGCCACTAATAAATAAGTCCTCATTCAATAAGCCAGGTTGGCAAGACTATGTGGCTGACCTGTATCAGGCCTCCAGAGATGCTAGGTCTCATTGGCTTGAAGTAGGTCAGCCCAGACAGGGGCCTATATTTGAACTTCACAAAAGAGCAAAGGCTAGGACCAAATATGCCATTAGATTTATTAAGCAAAATGAAAACCAATTAAGGAAGGAAGCCCTTGCAAAGAGTCTGGCAGAAAAGGATACTAACTGTTTTTGGAAGGACATCAGATCCATGCAAAATTGTAACACACCATTACCTGTCAGTGTTGAGGGGGTTACGGGTGAGGAGAACATTGCTGAGTTATGGAAAACTCATTTTAAGGAACTACTTAACAGTGTAAACCAAAGATCTACTAATGGTGCAATTCAATATGTGAAAGATAGTAATTATGAAGACATTAAAGTGACTGAAAGTGATCTTGAGAATGCCATAAGAAAACTTAACCTAAACAAAGCTTGTGGGCTGGATGGTATATATGCAGAACATCTTAAATATGCAGATAAGTTGTTAATAGATAAACTTAGTTCTTGCATCACCAGTCTATTTACGCATGGTGTCCTGCCGGAGTCTATGATATCCGTAATACTTGTTCCTGTCATTAAAGATAAATCAGGTAAAATTACAGCTAAAGACAACTACCACCCAGTAGCACTTGCTAGTGTGGTGAGTAAGGTAGTTGAAATGATAATGCTAGAAAGAATGTCTGCATATATTGTCACCAGCAGCAATCAGTTTGGCTTTAAGAAAAATCACGGCACAGACCAATGCATATATGTGCTGAAAGAAGTGATTGATACATACAACAAACTAAATAGCTCAATTTGCTCTTGTTTTCTTGATGCAAGTAAGGCTTTTGATAGGGTGTGTCACAAAACCTTATTTGAAAAATTAGTTAACAGGGGAGTGCCTAGCTATATTGTTAGGATACTTATTTTCTGGTATGCTAATCAAAAAATGTGTGTAAGATGGGGCAACATCCTGTCAGGCTCTTTCGCCGTAACCAATGGTGTTAGGCAGGGGGGGATATTGTCTCCATATCTTTTCAACGTCTACATGGATGATCTTAGTCTGGAGCTGAACAAGACTCGCACTGGGTGCTGTATTGGCAGCACCATTGTAAATCATCTCATGTATGCTGATGACCTAGCCTTAATCGCGCCCTCTGGAGCAGGACTGGATAAATTATTAAGAGTATGTGAAAAATTTGGAATCGAACATTCAGTCAAATTTAATCCTATAAAGAGCAATATCATAATATTTAAATCTAACCTTCTATTGAAATCAAAGCTACCTAAATTCCATTTGTATGAAGAAATTATAGAAGAAGTAAGTAAAGTAAAGTATCTAGGACACTATATTTCAAGTGATCGCTCAGATGATGAGGATATGGGTCGTCAGCGAAGGCAACTTTACATGCAGGGAAATTCAATATTAAGAAAATTTCATATGTGCACATGGGATACAAAAATAACATTGTTCAACTCCTACTGCTCACCAATGTATACAGCACAACTATGGTGGAACTATAAGAAAATGACAGTGAATAGACTAAGTATCTCATATCACAATATCATGAAAATGTTTCTGGGGCTCTCAAAATATGAGAGTACAAGTACGCTATGTGCCTATATGACCTTACACTGTTACCAATCACTCATTAGAAAGCTAACATATAAATTCATTCAGCGCCTTAACACTTCTGAGAACAGTATCATTAAAATGCTACAAACTCCAAGCATAGTGTACACCTCTAGGATCCAGGCACACTGGAGGAAGTTGCTCTATATTTAACCTTAAGTAATGATTTCAGGTCTGCTACTCTACAGAATTAGCATACCGGTACTGAACCTCATAGTGCAGTACAGTACCGATATTCCTATACTGTACTGTAGCAACATACTGTACCGGAAGCTAAATGATGTGAGGCATGGTACTGTACACAATTAGGACAGTGGTTTTGGTAACACAGTAGTTTGATGGCCACTGTTTTTGGTTGAGGCAGTGCTGTGAACTACATGATAGCAAGCTGGGTATTATTTAATTTCTTTTTATTTTATGTAGCCTATGTACAGTAGCTTATATATATTTATGTTACTGTAAGGTATATATGGACCCCAGTATGGTCCCCTCTGTACTGTGTGAGTCTGAAATAAAGTATTATTATTATTATTATTATAATAACCATGAGTTAAGCGGGTATGGCCAATACGTAGCCTTGTCAACAAGACTTCAAGATGGCGAGTGGGCTGAGAAGAGGTCTGCCACATATGAGCAACGGGTTTGATAAAATGTAATTTATTAGTAGGCGGTTGAGAGGCCCACAAAGTTTGCCAACGTGGATAGATGATAGGAGGTAGAGATGTCAACCAATCTTCCACTGGTAGTTAGTTGTGAGTAACTGGAAAACCAACTGCATCTTTTGCAGCCTGATCAGCCAGCTCATTGCCTCTTAGTCCAACATGAGCAGGCACCCAGCATACCTGGACCAAAAAACGACGGACACGTAAATCGTGAAGAGAACGTTGTAATTTGGCAACAAGCCTGTTACGCGGGTTGTAGCCACGAAGAGCCTCAACTGCACTCCGAGAATCACTATATATGACAAAACGCTGAGGGGGATAGCGAGAGATTATGTCAACAGCAGCATGTATTGCAAACAATTCAGCAGTATAAACCGTTGACTGCATGGGGAGAGATATCTGAACTTGGTGGTTCTGAGACACGGCAGCACATCCAACACCCGAATTGGATTTGGACCCATCAGTATACAGTAGATGGCGATATGGGGGGGTTCGCGGCGAATGTGTTGTATAGCATGCTGTCGAAACACAGTCGCTGAAGCGGAAGACCGCTTAGTTAAGTAAGATAGGTATGTACAAACTTGCGGAGGGTGTAGGAAAGAAGGGGAAGGAATTTAATATCCAAACCCGTTGACCTAAGAAGTAGAGCAGCACGAATGGGAAAGGGAGGCACATGAAGACCAGCTGAATATAAGGCATCGTCGTGAAATAGCCGCTTGGTAGGAGAATCACTATCACAGATTCGTAGAGCTCTCCGCATGACGACTAGGTCCCGATGAAGAGTAAGAGGGGGCATTCCACTGTCAGCTAATAGGGACAGAACGGGAGAAGAGTGGAAGGCTCCAGTACATAATCGAAGGCCGTGATGATGAATCGAGTCTAAAAGTTTCAAGGTCGCCTCAGACACAGCACCATAAATAGGACTCCCATAATCAATGATAGTTAACACTGTAGCTTTGTATAGCATCAACATGGTGGAGCGTTTGGCACCCCACATAGTGTGAGACAACCGTTTCAACAGGTTGAGGGCACGTAAACTCTTAGCGCGAACATAAAAGACGCGAGACTTCCAGTTCAGATGAGTATCGAAGACGAGACCTAGAAATCTGGCTTCTTGACAGAAAGCAATGCTATTATTATTAAAAGTCTATACTCTGATTTTGTAACCACCTTTTATCTTCATAAAACAAGAGAGCTTTAGTTTTTTCAGCAGAGAAGCGGAAACCGACCGAGGAAGCCCATGTCACCACTCACTCTATGGCGATGTTAAGCACTCGCTGGGAATGGCGAAGATTACGGGAATAATAATATATGGCAAAGTCATCTACGTATAGGCTACTCCTAACTCCCGGGGGTAACTGTTTAACAATTTCATTTATCGCCAGTGCAAAAAGGGGACTACTTAAAACGCTACCTTGCGGGATTCCACTTTGGAGTGAAAATGAGGCAGAGGTAGTAGTGTCAATCCGAGTGTGGAAGGTACGGTCGTCGAGAAAATTAGAGAGAAAGACCTAGAGGTGACCTTTAATACCATTGGAATGAAGGGTTCGAAGTATCGCATGACGCCTAGTGGTGTCGTACGCTTTTTTAATGTAAAAAAAAAACTTCTACAGTCGTTAGTTTGCGGGTAAACCTATCCCGAATATATGACTCTAAATGGGCAAGGGAGTCAAGAGTGGACCTATTGGGTTGGGAGCCAAACTGAGAGGGGGTAATAACATCATGTTCATGGAGCCACCAAAGCAAACGTGCATTGACCATCTTCTCCATGAGCTTACAGGGACAACTGGTGAGAGAGATAGGGCGATAATTTGTGGGAAGACTTGGGTCTTTACCCGGTTTAGCTATAAGGATAACCTCAGCGTGTCTCCAAGATCGAGGAAAGAGTCCATTGACCCATAAATAATTATAAAGCTGTAGTAAATAGGACCGGCAAGGGGAGCAAGATGCTTAACCTGACAAGCGCGATATAGACCTAGGTGCTAGGGTAGTTATTTGTGCATTTCTAGCCCTGGATTCTGACAGAATTCGTTATATTTACAATATAAACCATTATTTGTTTTCGGTATGCTTTTATTTTACATATATGATGTATATATGAACCTTCAAGAGTGCTAAAATAAGTGGGAAAAGCATTTGGGTGGTGAAAAACGAAGATATTGGCCACCCGGTCATAATCTCAGGCGAGAGAGAGAGACAGGCAGCCCTCCCCTCTCGCTGTCTGGGAGTCAACTGAGACGAGCGGGGCGGTGTGTGCCGGTGTCTGGGTGTTGCATAACGATCTTTTATGCAACCCACTTGTGCTACATTATCGCGGGAGAGAAAAATAACCGATAAATGATGATAATAAGAGGAAAAATAGGTGATAATTGAGGAGGGGAGGGAGGGGGAATAAGGTGGGGAAGGAGGGGAGGGGGGTGGGTGAGATTTACATGGATGAGTACTGGAGGGGAATTATCTCACCTAGAGAAAAATTCCTTTGTTTTGATAGGCCCTTTTTTTTTATGGAAGGCTTTTTTTATGGTCCTGCTTCCGTGAGGCCTATCGCGTTCCCTATAGGAAGCCTTCCGTGAGGCCTATCGCGCTTGCCGGGTTAAGCAGCTCAAAACTGATATTGTCATGGCCAGGGGCGGTGCTCGAACAAGAAGCAGGAGCAGCCTCCAATTCAGTCAGTGTAAAGGGTTGATTATAAGTAAGGTCATCAGAGGTCTCAAAATTCATAGGAACAGATTCAGCAGTCTCTTTACGACGGCAGAATGTAGCAGGAAGATTATCTAAACTGCTGATTGCGGTTAGGTGACGGCCAAGAATGTTAGAGATTTCTTGTGGACTGTGAACTCGACGACCATTGTACTGGAGGGCATGGCGTGGAGGACGGAAATGTGACCCATTAATTTGACTAAACTTGTCCCAGATTGTCTTCATGGAAGTAGTGAAAGAGATGGAAGATACATAATTTTGCCAAGAAGTGGATTTCTGGAGCTTGACCTCCTTGCGGAACTTTGCGGTTAACCGATTATAAAGTGGTTTAAGGACCATGATGTCCATGAGAAGGGAAACCATGGAGGCGAGGTCATCAGGGTGCAAAGGACGACGTGTAGCGAGGAAACTATAGCGTCGATTGAGGTGATTTAGTCTACGGCCAACAGCATGCTTATGTTTAACCAGTGATTGGAGGGCATCAGTCCACCATGGGACTCTTCTCGTCATGGGACGGGGCGAGGAGGACGGAATGGACCTGTTCGCAGCGTCAATAACGAATGCCGTAAAGTGATCGGCAAGATCGTTATGATCCCTGAGAGGCAGGAAAGGGGGGACAGATCTAGTATGCAGATGGATTGCATCCCAATCAGCCTTGCGAAAATTGTAACGAGGAGGAGCATGAGTCGGAAGCGGAGTTGAACATGATAAAATAATAGGAAAATGGTCGCTAGAATAGGTATCGTCCAAGACACGCCAGTCAATCGTATCAACAATAGTTGAAGAGCATAGGGAAACATCTATAGAGGTCATCGTGTCATGGGCTTTGGAGAAAAATGTAGATGTATGTACCTTCCTCATTAATTAAGGCAACAAAAATTAGATTGCAGCAACTGTTCAAGATGGGAACCAGGAACATCTGATGCAGAACAATGCGAATCCCATATAGTACTATGGGCATTAAAATCTCCAACCACCAGTAGGGGGCTAGTGAAGGAGGTAAGAAAGGGTGGGAGGAGGGATAAGTCGTAGTTAAAATCAGGTTGGTTATAAAAATTACATATGGATAAAAGGCCCCCACCTGGAATGGACAGGCGGAACATTGAAGATAACCACCCGGTGGAGGAAAGGAATTAAAGGTGGCACCATTATGGACATAAATGGCAGTGCCTAATTCATTGCCGTTAGTAATGGACCGACTAGCCAAACAATAATTTAAAACAGTGTCAGGACACCGGCCAACATGTTGAAGGCAACGACACATTGGAGAGTAATTATATATTAAACGTTGGATCTCCCCCAGCTGCAACCGAGGGGAGAATCCATTCATATTCCATTTAATAATGGAAGGATTAAAAATCACGTAAGATGGGTAAGGTTATGAAGATTAACTGACTTGTTAAAATCTTTCAACTTTCTATAGGATCGCGTATATGATTTTTTAACGGTGGGGGCTTGAGCTCCCAACCGAGCAATAGGAGGTTTAGATGACGGGCAGGCTTTAGGTTGTAAAAGAACAGAACTATGAGCCAAAGCTTCCACAAAGGCTTCTTTGGTTTTGTGAGACTTTAAAGCATATGCGTAAGTGGTGGGTGCAGAGGCAAGGTGAGCCATGGACTAGAGTAGTATCAGTATCATCCACTTCCCGGTGATCTAGGAAATCACGTACCAATTTGAGAAGTACAGACTGATTAGCAGCAGGAGCATCATCGTACAAGGTCTGGAAACACGCATGACATCCACATTTCATATTATGTTTGGGAGGGGGTTCTTGACCATCCAGAATCGACTTGGTCGGGCAAACAACTCCGCCATTTCCACCCGAGGAAACATGGGAAAGGATTGGGAGAGTGGTAGTCGCACTGTGACTATCTGTACGGTCTGTGTCACAAGCATGGGGCGAGGAATTAAGGAGACCTGATGTGGGAGGAACGTTAGACCCTCCGACAGATGGAGGACCCAAGGGCAGATCATTTGGCAGTGAAGGTAGACATTTTCGAGAGGAAGACACGGATTGGTATGGGACAGCCTTCACACGCTGCTGTTTGGCATGAGGGTGTGAAGGAGACTGAGACCCGGAATCCGCAGGAAGATCCCTACCCCGTTTACTAGAAACAAGTTCCATCGGTTCCTCAAGGGCTGACGACTCATCTAGGGGAAAATCGTCAGACAGTACAGCAAAGCTATTGGATGTAGAGAGTAAATATGATGTAGATAGTGGGCTTGTGCTTTTGCTGGAAGGGCCAGAAGGTGCAGCATTGGTGGCAGCAGGAACAACACTAGGCGGGTGTTGAGGTACCGGTGTAGGTTGCGATGATAACACCTGAGACCTGTAGGAATTCCGTTTGGCTGGATCGTGAAGACCAAGGACAGCTACCTCACGTTTAGCACGAGGGACAGTGAAGGCAGATCTGGTTAGTAATAACTTAATTTCAGTGTTATAAATATAAAACTCACAAGTCTTGGATCGAGCATGATGGGCACCACCACAATTTATACAGTGGGCGGAACTGCAATTCCATTTTGTCTCATGCGCAGACGAGCCACAGTAGGCACATACGCTTTTGTTGCGACACACTTTGGCCGAGTGAGTGAAGGAAGAGCAATTCCTACATTGGAGAGGTTGTGGGATATAAGGACGTACTTCTCTAGTTTCCCCTAAGATGGTGACCTTCGACGGAAGCGTTTTACCGGGGAATGTTAAATTAGCAACATTAATCGACCTTGAGGCGCCGCAGAGAGTACGCTGGAAGATATCAACCTTCGAGCAGGAATGTCCTCGCAACTGAAGGGTTCTTGTATTGCGCTAGGAGATGGGCAATCGTCTAATTGAGGGAGAACAACAGTGCCCTGGATAGAGTTCAAGTGCTCATGTGGCAGGACAGACACCGCAACGCCGCCTAAGGACGTCAACCGGAGGAATGACGACAATTGTTCTTCAGTGGTAGCTTCTATCAACCAATCACCAGAACCATGAGGACGGAGAGACATATGTCACGTGAGGCATGGACCTTAACCTGACAAGCGCGATATGACAGTAGGTGCTAGGGTAGTTATTTGTGCATTTCTAGCCCTGGATTCTGACAGAATTCGTTATATTTACAATATAAACCATTATTTGTTTTCGGTATGCTTTTATTTTACATATATGATGTATATATGAACCTTCAAGAGTGCTAAAATAAGTGGGAAAAGCATTTGGGTGGTGAAAAACGAAGATATTGGCCACCCGGTCATAATCTCAGGCGAGAGAGAGAGACAGGCAGCCCTCCCCTCTCGCTGTCTGGGAGTCAACTGAGAAGAGCGGGGCGGTGTGTGCCGGTGTCTGGGTGTTGCATAACGATCTTTTATGCAACCCACTTGTGCTACATTATCGCGGGAGAGAAAAATAACCGATAAATGATGATAATAAGAGGAAAAATAGGTGATCATTGAGGTGGGGAGGGAGGGGGGAATAAGGTGGGGAAGGAGGGGAGGGGGGTGGGTGAGATTTACATGGATGAGTACTGGAGGGGAATTATCTCACCTAGAGACAAATTCCTTTGTTTTGATAGGCCCTTTTTTTTTATGGAAGGCTTTTTTTATGGTCCTGCTTCCGTGAGGCCTATCGCGTTCCCTATAGGAAGCCTTCCATGAGGCCTATCGCGCTTGCCGGGTTAAGAAGAGCAAGCTCAAGCTCCCAGTTTCGTAGTGGAGGACAATTAGGTACCGAGTCCATGATTCTCACCAAATAGTGAATCAAAATTAACATATGCCGGGTCAGGCCGGAAACGAGGCCGGCGATTACTGCGAGATTTGGGTAATACATAAGGTTGTAAAGTAAGATGCTGTGGGGAAGAATCGTCAGAGGTATGGGTATGCGTCAAGGTTGAAGTGGCGGAAGTCATAGTAGGTGGGTCAACGCTAGTCGATGATTGTGTAGAGGACAAAATCAAACTAGAATTATCCGTATCAAGCCCAGAAGCTGAGGTTGGCACCGGAGCAGTAAGCACAGTAGGTAATAAGGTAGAGGTCACAGAACTAGAAATACTATTCGACGTTGTTGTTGAGTCGGATATGGAAACTTGTACCTCGGGAGAGGACGGGGTGGTAACAGTGGGAGCTGGAGTGGCCACAGAAGGAGTAGCCACAGGAAGCGAAGATTCAGGGTAGAAGTCAGTGGGTGAGTCAGGGTCAGCAACAAGGAGATCAGTCCGGTTTTCAATAACATTGGAGGCAAGCCAAAGTAATGACCCCGTTTAGAGGGAGGATCCCTCCTAGCCCTAGAGGCTCAATAAGGCAAGGGCCAGGGCGGAGATCAGTGCCTTACTAAGGAGGGGCTGCCTCCCTTGAGGTGGGCGGCAATTGATCACTCGGGGTGAAACCCCTCCCACCATCAGCGCCGGAGCCTAGCACCTCCATGTACCCGCCATCAGAGGAGGTTTATAAGCAGATCTCCAGCATCTGACTCTCGATAGGCCAGAGGCCCCGCCTCGAGGGGTCTGCCAGGAGGCACTGAAGAAGAGAAAAAAAAAGAACAAAAAGTAGAAGAATACAGAACCTAGCACAATTGGTTAAGCTGACAATGTCAGCTCGTAAGCCCCCCTACGACGGCAACGAGCTAGGAGCAGGGGGGTTTAATAATGGTGTTTTTCATCTCAGTGACTTAGCTGACACCAGTCCCCTTAAGCTTTTATCATCTCAGCGACAATATCAGAGCACCCTGGAGCTTTACCGTCCTTCCATCCATATCCATAGCCTATGATAGCGCAGTTGGAATTGTGTACATGCTTAGATTGATATGAAGGATTCGAAACTGCATAATAAATCGTAGGCTTGTCCACCATTCTTTAACTGTCTTCGTAGCGCAATGGATAAATGCACTGAATTTCGGTGTGAGCATCCTAAGTTCGAATCCCTGGACTGCCACATGTATTTGTCGATTTCATTAATTGAGTTTAGAAGTAAAAGTCGGTTGGTGGAGGGAGCATAATAATTCATTCAGGTTCAAGGGTAGTTTATAGAGAGGCCTTTCTTAGGGTTAAGGCCCCATTAATTACTCCTTCCATCCATCTATCCATAGCCTATGATAGCGCAGTTGGAATTGTATACATGCTTAGATTGATATGCAGGATTCGAAACTGCATATTAAATCGTAGGCTTGTCCACCATTCTTTAACTGTCTTCGTAGCGCAATGGATAAATGCACTGAATTTCGGTGTGAGCATCCTAGGTTCGAATCCCTGGACTGCCACATGTATTTGTTGATGAGTTCATTAATTGAGTTTAGAAGTAAAAGTCGGTTGGTGGAGGGAGCATAATAATTTATTGATTACGCCACTCACTGCATTTGGTGCTATCAAAGTAGGAGATTTAGATATTGGTTTTTCGATACTAAGCTGTTCCTTATTCCATTCAAACTCTACATTTAGCAATCGTTCATGCCTTCCATGCTTCTCTGATTTCATCTTCCGCATACACAATCATCCCATTATCGTTTCTAACACACTGTTATAATAATAATATTAATAATATTTATTCAGTTAGCAATAAGGGTGGAGGTGTCTGTGGCATCTGCGTCCACGTGGATATCGTATTTTCACTTTTTATGTGGAGAGCGCGGTGAGATACCCTGTTTCTTGTTGTTTCTCTGGGTGCACGCAGTTGGGTCGGATGTGTGGGCGGACTTAGGTGTATCTTGGGCGTGAGTTACAGCCGTGGTGAGGGAAAAGGTGTTTTCTGGTGAATCGGCAGACTTTTGTTTGAGCAGATTAAAATGGTTTCCCCTGTCCGGCCGGGACATTTGGTTGCTCCCTTACTCGCCTTGGAGACGAGGAGACAGGGGCCCTGCTGAGAAGACCGCCGGAGAAAACAACCAATTTTTTTTAGAGGGGGGAGACTTATATGGGAAAGTTACCCCCTCCAAAACCCCACTCATATACAGGGACGTCTCCCAATAGCCCCTCCAATAACATGTAGCGCACACATGTAGCACAACCCAGGGGCACACATAGGCTTAATAATAAATACAGAGAATTTATAATAATAAATTACCCCTAGCCTACACTGGAGACCCCTAATGAGGCTGGCCACAAGGCCCGACGAAACATCACAGGATGAACTGATGCTCCGATGACCCAGCAACAGCAGCAAGAAGAGGGTAGGCCCACGAGAGGCCTAGGAGCAAATACGGACTCTAGAAGGCTCCGCACCACGTGCAGCCACCCTTGAACTAGAGCATTTGCTAAAAAATAAAAAACTTTATATGCAACTGCCTCAAAGTAACGGCCTGAAGCATAATCTTGTAGAATGGTAGCCTCCTAGCTATAATATCAAAGAGCTAAGGTGCAAAAATCTCACAATAATAACACACGTGGCGTGTAGATCCTGGGATACGTAGGCTCCTTGTTACAATAGTACCCTAATTTACACACTTCCTGCGGACATACCAATTGGGCAGCCGGTGCTAGCTAATCTAAACTCTGTTCACTACAACGCAGATGTATACAAATGAGTAAGGACTCACAAGAAGCGAAGGAACGACGAATGAAGCGGAGCACCTGGGGACACCCGACCGCTTGGTATGGGCGCGGAAGGGAGAAGGACGAGATGGCCGCCAGAGGGTTGGCGCCTGGGAGCCACGCACAAGAAATCCACACATGGAAAGCCATAATATAACTGATATTAAGTTAAATTTTCTTTTTTATTTTGTCCAGAGTATTTTTCTGTAAGGTACCTAATCATAAGACGATTCCATAAGGGAATTAAGCGTGCACTTATGAAGTAGTACTCCCCGACCCTTCCGCGCGGGAGATTCAAAACTGCTGCCGCGGTTGTTGAAGGGAGACTATTATATTAATAGGCTATATCGTCAATGATGAAGGGTACACTATTAAATAGGTAGTCTAAGTATTTGAAAATTAAGGACACTGAGGCCACGGTTTGGTCAGTTTCCACGATCCAAGTAGTAAAAGCTTTCCAGTGCGATTGGTACTGACGTCTAGTAAAGAGAGTATATTGATTGATCAATTTATTGGTAGCACTATCCCCTTAGTGGGCTAATCATTTGGCCTTTTGAATATCAATAAGGCAAAAGTCAGCGAGGTCTTTAGGTTGGCAATTGTCTCTAAGTGGAAATACGAGATCGGGAGCGACACCGGATTCTCGCACCACATCTTCAATTGGGAGTACCACACCTGAGCCGGCCACATTTGCGCGATCATCGAGACTAAGTCCCGATAACCCCGTAGTTTGTGAACTACTTGACACATGAGTGAAGCGTCGGGTGGTGGAAACAGATAAATGGAATTCCATTTGTTCCAGTTCGTCAGCAATGCGTCTGGTCCTCCCACAGGGGTTTGCGCTCGGCGAGTGCGGAAGAGAGGAAGTCTGTGGTTCTCCTCGGACGCGAATAAGTCCACTTGTGGACGGCATGGCTCTGCACTCATCCATTGAAAGATGGTTTGCTTGAGTGCCCATTCTACTAGTGTGCTCTGTCTCCGTGACAGAGCGTCTGCCCACACGTTGGCTACGCCTGTTTAGCTTGTCTGCTAACACAAAGATCTTTTCCGACAACTCTAGCAACACTCGAGACATCGTTGACCCCTGCTTCTGAATGCATGTGACTGCATTTAGATTGTCCATACGAAAGGCTATTGATTTTCCCACTAGGGTCGAACCGTGAGCCTGAAGTTAAAATAGGGGGACTAACAATTCTTATGCATTGATATGAAAATCCTTGAACCGGGACCAAAGACCTTGACCCTGGTGTCCGAGGTTTGACTGATTCCCCCATCCCAGGGTACCTGAAGCATCGGTGTCTACCCAAACCGTAGGCAGAAGAAATGTCCATGTCATAATTGAGTGCAATATTTCTGGCCTCGCCCAGACCGCTAGTAAGTTGTGTATTAATTTCGGGATATGTCATGACTTGTCCACCGGCAAAAGCGGAAAATGTCTGTTTCCCTCCAAGATTAACCTCTTTACTTTCAACCGGCCCAACTTTACCGTTAGTTGAATCCAGTTGAGAGAGCCGACGAGGGACTCCCACACCTTCCTTGTTGTAGTCAGACTGTGGAGAAAGCGAACCAGTTTCCTGCGAAACCTGTTGTGATTGTCCACACTCTGACTGAGAGTTAAGTGCGCTGTGTCCCACAGCAGCCCTACCCACTGAATTACCCTCGTTGGGACAAAATTCGACTTTGCCAAGTTGATCTTGAACCCCATGGATTTCACATGACGTAGAATGATATTGATTTGTTCGAGGCATTTTATCTCGGATTCCGCTACCACTAGCCAGTCGTCTAAGTACCACATGATCGTGATCCCTTGCCATAATAGTGATAACAGGACCTGTCGGACTAATTTGGTGAATACTCGAGGTGCCAGGCTCAGACCAAAAGGCATTCTTTGAAAAACATAAGTTTGCTGCATGATCCTCAGTGCGAGGAATTTTTGAAACATTTTGTTGACTGGGACATGCCAATAGGCTTCTGTCAGGTCTAACGAGCACATCCAGCCTTGAGGCGGAAGAGTTAGCCTGATCTGATTCACAGTGAGCATCCTGAACGATGGGTTGTGAATGTGGCGATTCAGTTGAGACAAGTTTACGACCGGCCTCATCTGATCGCTGTCCCTTTTTGGCACGAGAAAAAGTCTGGACATGTAAACAGGGCAAGTTGGATTGACCGGGACAATTATATGCTTGGTTATCATTTCTTGGACTAGTGACTCCACCTCCAATGAAACATGGTTGGATTCTAAAGGTTGACGTAAATGAGGCCGTCGGAGCCACTGCCAAATGATTCCCTTGCGTACCACTGTCCGGGCCCAAGTTTGCCGGGGCCAAGCCCGGTAACACGTCCGGAATTCTCCAGTCACGCAACTGGACTTGTCCGGCAGAGCAACACTCATATCCAACTCGCCCTTCGGGGTCCCTAGGAGTGAGAGAGCTATGTGATGAACTAGTTTTTTGACTGGAATGTGGTGGGTTTTGACGACTGGCTAGGGGTAGAGGGCCGAGATTCCTGTCCTGACTTACCCTTAGATTGTCCCTTATACCATTTTCCTTGTACCTTTCCTTGGGTCTTATCTCTCTTGGAGCCACTGCTTCCAGGTTTGGAAGGAGTTTTGAAGGAAGGAAAACACTTTGCACCACTAGTGTGACTCTGAGGACTAAATTTTGGCTTATGAAATTTAGTTGACTCCTTCCTAGGCGTGGAGGCAGTCGTTCGCATTGAGTCTAGGAGGCTAAACACTGTTCTCCAAGTATCTGGTGAAACTAGAGTTGTGGTGAGAACAGGTGATAAGACTACCCTACACCCTATGTCCTCCGGCAACATCTTAACCAAAAAGACTTAAACCCTGCCGAGCCCGGACCGCTTCCAAGAAAGTGACCCGTATATCGCCAAGGGTCTGTACTGATTTTTGCAAAAGAAGACGCCTAGTAACAGACAGGGCCTTAGTAGCTTGTGTGTCAACTACTGCTTCAGTCGTCCACACTATGGATTCCGCTAGTTGACGACTGATCAGATATTGAGGCAAAAGCCTCCAAGTCTTTTGCCTTCGTGTATAATCCTTATCAATCTGCGAGGGGATAGGACTAGATAATGGGTCATTAATTTCACACAGTGATAATTTAGGGGCACTTAGAAATTCTAAAACAGTTTTAGATACACCCCCGGCCATGGCTACAGGCGTCGAAAACCAACTATGCTGTTCTTGAGGAATTTGATGAGTCGATTTACTGATAATTGTGCTCGCAAAATTCTGCGCTTCTGCTTCCCAGTCTAGCCAAGAACCCGTGCCTACCGTTCCAATCTGCAAGACTGGATTCCCGGACTGATCTCTAATCGGCTGGGTGTCTAACTCCGGCGTTGGACTATAAAGTTACTTGATATCATTGAACCCGTCCAGCTTAGACCAGTCCGCATAGTCTTACCGATGAAGCCAGCGGCAATGCGGGTGAAGGTGCATATACAAAATAATCTGGAGTGTATAAATTAGGGATAGCCTTAATCATAACATCCAACACTTCATCTTACAAGGTCTTTGCTTTAAGTTTTTTTATTTCGCTTACCTGAATACGCCAATGTTCAGGGACTGTAGGTTCCCCAGACACTGTCGGTTGAGCAACTTGAGGGTTTAGAGCTACTATGTTTGACCAGGACCTATCCGGTCCAAATAAAAGGGGCATAGGACCATTCTTTATGGGAGTTTTCTCTAAGGGGTGAGGAATAACATCAGTTACTACTCTAACATTAGCTGTCGTCAAAGTTTATGTGACATTCGACATACTAGTTGAGACAAGGGAGTGAGTACTGGTTTGTTTAGCTGTAACCTGCATGGCGCCCAGAGGTCTAGCAACTGGCGGTGTCGTGGGAGAACCTGGCCCAGGTCTATCTCCACCCAATTTACTCAAAAAAAATCCAACATGTTCTGAAGATCCCCTTTAGTGACAAACTCGGAGGTGTTAGCCATGGAACCCGTTGATTCTATATCTGAGTGACCGGATGAAGCCACTTTCTGCTCTGATTCAAGCTGTTCTGAAACATCGTCCCTAATCGATTGGCACTCCATCGACTTTACTGACTGAGCTTCCAGTGACCGGGATGAGAGGGATTGAACCTCTTCAGACCGGACGGCGGGTACTAAGACCTCCTGCTCGAAGTCTTCCCATTCTAGATTGGGAATGGACGACTGAATGGGCACCTCACTAGTTTCTTGAGGATAGCCTCGATATTGTTCCGCAAGCACTTGAGTAGGTACACAACACTGAGGGGCGGTACTTCGGGGAATCACATAGGTTCGTTGCCTCACTGACGGAGAAACATGACCTACCGGGTGGCTAAATAGTTCACTAGGCATAATATCCCTGGGCGGTGTCTCCGCAACCCTGGTGGCCGTCCCCGACTGGCCGGATTGGACCTTCGGCTCTGTTAGGGATAGTCTAGTAGGGGCGGTCGCCGGCAAAGGCGATGGCCTAGGCCCGACACTCAAGACCGCCGTACGGGATTGTGACATTTTCTTAATACCGGCGCGAGACACAGCCTCTTCCGGTGTTACTTTTCTTCTCTTCGATGCCTGCTGGGCCGGAGGAGGAGATGATCGATGCAGGGGATACCTCGATCGTGACCGACGTTTCGATTGCTGTTGTGGCGAATCTGGCGTAGGCCGCTTCGCCGACCGGCGGGGGGGACTAGCTTTCTTAGGTGTGGCATCATTCGTTGAATCCTCGGAACTTATTGTTGTTTTCGAAATTACCTTAGATACTTTCTTTTTGACAGTTCCAGAACGAGTGCTCGTTTTCTGAGGGTTATCACTCGGTGACTTTATAATTAGTAGCTCCAAAAGAGATAGATCATCACACTGGAGCGCCTTATGGGCAACATCTTTCGTATAAGTATTATAGCAAGACTTAATGTCCTTAAGAGCAACTCGACACCCCTCCTCCTTGTGGTTAATGAAGCCATCACAGAGTTTCATACACATACCACACTTTTTGGTCAGCCACTGGCCGCGAGACCGATCTAAGCAAGCGACACAGCGGACACATAATTTGTGTCCTGTGACAGGAAGGTTCTTACATAGAGGTGATGAACAGAAAGCTATGAGGTCCATAATGAAGTCCCCCCCCCCCCCCCCCGGCCAGGATCGGCCACGGTCCGGAGCTCCTCGCCGAGGAGACGTGTATCTGGAAAATAAATTTCCAAGACTCAATGCTCATAAGGACAACCTCAGACATTTCCTGTGTACCCTTATGGAAAAAAAGAAAAACCCAATGTGATTTTCCCATGGAGGAATTAAGACTGCTTATCTATGATAGCGATTATCACTGACCTATGCTAATGCTGCCTAGAAAGCGACCATCCCGCCGTGGACGAAAAATGGTTAGCAATGACTCTTCCACCACGATGACAGATTAGTAGTCTTCCCGCCGCGCTAGGAATTATTTAATATAGTATAAGCGAGTCATTCCGGCTAAGTCGGAATCCCAGTGGAAACCTTCCTCTTCCGCCGGGAGTTCGTTCTAGTTCAAAACTACGAACTGGTTACTTGGATCTGGTGCAACACTAGAACGCCATTAGTGGGGCGTCCGGCGAGGTAGAAGCGCTTTTGCGAGACACTCCACCTCCTCCTCCACTACTTCTCTTCTTCTCCTTCCCATACCCCATCCAACTATGTTTGCTGGCACTTCATTCCTTACATTTAGCAATTCGTTGAAGTACTCCCTACATCTTCCGATTCTCTTACAGTTTCTTACAGTTTCTTACAGTAGATCCTCTGGAAAAAGGCAAACTAGGCCTGTGTATCCAGCTCAGTACCAGTACTTGCACTGCTGTGGTCGTTCACGGTGTTGGCGGCGGCGGTAGCAGACGCAACATTTTTACTATTCTGTATTTTTGTTTTATAATCAAACTTCAAATCTTGTCTTCCCCATGCTTTATCAAGATTACTTTCAAACTCCCTTATTGATTCGGAATCGACTACATACTGGGGCAGTGCGTTCCACTCATTTACCACTCTATCACAAAATGAGTTCTTTGCCTTCTCAAGCCTATTTCTTTCTTTGTAAATTTTCTTAGAGTGTCCTCTCGTTCTTGTTCCCTCCCGCATCAAGAAGATACCTTCACACACATCCTCATCGTACTTTCCTGACACTATCTTAAAAGTCTCTATCATATCCCCTCTCTTTCTCCTATATGCCAGTGTCGGAAGCCCCAGTGTCCTCAACCTCTGCTCATAGCCCGCATACTTCAACGTTGGTACCAACTTGCTAGCTCTCCTCTGCACTTTCTCCACTGCTTCTATATCCTTTTTTTTACTCTTGCTTCTCGGCTAGCACTCACCCATTCTTATCTTTCACACCCTTACTGTTTCCCTTGCTACCTTCCCTAACATCCTTTACTTTTCTCCAAAACAGTTTCTTACACTCCCTCCATTTTACACTCAGATTGTTTCCAAATTCCTCATCTACTCATCTCTTACTTTCCTTCACTACTCTCTTCACCACTCTTTTTTTTCTCCACGTACCTCGCTCGTTTCTGTCTCTCCAAATCTTCATTCCCTCTACTACCCAACCACTCTCTATACGCTTTCTTCTTGTCTTCCACAGCTATTTTTACCTCTTCTGTCCACCATGCTGAACCCTTCACTCCACTTCCTCTTCTCCTTACTCCACAAACCTCTTCACATGCCGCACAGATCTCTTCCTTAAACACTTTGCTCATCTCTTCCACTTCCTCCATACCTTCCAGGTCAAACCTACCTAGTCGTCTTTCTACTGCTCTTCTGAACTCTTCCCTGATTTCCTCCTCCTGCAACCTCTCTACCCTCCTCGCCATTCCACCTTCCTCTCGCCTCCCTCCAGCTCTCCTCACCCACTTTTGTATCCTAATTTTAGCTACTACTACATAATGGTCAGACAGACCCCCTCCAATACCCCTATACACCCTAGCATCCAGCACATATTTCTTCATTCGTTCATCCACACATATATAATCAATCAGTGCCTTTCGTTCCACCACTTGGTTGGGTCAGAAAGGGATCTGCCCCTTTATATGCAGCCCTGGTGCATGGTGGGGTGTCTTTTCAAGGGCGGCCGCCAATTATATTGTGATCGGAATTCAGTCTAACAAGCCGGTTGTCTGTCGGAGGGGTTTCGCGTCAGTCTGTCGGTTGCTTGCCGTTTTGCGGCCGTAAGGCTCCCTTGTGTGTTGGGCCGTTGCCGGAGGGCGTTCCTCATTGTGGTCGGACGACTATCGCCCCACAGCCTTTATCAGCCAGTGTCGTCCGGTGATCGTATATATTTATACCCGACAGTGTGGGTTTGCTTGGCCGGGGCTATCGGGACGGCTATGTGAAGGGCCTTTCAGTCTGTTGGTTGCTTGTTGTTTCGTAGCCATAAGGCTGCTTTGTGTGTCGGGCCGTTGCCGAAGGAGGTTCCTCATTGTATTCGGACGACTATCACCTCACGGTCTTTATCAGCCAGTGTCGTCCGGTGATCGTCAATATTTATACATGACAATATCAGGACGGCTGTGTGAAAGTACTAGATGTATACAGACGACACGGCATACAGGAACCGGCTCAATCAGTCAAGTTCACAATGTTCTTATAGTAATTTATATATTACATGTATGACCACCTTAACATCAAATATAATTTCAATACGCATGTCATATATACATGAAAAATCCCCATAAACACCTTAAATGAGGTAAAATACGATGAGCCAACGCCAACAAGTCCACCTGCTTCCAGCGTAATGTTTGAACTGAATATTGTCGTCACATAATTCAAGTTCGCCCTTCCCCATAATCCACGAATGTAAATATAGTTAATTTATTAACTTTGGCATTACCATCAGACTTAGGATGTTCTCAACACTTGGTCTGTTTTTTCTTAGGTATTTGAAATGTGTTGTGAGCTACATATAGGGCTTATGATTGAAATGTGTTGTGAGCTGCATATAGGGCTTATGATTGAAATGTGTTGTGAGCTGCATATAGGGCTTATGATTGAAATGTGTTGTGAGCTGCATATAGGGCTTATGATTGAAATGTGTTGTGAGCTGCATATAGGGCTTATGATTGAAATGTGTTGTGAGCTGCATATAGGGCTTATGATTGAAATGTGTTGTGAGCTGCATATAGGGCTTATGATTGAAATGTGTTGTGAGCTGCATATAGGGCTTATGATTGAAATGTGTTGTGAGCTGCATATAGGGCTTATGATTGAAATGTGTTGTGAGCTGCATATAGGGCTTATGATTGAAATGTGTTGTGAGCTGCATATAGGGCTTATGATTGAAATGTGTTGTGAGCTGCATATAGGGCTTATGATTGAAATGTGTTGTGAGCTGCATATAGGGCTTATGATTGAAATGTGTTGTGAGCTGCATATAGGGCTTATGATTGAAATGTGTTGTGAGCTGCATATAGGGCTTATGATTGAAATGTGTTGTGAGCTGCATATAGGGCTTATGATTGAAATGTGTTGTGAGCTGCATATAGGGCTTATGATTGAAATGTGTTGTGAGCTGCATATAGGGCTTATGATTGAAATGTGTTGTGAGCTGCATATAGGGCTTATGATTGAAATGTGTTGTGATCTGCATATAGGGCTTATGATTGAAATGTGTTGTGAGCTGCATATAGGGCTTATGATTGAAATGTGTTGTGAGCTGCATATAGGGCTTATGATTGAAATGTGTTGTGAGCTGCATATAGGGCTTATGATTGAAATGTGTTGTGAGCTGCATATAGGGCTTATGATTGAAATGTGTTGTGAGCTGCATATAGGGCTTATGATTGAAATGTGTTGTGAGCTGCATATAGGGCTTATGATTGAAATGTGTTGTGAGCTGCATATAGGGCTTATGATTGAAATGTGTTGTGAGCTGCATATAGGGCTTATGATTGAAATGTGTTGTGAGCTGCATATAGGGCTTATGATTGAAATGTGTTGTGAGCTGCATATAGGGCTTATGATTGAAATGTGTTGTGAGCTGCATATAGGGCTTATGATTGAAATGTGTTGTGAGCTGCATATAGGGCTTATGATTGAAATGTGTTGTGAGCTGCATATAGGGCTTATGATTGAAATGTGTTGTGAGCTGCATATAGGGCTTATGATTGAAATGTGTTGTGAGCTGCATATAGGGCTTATGATTGAAATGTGTGTGAGCTGCATATAGGGCTTATGATTGAAATGTGTTGTGAGCTGCATATAGGGCTTATGATTGAAATGTGTTGTGAGCTGCATATAGGGCTTATGATTAAAATGTGTTGTGAGCTGCATATAGGGCTTATGATTGAAATGTGTTGTGAGCTGCATATAGGGCTTATGATTGAAATGTGTTGTGAGCTGCATATAGGGCTTATGATTGAAATGTGTTGTGAGCTGCATATATAGGGCTTATGATTGAAATGTGTTGTGAGCTGCATATAGGGCTTATGATTGAAATGTGTTGTGAGCTGCATATAGGGCTTATGATTGCAGACATATATAATTTTTAAACTGAAACACTGGCATCAATATCAATCCTCCATAAAACAAATTAAGTGAAACATGCACTAGAGCCAAATTTAAAATAACCGGTTTTGTCTATTCTACTTATGACTACAAAATTGATTTCCCCAAATTTATTAACCTCCTGATTTTGACTATTTCATTAGTACTATATTACTTTTTATTTAAGGTCTAACACTCTACACCAGGTATTATGGAGATAGCCGGTTTGCCACAGTTATAACAGAAAGCCAATTACGGCGGGTAGCTGTGGCCTGATGAAGTCCATCCGCCTCTCTATTTTGCCTTGGGGTGGGTGTTTGACTATATCTATATTTTTCATATACTTAGTTTAATTTCAACTTTTCACATGTGTGTGTGTGAGAGAGAGTGTTTGTATGAGTGAGATTGAATGTGTGAGACAGAGCCTCTGCCAATATTGAATGTGTGAGACAGAGCCTCTGCCAATATTGAATGTGTGAGACAGAGCCTCTGCCAATATTGAATGTGTGAGACAGAGCCTCTGCCAATATTGAATGTGTGAGACAGAGCCTCTGCCAATATTGAATGTGTGAGACAGAGCCTCTGCCAATATTGAATGTGTGAGACAGAGCCTCTGCCAATATTTCATCTAAATTATCAATACTCAACGATAAAACATGAAACTACTGTCATAATCTTTCAGCATGATATAAATTATCAATACTCAACGATAAAATATGAAACTACTGTCATAATCTTTCAGCATGATATAAATTATCAATACTCAACGATAAAACATGAAACTACTGTCATAATCTTTCAGCATGATATAAATTATCAATACTCAACGATAAAATATGAAACTACTGTCATAATCTTTCAGCATGATATAAATTATCAATACTCAACGATAAAACATGAAACTACTGTCATAATCTTTCAGCATGATATAAATTATCAATACTCAACGATAAAACATGAAACTACTGTCATAATCTTTCAGCATGATATAAATTATCAATACTCAACGATAAAACATGAAACTACTGTCATAATCTTTCAGCATGATATAAATTATCAATACTCAACGATAAAACATGAAACTACTGTCATAATCTTTCAGCATGATATAAATTATCAATACTCAACGATAAAATATGAAACTACTGTCATAATCTTTCAGCATGATATAAATTATCAATACTCAACGATAAAACATGAAACTACTGTCATAATCTTTCAGCATGATATAAATTATCAATACTCAACGATAAAATATGAAACTACTGTCATAATCTTTCAGCATGATATAAATTATCAATACTCAACGATAAAACATGAAACTACTGTCATAATCTTTCAGCATGATATAAATTATCAATACTCAACGATAAAACATGAAACTACTGTCATAATCTTTCAGCATGATATAAATTATCAATACTCAACGATAAAATATGAAACTACTGTCATAATCTTTCAGCATGATATAAATTATCAATACTCAACGATAAAACATGAAACTACTGTCATAATCTTTCAGCATGATATAAATTATCAATACTCAACGATAAAATATGAAACTACTGTCATAATCTTTCAGCATGATATAAATTATCAATACTCAACGATAAAACATGAAACTACTGTCATAATCTTTCAGCATGATATAAATTATCAATACTCAACGATAAAACATGAAACTACTGTCATAATCTTTCAGCATGATATAAATTATCAATACTCAACGATAAAACATGAAACTACTGTCATAATCTTTCAGCATGATATAAATTATCAATACTCAACGATAAAACATGAAACTACTGTCATAATCTTTCAGCATGATATAAATTATCAATACTCAACGATAAAATATGAAACTACTGTCATAATCTTTCAGCATGATATAAATTATCAATACTCAACGATAAAACATGAAACTACTGTCATAATCTTTCAGCATGATATAATTATCAATACTCAACGATAAAATATGAAACTACTGTCATAATCTTTCAGCATGATATAAATTATCAATACTCAACGATAAACATGAAACTACTGTCATAATCTTTCAGCATGATATAAATTATCAATACTCAACGATAAAACATGAAACTACTGTCATAATCTTTCAGCATGATATAAATTATCAATACTCAACGATAAAATATGAAACTACTGTCATAATCTTTCAGCATGATATAAATTATCAATACTCAACGATAAAACATGAAACTACTGTCATAATCTTTCAGCATGATATAAATTATCAATACTCAACGATAAAATATGAAACTACTGTCATAATCTTTCAGCATGATATAAATTATCAATACTCAACGATAAAACATGAAACTACTGTCATAATCTTTCAGCATGATATAAATTATCAATACTCAACGATAAAACATGAAACTACTGTCATAATCTTTCAGCATGATATAAATTATCAATACTCAACGATAAAATATGAAACTACTGTCATAATCTTTCAGCATGATATAAATTATCAATACTCAACGATAAAACATGAAACTACTGTCATAATCTTTCAGCATGATATAAATTATCAATACTCAACGATAAAACATGAAACTACTGTCATAATCTTTCAGCATGATATAAATTATCAATACTCAACGATAAAATATGAAACTACTGTCATAATCTTTCAACATGATATAAATTATCAATACTCAACAATAAAACATGAAACTACTGTCATAATCTTTCAGCATGATATAAATTATCAATACTCAACGATAAAATATGAAACTACTGTCATAATCTTTCAGCATGATATAAATTTAAGAGGGAATGGTTGTTTTTTCTGGCCCTCCTTCTCCCTCATGTTTTGCCACATTATTTTTCAGATTGTAAAAAGTTCGGCCCATTAGTTTGGCGAATTTTAAGACTTTCACCCCATTTCTTTGTCAATATATATATATATATATATATATATTATAACACAACAGGAACAATACATAACAACTTTAAAATTAGGGAATTATTTAAGATTTATGCATGTGCGAGATATCTCAATCTTTGTATCATATATGCAATTTTAGTGGCAACCCATACATCATTCTTAGTTATGTCATTAACACAGGAAATAATATTATATGTCATTAGACTTTGTGTGTTGAATAAGGGAAAGGCAGCCATCTTGAATCAGTGGAGATCTAACTAGTTTCACTTTTCCACCGTACTTTTAGTAGGCCTAATTTGTCATCCTCTATATCAATGCTAAGACCAGCGAGGGTCTGGGGACGGCAACCCTCTGCTAGGTTAGGTTAAGGGAGTAGTGCTTGGTTTTTGGTCAATATATTTATCTATTAATTTATATTTGAGTTTCCTCGCTAGACCTCCATCAAGCTTAGAAAAACACCGCCTAGACCCCCTTTCAAGATAAATTTGTACATTTTTCGGTAGAAATATTTCCTGGCCAAAGGCCAGTTCCTTCTAAAATTTCAGGCTCGCTTTCGCTCGCCACAAATAAATTGACACCTAAAGGGCATGAAAGGTCTTAATATAAATGTACCTAGCCATATCCTCAGAATGTCCGAAAGAAGCGTCATAATCGTATGGAAGGGTGATAAACTATATTAGACTTTGTATATATACTCAAAAGTAAGCAATTATATTATATGCATACCCATCACAATTTTGTACAAATTCAAGTAGATCAAAATAATCCCGAAATAAGGACTCAAATAATAATCTTAAAGGTGAATTACAGAAAAAAGGGCCACCAGGGATAGGCAAGGCTCGGACCCGGAGGAAATCCGGGAGGGGTCAGCTAACAGTAATGAGGAAACGAGGAGAGAAGCAATAGCAGAGGAGACCGATATAGTGGTAGAAGCCGAAGAGGCGGTACCTGTAGAGGGAGGGGAGAGTGAACCAACACCCAGGGTCGGAACCAGGCAAGAATCTGCACCTAGGGAAGACCAAGAGGACACAGCCCCTGGGAACGGGGTAGCTAGCCCAACCGAGACCCCAGTCGTGAGAGAGGACAGAGAGATCTCTGACTCCGGCCATGAGAGATAGGGACTCCCGGGAAAAGTGACTGGGGAACCAGCAGGATAGGAACTGCATTAGATTTGGGTGCCAAAATGTGAACGGATGGGGAGTGGGAAAAATGGAGGACACGAGTAAGGAACTGTATGAGGGGGGTATGGACGTGATCGGTATAACAAAGACAAAGCTACGTGAAAGAGTGGAACTGTACACCGAGAACTACAGAATGATTGGGAAGGGGCGCAGTAAATGGAACAAAAGGGGTGGAGGTATAGGCATAATAGTGAGAAAGAATATGGATGTGGATGTTGAAGAGATAAAAGTTGGTGAATGCGAGATGAGTGAAGATATGATTGCAGCTTACCTGAACTACAAGACAAAAGGAAAGACTGAAAGGGTCTTGCTGATTGTATGCTACATGACTGTACAGGGACCGGATGCCAGACGTGATAATGAAAGGAAGTATGACCTAATGAGGAGACTGGTAAATGACCATAGATGAGAACATGTGATCGTAATGGGTGATATGAATGGACACATCGGAATCCTGGGTGAAGAAGTGAACACGAATGGACAAATGTTGAGGGATTTCACTGAGGAGTATGAACTGGAAATCTTAAATGAAACCATTGCAGAGGGACGAGTGACATGGGCTGGAAGAAATAGTGAATCTGCGATTGATTATATCTTGGTGAATGAGAATGCAAGGAAGAAAGTGGAATACATGAGGATAGACGAAGATCGAGAGATGGATGTGACAAGTGACCACAATATGTTGTGGATGCAATATGACTGTGGGAGGGAGAGAAAGGAAGCTAGGAAACCAAAGGGTAAGACATGGAAACTGAAGCAAGCTGACTGGGTAAAATTCGGAGAAGATCTAGAGCGTGTGAACTAGATAGATGATGGAGGGGTAGACAGAATGAATGAAGAGTTCACCAAGACAGTGAAAGAAGTAGCTGAAAGAAGAGTTGGGAGGAAAAAGAAAGGAAATAATAAGAGACCCCAGAGGAGATGGTGGAACCATGACATCGATTCCGCAATGAGAAAAAGGAAAGAGAGCAATCGAAGGTGTAGAAGACTGAGGAGGGCCAAGGACAATGGTGAGAATGAACGAGTTGCATATGAGGAAGCATGGGAGGAATACAAGAAGCACAAAAGTATAACAGGAGGCTTGATAAGGAAAGTGAGAGTAAAGGCTGATAAGGATGTAGTAGATGAGCTGAAGGTAAAGGGCGGTGAGGTCAGTAGAGAATGGTATGACTTTTTAAGAGGAGAGCAAGAGAGTGAAAGGGTGAATATGGAAGTGATAATGGTGAACGGAAGAGAGGTTAGAGGGAAACCAGAGAAAGCTAGGGCAGTAAAAGAATTCTGGGAAAACATAGGTGGTGCTAATGAAGTGAAGGATAGGGGTGAACCCAACCTGATAATAGGAAGAAAGATACCAGTAGATGAAAATATGGATTACGAGATCAGTAGGGAAGACCGGAAGAGATAGTGAAATGTGTTAAGAAACTGAAGACTGGTAAAGCCGCAGGGAACGACGAGATCCCATATGAATTTTATAAAGAGGGTGGGAATGGAGTAATTGAAGGCATGTATGGGCTATTTAAGAAAGTGTGGTCAGGAGAGAGAGTACCAAGTAAGTGGAACGAGAGCCGGGTGACCCTCTTACACAAGGAGGGTCACGTACAAGAACAAGAAAGAGCTGAAAAACTACCGACCAATAACGCTAACAGACACAATTTCCAAGGTGTTCTGTGGGGTGCAGAATGAAAGGCTGAAAGGGATCTTTGAAAGGAACAGAGTGATGGGTGAAGAACAGAATGGTTTCCGAATGGACAGAAGAGGAGAAGATAACATGTTTGTGGTGAGAGAAGTGATAGAAAATACGAAAAAGTCAGGGCGGAAGGGATATTTCGCCTTTCTAGACATAGAGAAGGCATATGACAGAGTGAACAGGTAGGCTACAGTAGGTGTGAGTGAAAAGGTAATAAACATCATAAGAAGTATGTATGAGAATACCAGAGCTAGGTACAGTATGGGTGATATATAGAGACAGACTGGGTTGAAAACAAGCGGGGAGTGAGACAGGGCTGTAGGCTATATCTCCCCTCCTGTTTGGGATGTACACAGAGGAACTAGCTGCGAGAATGAAAGAAGCTGGCAGGGGAATACGAATTTGGAATGAACGTCTGAGTATCTTGCTATATGCGGATGATGTTGTGATCATGAGTGACAACCGAGAGGATCTGCAGATCGAGGATGCCTATATTATTCGTGTGAATTCTTTCGTTTCATAACCTCCATGAGTATTGTGTAAATAAAGCTGTATTACAAACTATATCTTCCGAGATTACATTATGCCCTCTGTTGATTACCTACTGTATATGTAATTGCATGAAATCCAATATCCCAGTCTCGAAGAACTCACCTGTAGGCCTACTGATCGTTAATCCTGAATAAAATCAGGGCATAACAGAGGCGTAGAGGATCCGCATATATTGAAGTGGTGGACGAAAATAATATATGACAAATTTTATGAACTAATTTTATTTATTTCATATACTGTATACTTTATTGTAGAATGTAATAACAACATATGGTTAAGCCTACTAATAAATATTAATATATGTATTTTAGGCCAATGAGCCGCTATAATTTAAGAGCCTATTCACTTTGCTTGTTCGTCAAGGGGAATCCACGCAATGCGAGCTAAGCTAATTATTATCGCGCCTCCTTAACTGGGAATGTATTGCGTGAAATGCATGTTAGGTGTTTATGTATCATTGGAATGGCTGTGGATGTGTGTGTAGTCTGTATTTTAGCCAATTGGCGACATCTGGAAACGAAGGTACCATTCTTACTACGGTACCAGTCTCAACCGAAGGCTTAGGTTGACCAGTACGATACCCATCTCACCTAAATTGTAATCGATCACCAACCCCAGATGGGACGTCACAACTTCGTCCACTTATACCAGGTTCCTATTTATACTGCTACACCATTAGGAGACTTGCCCAAATGTCTCTTCCCCACCCGGGTCTCGAACCCGGGACCTTCTGGTTGTGAGCCAGACGCGCTATCAGTTACGCCTAGCATGCTTTAGGCCTAATTACTTATGGATATTACAGGATAAATATCCTAGCAGTTGTTTAGATGTAAAGAATGGTCATTGTTGTTGTTTTGAGCGTCAAACAAAGACGCTGGTATAAACGTAACCATGGCAACCACCCAGTTTGTTTATGTAGTCTGTAAGGGAGAGGATGTACGCAGCCACATACCTTACCCTCTACGCATGTGCGAAAATGTATAAGCCTCCCTTGGCCCTGCCCTCCGTTTCCCGCGTTTAAATAGAGGCTACCCTTCAAACCGTCATTACTAGCTCGCTCTGTAGCTCGGTCAGTAGAACTCTCGCCTGGCACCCAGAAATCCAGTGTTCGATCCCACTCGAAATTTAGTGTATTTTAATATTTTTATATTGTTATTTGTGTTATATTATATTATATTATATTATATTATATTAGGGTTAGGTTAGGTTAGGTTATAGGTTAATCTAATCAAATATAATATTTGTACATTTTGGGCAGTGGGCGGGGCCGGGGGTAAGGTATGTGGCTGCGTACAGACCCTCCCGTCTGTAAAGCCGGCCATACACTTGCATGCTCGGCCTGTCCGGCCAACGGAAAGGGGCGGGGCATCGTCCGCCGGACGAGACCCACACACACTCAGGCCGCCTCACGAAAATACACAGTATACGTCGCACCACCGTGATGATAACATGAGCCGGTTGTCCGATAAGGAGTTTGGATGGAGACGTTTGGGGGCGAATTTTTAGGGTTTTCCAGTGAAAACTGATAGAATAAACACAAATTGGGATAGCATGATATGTATAGTATATTAGTTACATTAATTAACCCACCTGTAGCCTACTATATATGCTTTGTTAGTCTTGTATCCAATGTACTAGGTGATAGGAAAGGGTTAGTTTGTATATATTTTGGGTTCTTGTCTACCATAAACTAGGGTTGATTGTGTTGTGACGGGTACGAAGGGAGTAGGCCTGCATTAATTGGACATATTTGCCTATTTGTATTGGGTTCTCGTATACCTTTTCTGTTGTGCGACATCATTGCCATGCAGGTCATAATGTTAATACCATATAGATATAAACGGATGTTTTGTAATCTATTTGTCGTTCTCAATAAATGTCTAACAACACAGCTGACAGCAAGAGTCTGGCGAGCTAGGGGCGGACCGCGCCTGAATGCACCCCCACACACGCAGGCGACAGGCCGCAATGGACGGAATTTTCAAGCGCCAACTGATTTTCATCCGGCCGCTGCGACAGGCCTGGCCGGATGAAAAACACCCCCATACACACAGAGGCCGCCTCTTGCCCCGCCCCTTTTCATTGGCCGGACAGGCCAGGCCTGCAAGTGTATGGCCGGCTTAAGGGGAGGGTCTGTACGCAGCCGCATACCTTACCCCAGGCCCCGCCCACTGCCGAAAATGTACAAATATTATATTATATTAGATTAGATTAACCTAACTTAACCTAACCTAACCTAACCCTAATATAATATAATATAATATAACATAACACAAATAACAAAATAAAAATATAAAAATATAGTAAACTTCGAGTGGGATCGAACACTGGATTTCTGAATGCCAGGCAGGAGCTCTAATGACTGTACTACAGAGCGAGCTAACTGGAACGGTTTGAAGGGTTTATTTAAACGCGGGGAACGGGGGGCGGGGCCAAGGGAGGCTTACATTTTCGCGCATGCGTAGAGGGTAAGGTATACGCAGCTGCGTACATCCCCTCCCGTCTGTAGCTTCGAAATCGTTCAATTCGCGCTACGGAAACTGTAGGCGCGTCTGAAATCTTGCTCTTGAACGCGCCCCAGAAGTGTTGCCAACATAGCTATTTTAAAGGGTTATTTAGGAGTCATTAAATTGGATCTAGCCGTATTTTTATCGCTTCTAATGACAAATTCTACGAACATTCTGGGGATTTGATCCAATGTTGAGTAATATTCTAGTGCTTGATTTAATTACCTGGCATTTGTTAATTATAGCAACTTTTGAGAATGGATCTAGCAGTATTTTGTGTTTTAACTGGTGACCCTGGCACAATTATCAGCTGGCTTCCTATAAATCTATATTTGTTGGGACCACTTAATTTATTGTAGGCCTATATATCAGTGGCTGTGACTATTTAAGGCCAAAGATACTTTCACGCTAGATCTAGACCCCTATTTACTTCGATCTAGCGACAAATATTGTAAACCAACTATATGAATTTTAGCGGTTTTCTGAATATTTTACCATATTGAGCAATATTCTATCGTTTGTGGAGTTACTCTAGTGTTTTTCAGTATTAACTGATTAGTATCTAACAACTAGAGAATGTTTTAAATATCTAGTTATATTTAAAGTTTTGATCTGGCAACACTGCTTTTGGCTCAGGAATGTCTTAAATCGTCGATCAACAACAACAGTCAACAGTTCAACATGCCTCGATCTGCAAGTTTCAGACTAGGCTATCAGTGATTCAGTGAAGTTTGGTGAAGGAAAACCGCGTCTATTACGTGTAGTGTGTTGAATCAATTTAGTCCTTATCTCGTTATCTTACCTCGTGGGGCCGCGGTCTCCTGCTTGTGTCACATGACAATACTTACAGAGGGTCCGGGCCCTAGTACAGGTATACGGATAATCCAGCTAGATTGTGTGATGAGGTGTATGTACTGTAATACGTTTGTGTAACTGGTTGTTTGTATCTTCTTGGATTTGCTTTGGGTGTTGGTCTATGACATGTGTGTTGTTCTACAAGATGATGGAATTTCTTTGTTTATTTTGATATGGGTGTGAAGTGAGGAGTTGGGCATGTGAAATTTGTAGGGAGGAAGGTCTGTTTAGGCTATTGTATATAGCTTTGGAGGGTTTCTAGGAGAGTTTGGGCAAGGAGTCTCTTGAAGGCAGTGGTATTTGGGGCCATAGCAGTTTCTTCGGAGAGGGAGTTCCAGAGCTCTGCTATTCTACAAGAGAAGAAGCGTTTTTGGGCTTCTACTGATACATGTTGGATCTGTATCTTGTACCTGTGGCCCCTGGTGCCTACTCTCGGTGCTAGTGTGAAGAGGTCGGTGGGTCCGATAGGTGAATTGCCATGGAAGATGTTGTGGCAGAGTATGAGGTCGCTCCTTATCAGTCGGCCCTGTACAGAGAAGAGGTTTAGACTTTGTAGTCTCTCATTGTAGGGAAGACCTTCCAGTCCGTGTATTTGTTTGGTCCATCTTCTCTGAACGGACTCCAGGCGTTTGAGGTCCATGGAGTAACCCAGGTTCCAGACAGGGGATCCGAACTCTATTATGGGGCGGATGTCGGTGGTGAGGAGGTTCATCATGAAGTCTGGAGTTCGGCACACTGTACTTTTAAGAAGAGTGGAGGCAATTCCTCCTGCTTTCTGGGTAGTTTCCCGGATATGTTGGTGGAACTTTAGGTCTGTGGCGATTTTTACACCTATATCGGAGTGGGCTTGCGAGGGTCTTATGGGGTTACCTTGAAGAAGGTATGTGGGCTGGTCAGTTCTGAGGGCAGGTGATCTGGTGAAGCATAGGTGGGCACACTTCCCTGGGGAAAACTCTAAGCCCCAGGAGGCTGCAGTTGCAGCTAGGGTGTTTATGTCCTCCTGAAGTTGTTCTTGGGTTAGGCGCGGGGATGAGGATTGCAGGTATAGCTTCAGGTCGTCAGCGAATATCTTGAACTTGCTGTGCAGTCTTGAGCCAATGTAATTGACAAAGAGGAGGAATAGTAGGGGTCCTAGGACAGATCCCTGGGGGACTCCACTTAGCACTGGTCTTGAAGAGCTTGTGGTTCCTCTCACACGGACTTTCATGGTCCGACCACACAGGAAGCTGATGATCCAGTTAGTAAGTGACCTGAAATACCAATACTCTGCAACTTGTCAATGAGCGTTTGGTGGTGGACTCTGTCGAAGGCCTTCGTGAAGTCGAACAGAATTAGGTCTACCAGCTCCCCACGGTCGTACCAGTAGGTGATGTAGTTGTAGGTAAGTAGGAGCTGGTCAGTAACTGATCTGTTCTCCCTAAACCCAAACTGGTTGTTGGTGAGGACCATGTGATCATGGAAGAATCTGTAGAGTTCTTTGGTGACAATTCTCTCCATGGTTTTGCATGCTACAGATGTGAGGCTGATGGGTCTGTAGTTCAGGGGGTTTGTCCTTGGTCCTTTCTTGTATATTGGGGATATATGGGAGGTTTTCCATAGGGAGGGAAGTTGTTCAGAGGTCATTGAGAGGTTGAATAGTAGGGTGAAGGGTACTGCTAGTTCGGCGGCACATTCTTTCAGTAGTCTGGGGTGTATGGCGTCCGGGCCCATTGCACTGTCTGGTTTGAGTTGCTTTAGTTTTTCTTCAATTTCCTGTGTGTTGAAGTGTATGGATTCAAGACTACCAGGACAGATTTGGTGAGGTGCGGGAGCTTGGAGGTGGACGTTAAGAAAGACGCTTGCAAAGGCATCAGCAAAGGATTCTGCCATGGCTATGGGAGAGTCGGTTAGGTGGCCATTTAGGGTCAATGGTCCTACCTTCGGGCGGTCAGATTTGTTTTGCCTTATGTAGGAGTAGAAGAGTTTGGGTTTTGTTGTGCGGTTTTGAATTAGCTGTTTTTCGTAGGAGATCTGGAGATTTAGGTTTTGTGAGCGTTACATGTCACTGAGCTCCCTAAAGCGGGAGAGGGATTGGAGTGCTTGAGGGGAGTTTCTGCCATGGATGGACCTCTGTTGCTTGTACTCCCTCCATGTGGCACTGCGGAACTTGGACAGAGGTTTCGATTGTAGTTTGGTCTACGGAGGGGGCATTTCAGTTTTGGGCAGTTTTTTGACTGGGATGAATTGACTGACTAGGTTGTTGAGAGTGTCAGTGATGTATACATAGAAGTTGTCCACATCCCTCGAGTCAATCTCAAAGTCCCAGTCAACCCTGCGGAGCGCTTCTCTAATTCTCTTGTAGTTTCCTTTGGGCCAGTCATGGATTTCGGTGGGAGGGGTGCAGGCGGTGGTGGTGTCGGCTTGGAAGAGATAGTTGAGTCCTACTAAAGCATGGCTGCAGCGGGGAAATGGAGGGTAAGTTAAAATGAATTAAGTTAATTAAATATTATATAGGGCTATTTTAAGTTGGCTGATGAATATGAAGCAGTAATATGCTGGACGATGAGAACACTGTATGTAAACATGTCTCGGATATCACTGATCATTTTTGGCATTTTCTGCCAAAAGCCCAATGGCTTATCAGTGGTGGTAACACAAAATGCAGCTCATGCCAAAAATTATCAGTGATATCCGAGACATGTTTACATACAGTGTTCTCATCGTCCAGCATATTACTGCTTCATATTCATCAGCCAACTTAAAATAGCCCTATATAATATTTAATTATCACTAGAACAATACACTATACCATGTAGGAAGTCTTCTGGAGAAATAGGGCAAATTTAGACAAAAATGGAAGATAAACTAAATCACAAATGTATGCTAGAATAGCATTGACAAATCGCTAGATAGTCACCAGACACTAAAAACTTGTATGTCACTAGAAAACATATGTTGAAGTATCTAGAATAATCTTTAACAATCGAAACATCTCTCCAATTCCTTAAAAGAGGGAAACTAACTTGAATATCGCTAGAATTCATCACATCTTGATGTCGCTAGATGGAAGTGATGGAAGTGATTCGCTGGATCTAGCGGTAGCAGCTACATTGGCAACATCGTACCAAGAACCTTCATTCCGTTATAATAGCTGCATTTTCCTTACCATCATTATCTCCGATAGACTGGAAATTCCACACCCAAATGCACTGAGGGGTGTCCAATGTCAAGCCAATAATAATAATAACTCAACCCTGCTCTTCCACAGGGTCGAAACTCAACCCGATTCAGACTTTCGGAACTTGATAACAGTTTTAAGACTTTTTGTATATATCCATTCTGACATATGGAGCCCTGTATGTTAATTTAAGAGTTAGAATTAGAGTTGAAGGAGTGTCAAACTACCCAAGCGGCGAAGCAGACTAGCGAGCGAACCAGCGAGTGGGAAACCAGCTCGCCCGCATACCAGCAAACAAGCCTTCACACCTGCGTGCGTCATAGGGGACCCTGCAAACTACTTTGATGACCCGACGCTATGACGTATGATCGACGCCAGGAGACTCCATTGGTCCACGCACCAGCTATGCAACTCGAGGAGCTATGATAGGGGCGCGCACCATCACTCGCCTCCTGATTCGTTCCTACACCATCATTGTTTAGTATATAAGACCCGAGTAGTGGGCATTCAAATCAGTCTCATTTGGAGTTGGGGAAGGTGAACTTGCAGCTGGAGGAAGACGGGGTGAAGTATTATAATGGGATTGTGACTGTCAGTCAGATTATATAAGTGTGTGTTAAGTGTGTTCGGTGTAAACACTTACGTTATGTTGGTTAGTGAGATATGTGATTGGGAATTAACGTTGAACGCTACTATTATGTACGTGACTATTTGATTGGGAATTAACGTTAACGCTATTATTATGTACTTAACTATTTTAGTTGACTAACTTGTGGACTAAAGCAACTCTTTAAGTAATTGGGTTATGATGAAAGTAATATTATTGTTTTATATTAATACTTACGAGTTCTTTCATTTTCTTTTAATTAAGCTTACATTGCTTAACGGTGCTTAGTACGGTGATGCTATTGTCTCATATTAGTAATATCGCCTTAGACTAACATGGCTGTGTTAATATTACTTATAGTGATTTCCTAAACTGAAGAAAATTCTTTTAGCTTCAAAATATTATTTTTGCTTTTCATATTAGGCCTATTTGAGTGAGACCTGAATCGAATCTATGAAGCGATCCTGTAACTTAATTTACTCATAATCAAACCTCAATGTTATGTGGTTAAGAAATACATTTAACTAATTATTAAATATATATCTAACTTTGTATGTGACTTTGATATTAATCCTGATGATAATAATATAATACTATTAACGTAAGACAAGAACCAAGAATAATTACATTAAATATAAATAAAAGGACATTAAGAAAACTAGCTATTCATTTCAAAAAGGGTAAGAGACAGAAATATTCTTACTTTAATATTTATCTTTCAAGACTTTTTATAGAATTAATAGTCCTTCTTTAGCTATAACTTATTCGGTTCATAACCATAGCCTACTAAGCTTCGGTTAAATAATATTTTTTTATAAATACTACATGACTTTAATTAGTTTCAGTATTTTTCATAATTAAAGAGTATCAGTCAATAAAGGATACCAAGTCCTAAGATCCAAAAGGAAAGGAAGCAACAACAGAAAATAATTTTATTAGATTTTACTTTTGTTTTGCCTTCAGCTGACTGATACCTTAATATATATCTCTGTGCTATCTAGATTCATCAAGTTAACCACTTGAGGATCAAGATACATAACAGAAGAGTGACGACCTCGCCAGGATTCGTTTCATACAGTTTCACTCAGTTTCATTACTTAAAAATCAAATATTAATCATGCCTCATCTAATTAATGACGAAGATGCTCGAGTTTTCATAGAATCAGAACCCACAGCCATATTGACTGTCTGTCAAAATCCGAACTGGAAGTGCTTGCCTCACATCTCCAATTAACTGTCTCAAACATGTCCAAAGTAGAGGTGGCCCAGACCATAAAAACCCACCTGTTCCCTGTAGAAGGCGGGGAGGGAGACGGAGCAGTTGGTGGGATCCCGAGTAAACCAAGCCAACTTGATGTACAATTGCCACCTGGTTTGACCGGTGATCAAATATTCGAACTAGAACTAGCCAGAATAAGAGCAACTACCGAACAAGCCGGACTAAAAATAGAACTAGCCAGAATAAATACCGAAGAAGCCAGCATAAAAGCCAGAGCAACGACCGAACAATGTGAATATCAATATCGTACGGCTCAACTAAATGTCAATACAAATGCTCCCTTAATTGCTCCCCCTCTGGGATTGACTATGACTAGTGTCATTCCACCTTTCACTGAGGATAATGTGCAGGATTTCTTTGCTTTGTTTGAGGAAGTTCCTGGAGGTATGAAATGGACAAGAGATCAATGGCCTTTTATGTTACAAACCGTTTTGACAGGGCAGGCTCGAGCCACGTATTTGTCAGAAGTAGCAGAAGTTAGGCAGGATTATGACAATCTCAAAGAAGCTATCCTAAAAACCTATCAATTGCAGCCTGAGGCTTACAGGCAATCTTTCCTGTTAGAAAATTTCCTATGGAAAATTGATTCTTCTGTATCCTATCATTTAAAGGGGAAAAGGGTAGATTGTCTTGCCGACGCCGCTGACATGGCTGACACATACGTGCTCAACAACAAATTTCGTGGAAAGAAGCCCTACGATAATTCTAGTTCTAATTTTAAGTATCCCAATCACAAATCTGACAGACCCAGTCACAAGCCTATAACGTCTTCCCCAGCTAGCCAAAATAGAATTGTTCCCCCAACTAAAAATGCGACTCAGGGCAATGGTAACAGAGGTGGGCCCCAAAGTAATAGTAATGCTCAAAGAGGGAACGTTCCCGTATCCCCTAAAGTATGTACTTTTTGTGGCAAGAGAGGCCACCTAGCTTATCAGTGCTGGGCCAAGGAGAGAACCGAGAGATCGGGGCAGACAGTTGCCGCCGTATCTCAAACTCCATATGGGCCTGTAATGCAGGACTCCCGACAGAAGGAGTACCTAGCACCAAAAGTTCCTTTAATGCAGGACTCCCGACAGAAGGAGTACCTAGCAGCTAACGTAAACCATCTAGACAGGGGTGTAGTAGCATGTGTGGTGCAACCCACTAGGGTTTTCACCATTTCACCATCAGTGCAGGACAGTTACCGTCCCTTTATTTCATCTGGCAACGTGAGATTAAATGGTTGTATGCATGAGGTAAAAATTCTGAGAGACACAGGTTCTACTAGCACCCTCATGGTGAATCCTTACACTGAGTGCCCACCTGGCGAACCAGTTGTAATGAGAGGTGCTGGAGGCCAATTTTATGCACACTTGGTAAAAGGCGAAATTGAATGTGAGTTACTACAGGGTGAGGCCACCATAGCTTTGTGTAGGTCCCAAGATATCCCTGTGCCCGGGGTAACACTCCTTTTGGGGAATGATGTAGCAGGTGAGAAGGTCCGACCAGACCCCATTTTGTCACTTTCCCCTGTTAACGAGCCACTAACCGGTGAGCTCGAAAAGGAGATGCCAACTGTTTTCCCTGTGTGTGCTGTCACACGTTCAATGTCTCAAGTAGCAGTTCCCTCAGACAGAAATGTACCGAATGTAAGAGTTGATGAAAAGGATGATGAGAGTGTGAATGACGCTCCAACTGTGCCTGATGATGTGACTGAGGTGGATTTTTCTGGCACCTTTATGGCTCATCTTGACCCTAACGATGACCATGAAACCCCTCCAAATTGTCCTAGTGGCCTGGTAGAGCTACAGAGAGATGATAGTGAATGCAAGGAGTTAGCTGCCAGGTCCATGAGTGAAGAGGAATGTGAGAATGAGGGTGGTGAATGTTTCTACCTCAAAGGAGGAGTATTGTGGCGTAGATGGAGACAGCCACACAGACCAATCGATGACGGGGCTTGGGACGTCCATCAAGTAGTAGTCCCCAAACCTTGTCGTAGAGATATCATGGAAATGGCACATTGTATACCATTGGCAGGACACCTAGGTGTGGGAAAAACTCTAGACAGAATCAGAGCCCACTTTCACTGGCCAGGAATGCGTGCAGATGTAGTGGAGTTTTGTAGAGTGTGTCACACTTGCCAGATGACAGGAAAACCCAATCAGAAGGTGCCTGTACATCCTCTGGTGCCCTTGCCCGTTTTCAAGAATCCTTTTACTCGGGTGGTAGTGGACATTGTAGGCCCATTGCCTAAGACTTCCCAAGGTAACATTTATTTATTAACTATTATGGACATGGCAACTCGCTACCCAGAGGCTATACCCTTAAGGACTACCTCTGCTCCAACTGTCATCAAGGAACTGCTCAAATTCTTCACCAGAATGGGTTTCCCCCATGAGGTGCAAAGTGATCAAGGAACTAATTTTACCTCTAACATTTTCAGCAGTCCCTGAAGGAGTTGGGTATCGAGCATGTTAAGTCTGGCACCTACCACCCAGAGAGTCAAGGGGTTCTCGAACGATATCATCAGACATTAAAAGGAATGTTGCGTAAGTATTGTACAGAGACCGGAGTTGAGTGGGATAAGGGGGTACCTTTTCTTTTATTTGCTACTCGTGAGGTTCCAACTGAATCCCTGGGTTTTTCCCCTAATGAGCTAGTTTTCGGTCACCAGGTAAGAGGTCCTTTGCAACTATTGCAGGATAGCCTAGTTGGCCAGGAGGGGAACCAAAACCTCCTCAAATATGTTTCAGATTTCAAAACCCGGCTGAGATCCTCATGTGAGTTTGCCGCTCAAAACTTGACAGTGGCTAAAAGCTCCATGAAGACCTGGTATGACAGAAAAGCCCGTGAGAGGGAGTTTCAGCCCGGTGATGAGGTTTTGGTCCTGCTCCCCCTATTTGGCCAACCTTTATCTGCCAAGTTCAGGGGCCCATATAAGATCATTCGGAGGGTGAGCATTACCGATTATCTAGTAACTACCCCAGACAGGAGAAAGCCCACGCAAGTATTCCATATAAATATGGAATAATTAAAGAGTATCAGTCAATAAAGGATACCAAGTCCTAAGATCCAAAAGGAAAGGAAGCAACAACAGGAGATAATGTTATTAGATTTTACTTTTGTTTTGCCTTCAGCTGACTGATACCTTAATATATATCTCTGTGCTATCTAGATTCATCAAGTTAACCACTTGAGGATCAAGATACGTAACACCATATATAAATAATCGATTTGGATGTCATAATTATAAATGTAGCCTACCTAGCTATATCCTCAGAATGTCCCAAAGAAGCGTCATAATCCTATAGAAGGCCGATAACCTACCGGAGTTATTATATATAATACCTCAAAGTAAGCGATTATATTATAGGAATAGTCATCACAATTTTTTACAAATTCAACTAGATCAAAATAATATCGAAATGATGGATCATTAATTATTGATCTTGATATTTATTAGTGGCCCCTCCATCATTGACGAACATGCCTATTACATAAGGCATCCTCTTCAAACACTAATCCGCCGTACTTTGAATCTACCGCGCAGAGCATTTAAAATCTGAGGAGCCTTCATCATGAGCACACGCGACCTCACTCATGGCTTCAGTCATTATGAATTGGGTTCTCACTACGAAAAAACTTCGTAAAAAATAAAAACAAAAACAAAATAAGAATAACTATCCAATAAGCTTTCCATCATATCGTGGATGTACTTGTGTGGATCTTTGACCAGACGCTGATTCAGGCATCATACTTCCTTCTCTGCTCTGCGGTCAACCGGCCCGGACGTGTCTCTCCACGTTCTGCTGGTTCCGCATTTTCTGCGTCCCTAGTGAGATTTTTCTCATTTGTTTACTCCGGGATGTATCGAGTAAGGTTAGGATATGCGTAGCAGGAGTGTCCTGGGCTGGTTGCCCGCAGTGCAGTGTATTTTGGGTCGTGTGTTTGGGGCATCTATTTCGGATGTAGCCTCGTGGTCCTGTTGTGGACAGGTGAACTTTTTCACAGTTAGCTAGCTTTGTGATGCAGGCGGCTTTCATTACGCGTTATTGCTTTCTTTTATCTTTCTGATGAGGTAGCGTATTTTTGCTGACGTTCCCAGCGTATTTTTCTTCACTTAGTGAAGTTTTTTCTGGGTCCCGAGTCAGTTCTTCCCTTTGCCGGAAGTATTTGCTACAGTGGTGTGTTGGCGGTGGTTCCTGTTGTGATATAATTCAGTGCTTTCTGTTTATATTCCGACATGTTACTGTTATCCGTCTGCCTAGACCTAGCCAGCCTCTCGTAGCTTTTCCACATATACAAGTGTTATTGATTTATTTTCTAAATATGTACTACTGTGTCATGTGTGTCCTGGTTTAGTTGTGAGTTGGCTAATTCCACGGACTATTTATGTGTCCTGGGTTAGTTGTGTATTGGCTAATTCCACGGACTATGTTGGGCCCGGCGTTAGTTGTGTTTTGGCTACGCCTCGGTCCGGTGTTGCGTTCAGATGGTATCTGGACGGGGTGGGTTTTTTCCGGCGGGTTTTTCTCGGTTTCACCTTGATAACCCCGGCTGGTTGCCGAGTTTTGGCCACGCGTGGTTTAAAACAGGCTTGTTTCCCCGGCGAATGGGTGTCTGTGGCTCCCCAGGACTGCGTCTCTGGGGTGCCTGTTTCAGGCTCCTTATGATTCCCGGCGGGTTGTCTGTACCCATCTAACAGTGTTCATACGGACACGTGTTGTTTGTAGTTTTTTCGGTTTTGCAAAGCCAATATAAAACTATGCTGTTGTTGTATTTCCTCCCCGGCGATCTTTTACAAAGAAGTGGGGATAGGAACAATTGGGGTTAACTTTTAAACTTTAAATCACCCGGCGGGTGCAGCCTGGAAGGGTGGGATGACCGAATTTGCAAAATTCAGTTTAGTTGACCAGACAATTGAGGGATGCATTGTGTATCGCCTCCTTCAACATACGGCGCTTTAGGGCACAATTGGGGTTAACGTTTTTTAAACTAATATTCACACCCGGCTGGTGCTCCTTGGAAGGGTGGGAATAACGAATTTAAAATTCAGTTAGTTAACCGGACAATTGAGGGATACGTTTTGTATCGCCGCCTTCAACATACGGCGATCTAAAAAGATTCTTCGGGAGAAGTTAGATCTCGTATATTTGTCAGGCTTCCCAGTTTTTGATCTACGAGATAATTCGGGGGCCGGCGTCTTTTTTAGGGTTTTCTTTTCCAAAATTGAATCTTGAAACAAACACCACCGGAAAGACTTAATCTGTTATAAACACCATGCTGGTCTTTATATATTATGTCAGAGGGTATTCATAAATCTTTTGGACAAATTAAGATATTCTGATATCTTTTACTTAGGAAACCCCACCGCGTAGCGAGCTGTAGTCGTTGAGTATTACGTCTCGTTACCCGGCGGGTTATTTAACACTTGTGTGCGAACACGATTGGGTTAACCTTATGAGCATTAATTCCTGGAAATTTTCTTTTTTTCCAGAGCTGGGTCCGGGCGGGTCTATGCAGAACCTGGAGTAAGTTTCCCACCAGTCTCTGTCATGGCTACCTTTGCACCGGTTTTTGCTTTATGCATTACGCCCTCCTGTTCAGGTATCCCTATTTTTGCGCACACCCTTTGTATAAAATATGTTAAAATGTCTCGTTTGGTGTGGGTTACCTTTCCGGCGTTTTTCTCGTTGCTCCGAGAACACCGTTTTTGTTTACCGAGTTTTAGTCAGGATGGCTAAAATAGGTAAGTTACCCCGACGAGTTTAGTCGCTTGAGGGCTCATCTGAAACTGCGTTTTCTGTGGTCGAGCCTGGGATCAGGCTTCCTGTGTTATTCATTGCTTTATGCATTACGCCCTCCTGTAATGTCTCGTTTAGTGTGGGTTACCTTTCTGGCGTTTTTCTCGTTGCTCCGAGAACACCGTTTTTGTTTACCGAGTTTTAGTCAGGATGACTAAAATAGGTAAGTTACCCCGACGAGTTTGGTCGCTTGAGGGCTCATCAGAAACTGCGTTTTCTATGGTCGAGCCTGGGATCAGGCTTCCTGGGTTATTCCCGTCGAGGGGGGCTCCACACAGTTATCTAGGTGATCATGCTGACACCTGTTGGACATGGTTTTCTCTGCTTTTCAAAGCCATTGAAACAATGCTGTCTGTTTGTTTGGTCTTTCCCTCCCGGCGACCTTTTTACAAAGAGGTCTGGGGCAGGTATAATTGGTTTGACATTGCATATAAAACCCGGCGGTTGTACCTTCGGGTGGTTATATTAACGGATTTGCGATTCGCGATAATTTGCCAAACAATTGATTGATACAATAGGGTATCACGGCCTTCAAGACGGCGATCTATGAGGGCTTCTGGGAGAAGCCGGATTAGAGATTAAGATAGGCTTAGACTTTTTATGGGATAAAAAGATGCTTGAATCTTACTAGCCAATATAAAACTATGCTGTTGTTGTATTTCCTCCCCGGCGATCTTTTACAAAGAAGTGGGGATAGGAACAATTGAGGTTAACTTTTAAACTTTAAATCGCCCGACGGGTGTAACCTGGAAGGGTGGGATGACCGAATTTGCAAAATTCAGTTTAGTTGACCAGACAATTGAGGGATGCATTGTGTATCGCCTCCTTCAACATACGGCGCTTTAGGGCACAATTGGGGTTAACGTTTTTTAAACTAATATTCACACCCGGCGGGTGCTCCTTGGAAGGGTGGGAATAACGAATTTACAATTCAGTTAGTTAACCAGACAATTGAGGGATACGTTTTGTATCGCCGCCTTCAACATACGGCGATCTAAAAAGATACTTCGGGAGAAGTTAGATCTCGTATATTTGTCAGGCTTCCCAGTTTTTCATCTACGAGATAATTCGGGGGCCGGCGTCTTTTTTAGGTGTTTTTTTCCAAAATTGAATCTTGAAACAAACACCACCGGAAAGACTTAATCTGTTATAAACGCCATGCTGGTCTTTATATATTATGTCAGAGGGTATTCATAAATCTTTTGGACAAATTAAGATATTCTGATATCTTTTACTTAGGAAACCCCACCGCGTAGCGAGCTGTAGTCGTTGAGTATTACGTCTCGTTACCCGGCAGTTTATTTAACACTTGTGTGCGAACATGATTGGCTTAACCTTATGAGCATTAATTCCTGGAAAAAAAAAAAATCCAGAGCTGGGTCCCGGTGGGTCTATGAAGAACCTGGAGTAAGTTTCCCACCTGTCTCTGTCATGGCTACCTTTGCCCCGGTTTTTGCTTTATGCATTACGCCCTCCTGTTCAGGTATCCCTATTTTTGCGCACACCCTTTGTATAAAATGTGTTAAAATGTCTCGTTTGGTGTGGGTTACCTTTCCGGCGTTTTTCTCGTTGCTACGAGAACACCGTTTTTGTTTACCGAGTTTTGGTCAGGATGGCTAAAATAGGTAAAGTTACCCCGACGAGTTTGGTCGCTTGAGGGCTCATCTGAAACTGCGTTTTCTGTGGTCGAGCCTGGAATCAGGCTTCCTGTGTTATTCATTGCTTTATGCATTACGCCCTCCTGTAATGTCTCGTTTAGTGTGGGTTACCTTTACGGCGTTTTTCTCGTTGCTCCGAGAACACCGTTTTTGTTTACCGAGTTTTAGTCAGGATGGCTAAAATAGGTAAGTTACCCCGATGAGTTTGGTCGCTTGAGGGCTCATCAGAAACTGCGTTTTCTATGGTCGAGCCTGGGATCAGGCTTCCTGGGTTATTCCCGTAGAGGGGGGCACTACACAGTTATCTAGGTGATCATGCTGACACCTGTTGGACATGGTTTTCTCTGCTTCTCAAAGCCATTGAAACAATGCTGTCTGTTTGTTTGGTCTTTCCCTCCTGGCGACCTTTTTACAAAGAGGTCTGGGGCAGGTATAATTGGTTTGACATTGCATATAAAACCCGGCGGTTGTACCTTCGGGTGGTTATATTAACGGATTTGCGATTCGCGATAATTTGCCAAACAATTGATTGATACAATAGGGTATCACGGCCTTCAAGACGGCGATCTATGAGGGTTTCTGGGAGAAGCCGGATTAGAGTTTAAGATAGGCTTAGACTTTTTATGGGATAACAAGATGCTTGAATCTTACTAGTGTTTCAAGTGTAAAGGGATACTTGAAAGACTTCATCTTTAATAAAGATATGCTTCATCTTTATGAGGATTCAAAAGTTATGCTTAATTCTTTTGGACAGGTAAAAGATATGCTGAAATCTTTAATAAGCCATTGAAACAATGCTGTTTGTTTGTTTAGTCTTTCTCTCCCGGCGACCTTTTTACAAAGAGGTCTGGGGCAGGTACAATTGGTTTGACATTGCATATAAAACCCGGCGGTTGTACCTTCGGGTGGTTATATTAACTGATTTGCAATTCGCGATAATTTGCCAAACAATTGATTGATACAATAGGGTATCACGGCCTTCAAGACGGCGATCTATGAGGGCTTCTGGGAGAAGCCGGATTAGAGATTAAGATAGGCTTAGACTTTTTATGGGATAAAAAGATGCCGGAATCTTACTAGTGTTTCAAGTGTATAGGGATACTTGAAAGACTTCAAAAGTAGTGGTGGAGTGCTACGGTTCGTTGACCGGCGGTTTTGTGGCACATATTTTGTACCATTTTTTGGGTGTACCCCTATGAGCATTAATCCCCGGAAATGTCTCTTTCCAGGGCGGAGTACCGGTGTTGCACCAGGTGACCAGGTAGTTCCCGGGGGCGGAGTAGTTTTCCCCCAGTCTCTGTCGTGTCGGCACTTGAACCTCTCATTGCTGTAGGTTCAACGCCGTTAAGCTCAGGTATCCCTATCTTATTTTTGTTTGTTAATGAAATAATTTAATAGCTGAATCATAATAAACATACATATTTTCTATGATTATATTATGATAATATTGTGTTTATTTATAGTAATTTATTTTCATACAATTAAATATATATGAAATTAATTAGTATACTTGATGATTTTGCTCACCAGCTCTGCTTTCAATGTGTTAATGAGCTATGGGAGCTTTTAATTATCATAAACCTTTACGGGACTCGGACGAGGGCTCCCATTCAGAGAGTATACCGAGCTCGCAAGCAAGGAACAGCCACAGCCAAGGTGTATGGCGATACTCACAGTCCTGGCAGGACAGCACACATCCCTTTGTGACTCAACTAGTGCTGACGTCCACCGGGATGCCGATGTACCATCTTCTATCCCAGTTTTAACATGGCAACATGTGGAGGTCCCGGCTTCGGCGGGATCTTCCCATGATAGGCCAGACTTAACGGATGAAGAACAACGATCTCTGGTCTCAGAGATGGAGGTTGAAGAGTCCAGTCACCTTCTAGGCGACTCTCAGGGTACTGTCGAATCTCCACGGAGTTCGTCATCGGCTAGGTATGTACCGGCGGAAGAGATTGATGGACTACTATTGAATGCACTTAATAGGTTCTTTGGCCCTACGCCGGAAACTCCTTTTGATACGGGAGATCCCGCGATGTCGACGATTGTGCGACCTCTGGCTACATCCTTTGCTTTAGCTAAAATACCTAACCATCCTCGTGTGTCAGATCCAATTTCCAATGTGCCAGGCACAGCAGCTCTCACTACTTCCACTGTGCGAGTCTTATCAGACATATCTCCCCCTCCTTTAGACAAGGCGCCAGTTAAAAAATGGGAGCTATGCCTCTTTTATACGGGCCGGATGAGTCAGGGCTAGCAATGTTACGGAAATGTTTTGGATGTTCATATTAAGGACATTCCAGGTTCTTATAACCATGACTTATTCTTCCCACCAAATCCCTCCAGAACGCCATTCTTGGTTCTCTCTTCAGGTTTTTGGTGCCGGCGGAGTCCCCTCTGCTTGGCTGCCACCCCCCACAATTGGCAGCCTAGAAACCTCGCGGACTTGTTCATTATGGACATTCAGGAGACCAAGTGGCTAGCACCATATGGTAGCGACGTGACCAAGATATTCACGAATCAATATACCCAGTCTACAAAGCGACAGTTTCAATCGCATTGGCAAGCTTTTACGTCTCGGATTCTTAGAACAAAAACAAACTGTGCCCTCGGTGGCGTTGGTTGTTAATTATTTAATTTATCTGTTCATGCAGAAACATTTATCTGAAAGTGATTTATGTGGGCAGGTTTTAAACTCCGCCCACCTCCCCGTCAGCTCAGGCCTACATGGTCTCTGGACAAAGCATCGTCGTTATTCTCGTTCCCGTACGTACCAAAGACTGCAGATTTTACAAAAGGGCAGTATTCCTTATGGCTTTGGCTACCGGGAACAGAGTATCTGAGCTGGCGGCGATGAGCAACGCACCTAATTGCCTCAGGTTTGATAGGCTTCATGAGGGTATTCACATTGCACCTTCCCCAGGATTCGTAGCCAAGATTGAGCACAGTGAACACGTGTTTTCAGAGTTCACGGTGCCGGCGTTAAAAAGGGGAAAGGTGCACCATCTTTTTTGCCCAGTGCAAGCTCTAACCAAATATTTAAGAGTGGCACCTCTAAATCACCAGGGTGCTTTATGGGTCGCAAGTCCGGGTGAACGCTTGATGGAGCGTACACTGGCTTCTCTCTTGGTCGAGGACTTTAAAGAGAAGAATCCCGGCGTTGTGGGTAAGACCCACGATTTACGCAAGGGGACAACCTCTTTACGTTTCCTTAATAATCTTTCGGTGGAAGTTATTAAGTCCACACAGTTGTGGGCCTCTAATCAGGAGTTTTTGCCTCGATTCCTTTCAGTAGCTCTGGACAAACCTTCCTTGCCATGTATAGCTTTACGGCAGAGGGTCTAGGTGGCCCTTTTAGTCACGTTTTGTTTAATTTCAAGAAAAAGGGGGGGAGGGTGCAGTCAGTGTGACATAGGACACCCTAGACCCCTCCGGAGTATGTGTTCGGAACATACGAGCTGTGATACTGGTTGTAGGCATTGTATTATAAAATTTCTCTGTAGTATTCATTGCAGGAAATTGTGCTAAAGGCCAATAATAGTGTTACAACAATTCTTGTTGTAAGTAGCTTTGGCTGTGAAGCAATAGATTTTTGAGAAATCTCGGTAGTTGCAACTACGACTTTTACTTTTGAAATAATTACTTCTGCATAAGTACACGAGTTCAGTACTTCTACGAATGTACAAGAATTCATTTATGTTTGGTTATATTTTTAGGAATATATCCACTAGTTAATGGGGTTTATATGTGCACATGTAAACTTATAAGTTTTTAGTTTTCACCACTTACTTTAAGTGGGGTGCCTTCTTAACTAGCAGATCTGTGCACAGAGTCTCAGAGTTAACCCTTTTTCAAGCAGGCTTCTTTGAAGCACGCTCCTGCTTGAAGATTTAGGCTGTATAAAGTTTATGCACCCGAATATCTCTTTTTTACAAAAGTAAGAATACTATGTGGTTGTTTGATTATCTGTTTTTCTAGAGTTATGATATGATTACGAATGTCCCCATCCAGTCTTAGAAATCAGGCATGTTCGTCAATGATGGAGGGGCCACTAATAAATTATAGGTTTGACTCCTGTAAGGAGATAAAGAAAACCTAATATTTAGTAGTGGCCCCGTAATCATTGACGACTGGGGCCCTCCCGACCATCCCCTTCCCATTTGTTGATGTATTAAGGATTTTGGTTTACTTGATATGTCAGTGAAGGAAGTATGACGCCTGAATTAGCGTCTGGTCAAAGATCCACACAAGTACATCCACGATATGATGGAAAGCTTATTGGATAGTTATTCTTATTTTATTTTTATTTTTATTTTTTACGAAGTTTTTTCGTAGTGAGAACCCAATTCATAATGACTGAAGCCATGAGTGAGGTCGCGTGCGCTCATGATGAAGGCTCCTCAGATTTTAAATGCTCTGCGCGGTAGATTCAAACTACGGCGGATTAGTGTTTGAAGAGGATGCCTTATGTAATAGGCATGTTCGTCAATGATTACGGGGCCCCTACTAAATATTAGGTTTTCTTTATCTCCTTACAGGAGTCAAACCTATAATGTAGGCCTAAAGCGTGTTGTTTATAAACATTGGAACACATGGCCGCAGCCGCGGTGCCACTCCATTCGCGCCTAATCACGATTATATTTCGGTGTATTTGTTATGCCCTGTTTTTCTACAGGATTAACTTGGGTAATGTGAGTTCTAACTGACTGGGTATAGAAGGCTGCATGCACGAAACAAGGTATGAGGAATAGAGAACACAAAATAAACACACGGTAACAAGACACACGATCACTTTTATTGAGGGACACACTTCTGTATGTTGTTTGATGATGATTAATCTGACGCATAAGAAGATATGAATATTCGTACAAGACAATTGATAGAATTTAACAAACTAGCATTAAGTGGATCTGGATGGAGCCTAGTCTCCCTCTTCCAACGTTCAGGTATTAATCTTCTGATCACTGGCTTTATTCACAAGTTTATATATTGGAGACCATAAATATTACTTCTAGGTTCCTATTTGATGTTATATTGATCACTAGTAGCTCTGGTGCACAAGGAATAATTCATAGACTAGATTAGACACGCGTATTTTAGAGCACGGGAATTCTAGTAACCTCAGGGGGGTACTGATCTAAGTTTTATATTCTTGTATCAGAAACACATAGAACGCAAATCAGTGGGCGAACATCAGATATCACTAGGGTTTCACGGTTATGTATTAGTATCTGGATATATGAGTAATTAGGAGAGTTAATATCGCCTGTTAATTAATAAACACTGATACGCTTAGCACTTCCTAATGGAATGGTCATATATGAATTATACTGGGACAAAGATATAGCCACTTCGTAGAAATATTAATAAGTGAGTCTCTACATAGCACTGTAACACTGTAGTGCTGATAGAGTGAATCTTGGGTCGTATTTGATTGGTCTGGTCCTGGTTATCTTGCGTCCGTGAGGTTGGGGGCTAGCGACTGGTTCCGCGGCCGTCCAGATGGTCCATATGTAGAAGTTCTCAAGACGGATCTCTTGGCGATCGTTGCTGGCTACACTCTTATATCCCCACTGGTTTATGTGAAGGTTATAAGGTGCACGTAGATTTCTTTTACGTGGACAGATTCTTCTATCTCAATCTGCCACGGAGTCTGCCGGCTCTGGAACTCAATTCTCAGGAACAAAACAAAGGCAGAGCTAGAGGTCAACTTAAGGGACCAGCCACTGGTTGGTGTCTATCTTTCAACTGATTTTACTGGGGGCTGGAGCTTGGTTTATAGGCTCGGTTTTGGACCCTGTAGGCCATAGGGATCTCGAGTTTTGATGGATTTATTTGAGCTCTCAATGGATACGGGAACTAGGTAAGGTGGTGATTACTGTTGTGGCACATGGCTATATGGAGCCTTCATAATGTGATATAACTGAGCCTTAGTAAGAGGTACTATTTTGGCTATACTGGAAGTATTTAGGGGAGAGAGACTGGATCTACTTTGCGAGGAGGATTGGGACAGCTGTGATAGGAGCGTCTCTCTTAGATTGTTCAGTCTTCATTCTATGGTATAGCTGAGGTGCTAATTTGGTCATCGGAGTATGCAAGAAAGGTTAATGGGTTATTGGGGGTTAATAGAGGTTAGTAAAGGTGTTAGTCATACATGGTTAGTTCATTGATAGGAAGAATTCCTGTGCTACCTGGCAATGACCCGGAAGTCAAAACAGGGGTCAGGTATACCTCCGCAGGAGTAGGGGTCTCCCTCCTCGGGTGGGTGAAAAGGGGTAGGTGCGCACCCTCTCTCTGTGATGGTCGTCCGGCGGCTGTGGCTGGGGGCTTGCCATATTACAATTGTTTGTAATAACCCTCTGTTTATGAGACAGATGTGGGTGTTCGCAATACCAAAACCGAAGGTGCCTTGACCAGCTGGTTTAATTGGTTGGGTTGTTAATTGCATGGTTTGTTGGATGTGGTGGAGACTGGGTTGCTAACTCTGCCACATTTATCTGGAAGTATGGCAATAGAAGTTAGTCACTGGCGAGGCGGCTAGCCTCGCACTGACGATCATTTGGTACAGGGTTGTGAATGGGTTGTGAGGGAATAGATGGCATGCAAAGGGTTAGTAAAGTTCTAATGGTGTTCCTTCCTACTGGGGGAAGGTAGGCTGGATAGGAGTATATATACATAAGGTTAGAGAATGTTAGTAACGGAAAATTTAAGGATATTCAGGGGGTATGCTGGAGAGGCTAGGTCGGAAGGGAGTTGAGGAGCGTGGGGGGTTAACGAGAGGGAGAGGGTTAAGGGGGGTTACGTGGAAGTTTGACCCTAAGGTCTCTGGGCGTAGGGGTGGCATTTGGCTACAGTTGGTATCGTAGCCTGGGGGTTAATGACAGGGAAGGTACGTTAGCCAAACGCTACCGGGGGATGAGCAATAAGTGGTGGTATATGAGTTTGGAATTGATAGAATCATGTGGACTGTGGGCTGTGGGGAAGAGGAGGTTAACTGTAGGTGTGTGCTTGACTGTGGATAAAAGTAGAGAAAAACATGGTGTATTATTACTCGTCAATACGATGGTTATGGACACTGTTACTCTGACACTATTTCTTGCTGATTCTAGTTGTTCCTGGGAACTGCATTTTCTATGACATACTGTATATATCAAAGAAAGCGACAGTTCGTAGAGGTAGCTTCGATATTGTTTCGTGGTGGAAAGGCGTCGAGACAATGGTAAAAGAGGGTGGGGTATACAATCTCTGGTTGGGGTAAGAATTAGAGTTACTGCATGGTGGCTAACATCTGCAGTCATTTCTGTCTAGGTCTTACAGGAATAATGGTTATATATACACTGGTGTACCCATGGGTATCATAGTTTCTTATCAATTATGACATGGGGTTTTAACAGATTACTTCTCGGATGGAAGAACATACATAGATTTATGAGGGCGGTTGGTCTTCAGAAACTTAGTCTGGCAAGACATATTACTTCTTGGATGGAAAAACATACATAGATCTAGGCCTGTCTGAACTGGTTGGCATTGGCTCAACCTAGGGACAGGGCATGGGTGTATTACATTAAGGTGTATTCATGTTCATCATCATGTAGGTAGAGGTGTAGGACACGAGGGGTAGTGTATACGCGAGGTGGGGGAAGGGTCAGTGGTTAGAAGTGATAGGCAGGTGTGGTTTGGAGCTGCTTAGCCCTGCGGGCTTCGGCCTGTCTTAACTGGTTGGCTTGGTCACCTGGTCCTTTCGTTCTGTGGGCCTTTCCTTCGGGTGTTTCTGTTCCCGTTTCCTGGTGGTGCTCGCTCGTGGCTTCCGTGGTGGGCTTCTCGTTCTGGGGCATTTTAGTATTCCTACTTAAATTTATATCATTTGGGTTGATTAGGTTACACAATACAATATTACTAAATAACAGTACACGCATATGTATAAATATCATAACATTTGTCAGAGTTTAGCAAAGCACCACGGCTGCGTGGGGAGTGCTGAGGGTAGTGAGGGAGAAGTGGCCGAGCTGCGGAGCATGTGCTTGTAGCCTCGTGACCTTGACGTCGTCTTCCCAAGAGTCAAGTTCAGAAAATAAGTGTTCGTCACGGTTATTAATCCGTCACTCCTCCTCAGAATTATTGAAATTTCTATGTATGCGATTATTTCTTGCTCTAATATTAAACAAATAAATATGTTGTATAATTTCACCTAATATGTAATGTCACAACACATCTTAAATTGTATATATTCAAATTTATTGCCGATATGTTCTGTTGTCGATTATTCCAGTCCCTGACATACCTATATTTGGTATATTACGCTATTTCGCTTTTATTTTGTCGATGAGTTTTGAAATGCTGGGTGTAAAGGGAATTCATGGTCTCCTGAAAACTCCCCAGGCCCACTTAGGGTCAACCTTTCCTGGTGCCTGGCACGGGGCTCGAACCTCTGAAGGGAGTTTAACCCTCCTAAAAACCCACAGGTTTTGAGATGCCTTGGGTGGGGTTCGAACCCTGGTTAGTGACCATGGCCCCTAGGTCAACCAGGCCCGCGCGCTAACCCACTGTACTACCACGGACGTACAAAAGTATAGTAACCTTAGTCCGATTTGTAAGAACCAGGTGATAGTGGTGTTTCCCGTGATGTTTTATTGGACTTCCCATCAACGACTATTTTACACTATACCTGACGTCAACTCGGGTAGTACATTATTGGGGTTGCGGGATATTTTCGAGGGCATTACAAAAATAGTCAGGAAAGGTTGTCCATATAATGTATATATTTAAAAGTCTGGATCACCCCTTGTCATTTTGTGCCACCACACTTTAATGAGAGTGGGTTATCAGACTTTGGGGTGACACAAAATGCAGCTAATGATCAAGGTCAGATTTCGAAACTATTACAATGATTTCAAAGTTCAGAGATCATCAGATTGGTTTGGAAGTCGATGTACACAATTTCAGTTCCATTAGTTTAAGAAACATTCACATAATATGCTATTTAGAGGGTTTAATAAAGAAGCATTCCTCTCCTGGCATCGTATAAGCGAACGCAAGCTGTTGTTCTTTTTTCTTTTTGTTTTAAGAACGTCAACAAACGCTTCGTATATTTGGGTTTGATGAAACTTTTGGGGTTCCTAGTTGTAATAATAATAATAATAATAATACTTTATTTCAGACTCACACAGTACAGAGGGGACCATACTGGGGTCCATATATACCTTACAGTAACATAAATATATATAAATATATATAAGCTACTGTACATAGGCTACATAAAATAAAAAGAAATTAAATAATACCCAGCTTGCTATCATGTAGTTCACAGCACTGCCTCAACCAAAAACAGTGGTCATCAAACTACTGTGTTACCAAAACCACTGTCCTAATTGTGTACAGTACCATGCCTCACATCATTTAGCTTCCGGTACAGTATGTTGCTATAGTACAGTATAGGAATATCGGTACTGTACTGCACTATGAGGATCAGTACCGGTATGCTAATTCTGTAGAGTAGCAGACCTGAAATCATTACTTAAGGTTAAATATAGAGCAACTTCCTCCAGTGTGCCTGGATCCTGGAGGTGTACACTATGCTTGGAGTTTGTAGCATTTTAATGATCCTGTTCTCAGAAGTGTTAAGGCGCTGAATGAATTTATATGTTAGCTTTCTAATGAGTGATTTGTAACAGTGTAAGTTCATATAGGCACATAGCGTACTTGTACTCTCATATTTTGAGAGCCCCAGAAACATTTTCATGATATTGTGATATGAGATACTTAGTCTATTCAGTGTAATTTTCTTATAGTTCCACCATAGTTGTGCTGTATACATTGGTGAGCAGTAGGAGTTGAACAATGTTATTTTTGTATCCCATGTGCACATATGAAATTTTCTTAATATTGAATTTCCTGCATGTAAAGTTGCCTTCGCTGACGACCCCTATCCTCATCATCTGAGCGATCACATGAAATATAGTGTCCTAGATACTTTACTTTACTTACTTCTTCTATAATTTCTTCATACAAATGGAATTTAGGTAGCTTTGATTTCAATAGAAGGTTAGATTTAAATATTATGATATTGCTCTTTATAGGATTAAATTTGACTGAATGTTCGATTCCAAATTTTTCCATATACTCTTAATAATTTATCCAGTCCTGCTCCAGAGGGCGCGATTAAGGCTAGGTCATCAGCATACATGAGATGATTTACAATGGTGCTGCCAATACAGCACCCAGTGCGAGTCTTGTTCAGCTCCAGACTAAGATCATCCATGTAGACGTTGAAAAGATACGGAGACAATATCCCCCCCTGCCTAACACCATTGGTTACGGCGAAAGAGCCTGACAGGATGTTGCCCCATCTTACACACATTTTTTGATTAGCATACCAGAAAATAAGTATCCTAACAATATAGCTAGGCACTCCCCTGTTAACTAATTTTTCAAATAAGGTTTGTGACACACCCTATCAAAAGCCTTACTTGCATCAAGAAAACAAGAGAAAATTGAGCTATTTAGTTTGTTGTATGTATCAATCACTTCTTTCAGCACATATATGCATTGGTCTGTGCCGTGATTTTCTTAAAGCCAAACTGATTGCTGCTGGTGACAATATATGCAGACATTCTTTCTAGCATTATCATTTCAACTACCTTACTCACCACACTAGCAAGTGCTACTGGGCGGTAGTTGTCTTTTGCTGTAATTTTACCTGATTTATCTTTAATGACAGGAACAAGTATTACGGATATCATAGACTCCGGCAGGACACCATGCGTAAATAGACTGGTGATGCAAGAACTAAGTTTATCTATTAACAACTTATCTGCATATTTAAGATGTTCTGCATATATACCATCCAGCCCACAAGCTTTATTTAGGTTAAGTTTTCTTATGGCATTCTCAAGATCACTTTCAGTCACTTTAATGTCTTCATAATTACTATCTTTCACATATTGAATTGCACCATTAGTAGACCTTTGGTTTACACTGTTAAGTAGTTCCTTAAAATGAGTTTTCCATAAGACAGCAATGTTCTCTTCACCCGTAACCCCCTCAACACTGACAGGTAATGGTGTGTTACAATTTTGCATGGATCTGATGTCCTTCCAAAAACAGTTAGTATCCTTTTCTGCCAGACTCTTTGCAAGGGCTTCCTTCCTTAATTGGTTTTCATTTTGCTTAATAAATCTAATGGCATATTTGGTCCTAGCCTTTGCTCTTTTGTGAAGTTCAAATATAGGCCCCTGTCTAGGCTGACCTACTTCAAGCCAATGAGACCTAGCATCTCTGGAGGCCTGATACAGGTCAGCCACATAGTCTTGCCAACCTGGCTTATTGAATGAGGACTTATATTTACGGCTATTAAAAATACTTTCCCCCGCTTTTGATAAAGAATCTATTATACTATTGTAAAATTTAATAATGTCCTTTCTGTGTTGTGCATCACTACATTTTGGATCCCTGCATTGTGCTACACCATTACCATCATATTGCACCCTATTTAATAAGTCCTTGGTTTTATCACAGTACATTTGGCACTCTTCATTTGAGATTACATTCCATGGAACTTTTGCCTTGATGCTATTGCTAGTTTCTGTTATTTCCGGTGCTTTATTAATTTGGATTGTTAATTCTATAGGTATGTGGTCGTCATCCGTAATGTCGTATCTTATGGCCATTTCTGAGATAGAGTCATGAAAGTCAGAGCTAGAGATTGCATGATCAAGCCACGACCTGGTCTCCCATGCTTCACTAACATATGTATAGCTATTTTCTGGAAGCAGGTTTTTGGAGGACAAAATTAAACCTTGCTCCTCACAAAACCTTAACATATGTTTAGCAAACATGGAACCACCCAACTCGTGAGGGGTAGCATTCCAATCACCTACCACTGAGTAACACGTTATCTCTAATTCAGAAATTAGGCCACCAAGCTCCCCTAACTTTTCCAAATAAAGTTCTTCATTTTCTGCACATTGATACGGTAAGTAAACACAAAATATTGCAAATTTTCTGTGTCCCACTTCCAGCTGTATTCCCGCACACCAGCTTAAATTTGTCTCAATGGTTTTAATTACACTATCTAGCAACGATCTCCACATTATTGCAACTCCCCCTGGGGGGTGACCTGCCACAATACCATCACGTGTGTCCGTAGTGGAGACCCCGTACCCATGGAAATCTTTATCTAATATGTTCAAATTACCTAAGTCCTGTTTTGTGTACCAGGTTTCCTGAAGGCAGACTATGTCACTGGTCCTTAATGTAGATACGATGTCAGGTCGCAACAGGAGATTCCTCTTTGTTTTGGGGAGTCCTCTGCAATTGTATGAAGTTACTTTTATACTTGCTGCTGTTGTTGGTATCCCCTCCATTACTGCGAGTTGGATAGTGGTGTGCGATGCCTCCAAGTCCCAGAAGCCTCTGCACTGTCCTCATTGGGATATTGTCTTGGTTCTCTGTACCAGTTGACATATGCATCTTCTGGCCACAGGTCAGGATTCATGAAAACATCTGGATCTGGACATTCGCTAGTTATACAAAAGGAGGCACAGGTAGTGGACCTGGAGAGGGTGGTCAGCTGTCTTACCTCTATATTTATATGTAGATTATCAGCCAAGTATGTCTTGAGATTCTCAGCAGTAACACTAGGGTTGAATCCTGTGGCAAACACCCTAGCTAGTCGGGGCCTTTGATGGTATTGAGGCCAGTATCCTTGACCCTACCTTTAATTCCTGGCTGGTTTCTCGGTCTAGGGTGAACCTGCTCGCCTTCCCTAGAGTAGCGAGGCTTGCCATTCACCCATTTGACCATAGTCCATGGGTTTTCCCTTGCATTGGCTCCTTCATTTGGTTCAGTTTGTGTAGGTAAATTTGAGGATGGTGTAGCTGGCACTGTATTATCTTCTCTCGTTGCCGACGATAAAGATTGCTGTTGTGTTCGGTGTTGTTGCTGTTGTGGTCGCTGCTGCTGCCACACCTGGTGTTGCCTTTGATATGAATGCTGCTGCTGGGTTAGTTTGGATTGTTGTAGTTGTCGCTGGTGTTGTTGTTTTTGTTGCTGCTGCTGCACCTGCTGTTGTTGCTGCTGCACCTGCTGCTGTTGTTGCTGCTGCACCTGCTGCTGTTGTTGCTGCTGCACCTGCTGTTGTTGCTGCTGCATCTGCTGTTGTTGCTGCTGCACCTGCTGTTGTTGCTGTTGCACCTGCTGGTGCTGCTGCTGTTGTGGTTGTTGTGGTTGTTGCTGCTGCTGTTGTTGCTGCTGTTGATGCTGTTGTTGTATGGGTCGCTGTTGTTGCTGGGGCTGTTGTGTTTGGAGTTGTTGCAGCTGTTGCTGTTGTAGTTCAGCCTGCTGTTTCTGGTGGTGGTGTTGTAGGCCTATGGGTGGTTGTTGTTGTTGATGCTGTTGTTCTAGATGCTGCTGCTGTTGTTGTGTCACTTGTGCCTGTGGTTGAGGTGGAGCGTTAGTAGAGTTATTTTCTAACTTATTCACTCTGTCACTTTGTAAACCAACTATATGAATTTTAGCGATTTTCTGAAGATTTTACCATATTGAGCAATATTCTATCGTTTGTGGAGTTACTCTAGTGTTTTTCAGTATTAACTGAACTATAGAATACCAACTATAGAATATTTTAAATATCTAGTTATATGTAAAGTTTTGATTTGGCAACACTGCTTTTGGCTCGGGAATTTCTTAAATCTTAAATCTTCGATCAACAGTTCAACATTGAACCCCCCTGATGCTACTCTCCTTGACGCGGTTGGGGGGCTTCAGTGACTAATTTTGAGTAGTGTTTCATTCCTCATTCTATGATTTTCCCCTTCTATTCTTATTCTGTCCCATCTAAACGCCTGTGCAGTAATCTGGAGACAACCCTCCAAGCAAACTGCACATTTAAACAATAAGAAGAAGAAGAACATTGAACACGCCTCGATCTGCAAGTTTCAGACTATCAGTGAAGTTTGGTGAAGGAAAACCGCGTCTATTACGTGTAGTGTGTTGAATCAATTTAGTCCTAGGCTTTGTTAAGTGGTTAAGTAATAGGCCTACTATGTATTCTAACCTTACTTAGCCTAAGCCGAGCTTAACTGAATTGGAATCGGTTTCATAAATGAGATGGTCAAAATATATCTTCGTTGCGGGCAGGGCAATTGCTTACACTTACACTTAGACACTTACACTTAGTTGTATTCCGTCCGTTAGTGACACAGTTGAGCTGGGGCTCCACTGCGACCAGGCAGCTCCCTTTCTTCCACTCTCCATTCCAGAAGTCGGTTGGAGTTGGTGCTGGGGTATCCTGGTGTTGGTGGCCGGTCCGGTATTTTGGCCAGCCACATGTCCAAGTGTTTCTTGAAGGTGTCTGGAGACACCCCGGTCATGTTCCTGAGAGGGGCTGGTATACAGTTGAACAGTCTGGTTCCATTGTATGTAAAGCTGTGATGGATCAGGGATTTGATTTTTTGTGTTGATCCAGGCGTAGTCCTCACATAGCACAGCCTCCCTCGCCTTTGGTGCTGAGTCTCTTGGATGTTTGGGTTTGGTACCTTTTTTTCCAAAATCTTCCAGACGTAGATGATGATGTATCTCTCCCTACGTCTTTGAAGTGAGTACAGCTGCAGCTCCTTAAGTCTCTCCCAGTAGTTAAAGTGTTGAAACCCATGGATTTTACTGGTGAATGTCCTCTGGGTGGCTTCAATTTCTGTTATTTCTCCTACTTTTTGGGGAGACCAGAGCTGGGAGCAGTACTCCAGTCGTGGTAGGACCAGTGACTTCCACAATGTTAGCATACACCTCTCATTTCTTGTGTGGAAGGTTCTCAGGATCCAGCCTGCTATTTGTTTTGCTGTTGTTGTGGCTTTGGTAATATGCTGGGAAAAAGTGGCGTCACTGCTCATATTTACTCCCAAGTCCTTCACTGTGTCCTTGGCGGTAATTTCTTGCTGTCCACTTTTGTAGTTGGTGTCGTTTTGTAGTGCTCTCTTGTTCCCGTACCTTAGAAGCTCGAACTTGTCTCCGTTTAGGGCCATGTTGTTTTCTTCTGCCCACTTCAGGATTTTGTCCAAGTCTTGTTGTAGTAGCTGAGCATCATGTTGTGAGGTGATTTTCTTCATGAGTCTGGTGTCGTCTGCAAACGATGTGGCTGTTGAGTGTTCCAGGTCCCTGTCGATGTCTCCTATCATGATGAGGAATAGGAGAGGTCCCAGTACTGATCCTTGTGGTACTCCGCTGATGACCCCACCTGCTTCTGATAGGCTTCCTTGAACCGTGACTCTTTGTTTTCTGTTGGTGATGAAGCTGGGGAGCCATCTTCCAAGGTCTCCCCCTATTCCCAGTGATTTGAGTTTATGTAGAAGGATCCCATGGTCCACCTTGTCAAAAGCTTTGGCGAAATCTAGATATATGACGTCTACATTTTCTCAGTCTTGAATATCCTGTAGGATTTTGTCGTAGTGTGATAGTAGTTGTGAGAGGCAGGAGCGGCCTTTTCTAAAGCCATGTTGCCCCTCGTTGAACGCCTCATTATCTTCCAGGAAGCTGACCATCTTAACTCTTATTGTTCTTTCTATGATTTTAATAAGGTGTGACGTCAGCACCACTGGTCTGTAATTTTTGGCTATGCCTTTACTACCCCCTTTGTGTATTGGTGTGACATTACCTTCTTTTAGGGATTGTGGTACATATCCAGTTTGGAGGGACTTGCTCCACAGCAGTTTTAGAGGCAGGGCTAGCTGATGTTTGCAGTTTTTTAGCAGTTGGGCATGAAAGCCGTCTGGTCCTGCTGCAGAGTTTGTTCCAATCTTGTCGATGGCTGCTATTATGTCCTCTGTTGATACTGTTACCGAGGAGAGTTGATGTGGTGTCTCTGGAGCGTTGCCAAAGAAAGTCGTTGCATTCTCGATTTTCTTGTCTTCATTTGGCGGGCTGAAGACACTTTCATACTGCTGTTTGAGTATCTTGGCCATTTCGGTTGGGTCACTCTCAAGTTCGCCCGTAGGTTTTGCAAGTGGTCCTATTGTTGTGGTGTTCCTGAGTCTCCTTTTTGCATATGCATAGAAGAATTTGCTATTTACTCGTATGTTTGCAACTGCTTGTAGTTCTTCGCGTGTTCTTTGCTCTTGGTGTGACTGGATGAGTTTACGTTCAACTTCATCAAGCTCTTCTTGTAGTTTGGTGATATTGTGCGCATAGCTGGTCTTCCTTTGCTTGGCTCTCAAGTACGTCCTTTTCTTCATTAGTATTTTTCTATCTCTGGGAATCTGCTTGATCTGCTTCCTGCTTGATTTGGGTGGTATGGTGTTTTTACAGGTCTCCAGGCATTGTTGCTGGAGGATACCGAGAGTTTCGTCGACGTTTTTATCTTCGAATAGTGCCCTCCAATCAGTTCCTGCCAGTTCTGCTCTCAGTCTGTCCCAGTCTATATCTTTGCTGTAGAAGTTGAGATCTTTCAGAGAGGTGCAGGGTATTTGGCTTGATTCCTGTTGACATCTTCTTGGTGGTGTGGCGGTTTGGTGTGGGGGTTCTAACTTTGATGAGGCTGTGGTCGGACATTATAGTTTTTACAGTTTCGTACGAGTGTACCAGGTCGAAGTTGTTGCCAAATAGTAAGTCCAGTGTGTTGTTGCCTCTTGTAGGTTCCTCGATGTATTGCTTCATGTATGCATTGTCCATGATAGTCATTAGCTCCTTGGCTTGCTGTTTTTCCTCCCTGGTTCCTCCATCTATTTTCATGGTTGCCCAATTGATGATGGGCAGGTTGAAGTCTCCTGTGATGATGACATCTGTAGCGGGAGTTGGAAGATTTTGTAGGAGTGATTGTATTTTCTCTGTGACCTCCTTGAAAATTTCCCCTTTGGTGTTTGGAGGTCGATACAAAATTATGATGAGCATGTCGGTTTGTCTTATGTGTACTGCTAGTAGCTCTGTTGTGCCGTTTGAGAATGCCACTAAAGTTTCGGTATTTGCAGCCATATCCTCCCTTAGGTAGAGTGCTACTCCTCCGTGGCTTCTGTCCTCTCTGTCGGCTCTGAATAGAGTGAAATTATTATGGATATTGATCTCTGCATCCAAAATGTTTTCGTTCAGGTGTGTTTCTGTGAGGGCTAGAAAAATTGAGTTGTCTTCCTCTGCAATTTCTCCCAACATAGGGACTTTACATTGATTGTTTCGTGGGTAAAGTCCTCTGATGTTGCCCACAACAAAACTAGTTAGTGGTAGTTGCACCTTCCTCTGTGGTTCATGTCTGGCCCCTCGGTTTGGGCTAGGAATCTCTCCATTATCACTTGAGACCGTTTTTCCACTTCCAGAAGACGTCCCATTACTACCTCTAAAAAAGCACCTTGGTCGGGCATAGCCGTGTGTACCGCTGCTGGTCTGGCCTTGTGAGTTTGCTGGATGGTTGGCCAGCTTCTGAGGGCATTGCGTTGGCTTTCTATTTTTTCCTCATATGTTGGTGTGTAAGCAAATTCCCTTTGAATGTGTCCTGTAGCGTGTTCCCTTGGTCTGTTGACGTTGTTTCTTGGCGTCAGTATTTTGGTTCCCTTGATGTGTGGAAGATTGCAGTCTCTCATAGTACATGCCCTTTTGTTGAGTGAGATTCTGCATACATATGGGTGGTAGTCGATGCATTTCCATCCACGCTTGCAACCTATTCTTTCATCCCGCCCGTGCTTCATGAATTTTGCACATTGTTCTTGGACGTGAAACTGAATGGCATTGAAATACCACTACTTGTAGACTCGGGCGCCACTTTCACAGCAATTCCCGTCCAGTTTGTGGAACTATTAAAGGTGGGTGTGCATGCTATTTTTTTCCTTCACAATCATTACCGGCAGTGTGCACTATAGCTTTTGGTGTAATATTTTCTGCTACAATGGCTTAATTATTTATATAATGGCCAAAATAGGATATGGGTGACACTTTTCTGGATTCGGAGTTTAAGCGCTCTGATGCCGTATGCCCAGGAACACAACAAGCTCTTCTGACAGGTGGAAATGGAGCCTATGGAGGATAGTGACATAGCCTAGTTCCGATTCGTTTGCCAATACTGAGGGTGATAACCGTGATTATGGCAAAGAAGAACCTCAAGTTATGAATATTGGTGGTGTCCAGGCTTATATGTATGAACCTGTAGGACGAGATCCAGCAGCAGGAGAGGAGGGAGAAGCAGCTGCAGCTGTACTTGTACCTGGGGTGGCACCAAATAAACAGCGTCTGAATAGGCCTATGCAGCCTAATGCAGGCCAATGAATGGTAATTATAAACCTCTATTATATAATTGGGGTAAAACTGACTTTTTGGACCGACAGCGATTTCAGTAAGTTTTATTTTGTTTTTGTATTTGTTCCTTCAAATATAGTGTTGTTTTATACTGAAGAGGAGCGGAAATGAGTATTTACCCATTATCCAACAATCTAAAAACACGCCCCTAGCCTATTAGATTATTATTATTATTTGTTTTAATGTTCTAGGCTATTAGCCTAACCTAACAACCTTACCTAACCTAACCTAGTATATGGGTGGGGGCTGCCGCCCACACACCCCCACTGGTTGGGTTACTTTTTTTTTTTTTTTTTTTTTTTTTTTTTTGTATGTGCTATTAGCCTAACTTAACAACCTAACCTAACCTAACCTAACCTAGTATATGGGTGGGGGCTGCCGCCCCCACACCCCCGCTGGTTGGGTAATGGCTGAAAAACTTATTGTTTTACAGTAGGCCTATATATGAATTTTAGCGTTTTTTGTTTTTTTCTCCCTTATAATACATTTCAGCTCTTAATGACATATATATATAGCAATGATGTATTATGCTCTACCGGACCTATTAGGCCTAAAAAGATCGATGGGCTAACTGTCGGTCCAAAACATCAGTATAACCTATAATTGTGTAGTCCCACGTCATAGACTGTGATTAACCCGGCAAGCGCGATAGGCCTCACGGAAGGCTTCCTATAGGGAACGCGATAGGCCTCACGGAAGCAAGACCATAAAAAAAGCCTTCCAAAAAAAAAAAGGGCCTATCAAAACAAAGGAATTTGTCTCTAGGTGAGATAATTCCCCTCCAGTACTCATCCATGTAAATCTCACCCACCCCCTCCCCTCCTTCCCCACCTTATTCTCCCCTCCCTCCCTCCTCAATTATCACCTATTTTTCCTCTTATTATCATCATTATCGGTTATTTTTCTCTCCCGCAATAATGTAGCACAAGTGGGTTGATCCGATCCGAAAGATCGTTATGTAACACCCAGGACACCGCCCCGCTCGTCTCAGTTACCTCACAGACAGCGAGAGAGGAGGGTTGCCTGTGGCTCTCTCGCCTGAGATTATGACCGGGTGGACAATATCTTCTCCACTCCAAATGCTTTTCCACTAATTTTAGCACCTTGAAGGTTCATATATACATCATATATGTAAAATAAAAGCATACCGAAAACAAATAATGCTCTATATTGTAAATATAACGAATTCTGTCAGAATCAAGGCTAGAAATACACAAATACTACCCTAGCCCCTAGGTCTATATCGCGCTTGTCAGGTTTAAAGAAGTGTTTTTCCCGATTTGTATAGCCTGTAGATTAGGCTATAGCCTACGGGTATAGCCTAATATTTATCAGTGTTTACTTTATGACAACAATTTGTTGGTGTCTGTAATATTAGGACAATCACAGCTTTTGGTTATATTTATGTACTCTTAGAAACATTCACTGACATGAATGTAGGCCTAGCCTATTATTAGGTAGGCATTATTAATTGGTCATATCCAACATCACTATTGAGGCCTTGGGTCATATTGGTAATTATAGGGAATAGGCTCACTCTTATTTTTTTCAGGTAGATCCTCCAGATTTTGATAAATGAGTGTTGTTTTTCATGGTTTTAGTTATAATTCCAATGTGGGATATAAGATGGGTTGAGGGGAGGCCTCAACCCCCCCCCCCCCCCCCCCCCCACCCCCCCCCCACTCCCCCCCCACCCCCCACACACACACAAACACTCTTAGTTGAAATAATCATCTATGTTGTCATCTATGTTGTTTCCATAAAGAAGGCGTTTGAAAACAGTAAGGATGTCCGAAGGAGCTCTGAGACTCGAGTGATTAGACTAAGCGTTCTTTCTATTAATATCGGGTTTTATAATTGTTATCAAAATTATTCTCCCACAGTGGATTATACATGAGTACAGTATAAGGATTCTACAGACCTATATTGTCCCTAATAAAGTATGTATAATAAGGCGCCTAGCCTATTCCTTATAATTCTCCTATTTTTCAGTAAAGATAGCTTAGTTAACCCACTCACTACGGGAGACGTTCTGGAACGTCCTAGCAATTTACAGGCTTTTAAAGCCGTAGAATTGAGTTTCAGTGGGCGGGAGCACGACAGACAACCCGTCCGCCTCCCAGCCCTCAGGCCGCGGCACTGAGACATCTACCCCGTCCTGCAGCGCTGCCAAATACGAATGTAGCGCGCCGCTATTCATATTTAGAAAATCTTTGCCAATGTCTATGGGAGCGCTGCGGATGAGTCCCGTGTGCTACGAAGCTCGTTCTGGTATCAAACAAATAATGATAAACAAAACCATTCTTAGAACAAAAGTAAAAATTGTCAATTACAGTACCGTACTTACAGAAGAAATCACCCTTGTTGGTATATGAAAGAAAACAAGGAATTTATTACCGAAACTACTAATTTTCTCATGGTTTTTCTTTTCGGTTTTAGGTAGTTTTCAACATTATAAAGTAGTTAAAGTTAGTTACAATCCCCGGCTAAAGTGTTTTCCCCATTTACCAACGATCTTAAAATACTCAGATGTATGTCATTTTCAGAGTAAAATAACAATAATGTTTTGCCTTTGGATACAGGATGGGTTGAGGGGGGGCTTTTCCCCCCCTCACCCCGCCATGAATTATTGAAATCAGCATCTATTTTGACAGTAAGGGGCATAAATAAGAGTTTAACTGCCGTCAATATGGAGAGTTTTTCTGTTTTTACAGTGCTTTATATAGTGCACATAAAATGTTTCTCCGGTGGTTAAAACAAATGTTTATATAATCTTTGCAACATCCTTATCCTATAATAGCCTTCAAATATTGAGAAAAAATTAGTGGTAGTTTCGGTAATAAGTACCAAAAACAAAATATTTTATATCATGCAATATTGTATCTTATCAGCTAAGAAACAAAGTTATGTTAGGTTATATCTATATATCTAGGCTATTGCCAGATGCCTTGATCCCCAAAGTGGTGGCCACAAATGAATCACCTCCATGCACCTCTGTCAACCAGCACCCCTCATCCCACCCAGCACCACTCACTCATATAGCCTACTTGTCAACTCCATCTTTCCACCTCACTCTCGGTCTGCCTCTTCCTATCATCTGCCCTTCCACCTCACTCTTGTACACTCTCTTAAGTCATTCTCTCACTCACTGTACGTTGCACATGACCAAATCACCTCAAGGTGTTTCTTTTCACACTCCAGCACATCCACACCACACCGCTCTCGTACTTCCTCATACGTCCATCTATCTCTCCTTGCAACTCCACATGCACTTCTCAAGTTACTGATTTCCACCCTCTCACTCTTGATCTATATATCTCCATCTCCAACAACGTCCAGGCTTATCTCCCGTACGTCAATGTCTGGATTACCACACTATCATGCATTGACTTCTTTACTTCCATGCTCATCACCCTCTTCCTTGTCACTGCTTTCAGCGTTCTTACAACCCTCTTCCCCTATTGTACCCTCTCCTGCACTTCATCCTCTATACTCCCATCTTTACTTGTCACACTGCCCAAATTATTAAATGAGCTGACATTCTCCATAATCTGACTGTTTAATCTCACCTCACACTCTGTGACTGCATCCCTTTCGCAAAGACCATAACCTTACTCTTCACCACATTTATCTCAGATTCCGTTTCTCACACGCAGTTCCAAACTTATATACCAGACCCTGCAACTCCCATTCATTGTTACTCATCAGAATTGTATTACAGTATAAGCAAACAGCAGCACTGACAACTTCCACTCTTTTCCCTCCCTTATCAGGGGCACAACAACATCCACTGCACTTCCTTGTATTTGTTTCATGACTCCATCCATATAATCATGAACAACCATGGGGACATCACATACCCTTGCTATAAACCAAAAATCAGATCAAAGAACTCGCTCTGTTCATTGTCCACATACACTGCTGCTCTTGCATCCTCATACATGCTCTTCACTGCTTTCAGCAACTTACCAGCTACCCCGTATATTCTCAGTACTGTACTTTCCACAAACCTTCTCTATCAACTCTGTCATAGTCTTTCTCCAAGTCTATAAAGGCAGCATACAACTTTTGTCCCTTCTCCAAATGCTTCTCAACTACATATCTCGAGGAGAAAATCTGGTATACAAACCCTCTTCCCTTCCTTAACCCACCCTGTTCCTCACCTAGGGAACCAGTACAGTATCCATTTTTCCATTCTCACTTTTTTCCCGATGCTGAGACATATTCCCCCATGATTACCACACAGTCCTCTCTCCCATTTACAACTGTACAGTGGGACAATTATGCTTAATTTCCAGTCTTCTGACACATTTTCCTTCTCTCATGCTAGTCTACACATTATTCATACCCATTCAATCACTATCTCACCACCATATTTCAGCATCCCGCCACACACTTCATTTATCTCAGATGCTTTAACCATCCTCACCCTCAATGGACACAGCCATCTTGGCCCAATAGACTACAGACATTCGAATATTTTAGTTGAATGACCAAAGTTTAGGTTTTGCTTGTTAAGTCTGTTTACCGAAATATTCTACTACCCATTAACTTATCTCTATTGCTATTTGCAGGTGCCGATGTGGAAACTGTGCTACAATGGACACAGAAGATGAATGCAAGTGTTGTCAGTAAATTATCAAGGTTAGTATGAGTGTAGCAACATCTTTATTTGTAACTCCTGCTTCAATTACCTCATAAACCACTGAACTAGGAGTAACTGTAAACACAATATTTCAACCACTTGCATACAGTAAATGATTCATGAACTGCTGCAGAAGTACCACAATAATTGTCTCACAGCAAAACATGAAAGATGTCAGAAGTGCGGCTGCGAGTCAAGAATGGTGGTGGTGGATGGCAGCAAGAGTAGTGCTTGTAAAATGAAATAATTACTTTCAGCCTCTCGATGGCCACTTGCACTTGGTGTTGGTCTGCTCCTTGGTAGAGCCGTATTTGAAATAATGCGTAATGGTTGGTAGCCTATAAAGTCCTATTTAATTATAAATAATTAATGTTTCCCAGGTCTTGCAATAACAATGTTCAATTAATTCCCACAATAAGTTGTGGTTGTGTAGTCTTTTTACATTCAATACCAATCACTTATCTGCAAATAGGGACAACCATTCATATTATATCTTTATGAAGGATGCTACCAAAATGGATAGCATCTAGTTGCCTGATCTCTCCCAAGATTAAGATCTATGGATAGGCCTACAGTCAGTGGTTGCCACAGTTTATAAAGAATGTGTCCTGGGTTATCCCGCTTTTCACAATAAGCAGAGGACATTTACACAAAGTTCATTTTCTTTCCTGTTAGCTACCACTCCTTCAGATCTCCAAACAACACATTGCACCTCCTAGGGGTATCGGTTAGAGCTTTCTCATGTAACTTTAGCATATTGCAAGAAGTTACTAAAATTGGCGAGTTGATAACATTTGTTAACCATAATCTACCTCACTACAGAAAGACAAACCATATGATCGTAAGTACAATATTATGCATATACTCAGGCACATACCCCTTTGCTGGAGGTGGCCGGCTAGAAACAGAACTCAAACAGAAACCTGTAAGTTCCTAATTCTTAGGAGACCACTTTTGCGTTCCCTCGCCACTTTCTCTGTCTCGTTGAGTGGGATAATTTTACAAGGGTAGGATCATTCATAGCCTCCTGCCCCCATGGTGAAGTACATAGTTAGTAAATTGACAGATAACTGGAATTTTCTCTACATTGTTAGAAGATGAACTGTTATCAGATAGGCCTATTGCACTGATTCATAAAACTAAATAATTATTTGTTCGGCAATCTCTTTTTTATTCTCAATATGTTGAAGAGAAATGTCGAGAAGCTGAACCAGTTCCCAGTTGCATGATAGAACACCCAGGCTTCCATTCAATAGCACTGTGCCCGTGGAATCTCCAGGCTGTCTACTTTGGATACAGACAGCTGTATGGCGAATGCAAAGAGCTGGCATAAATGAGTATGTATTTATTATGTATTATTGTTATAATGTATTCTGCAATGGTTATATTTATTTTACATAAATTGAATAAAAAATACAAAAATCATTTATATATTTTATTACAAAACCAAAACAATCTTTGCTTATTTAGTGACAAATGTGTAGGCTACAGTTTGCATGACTATATCATCACTTTCTATTTTTAATCCATGTGGCACCAAAACCCCACTCCCTTCAACCACGTTATCACTCATCTATTCAGTTCACAAGCATTCTTCATTCATACCTATTCATCACCATTTATCTTGCCTGTTCTTCAATAATCTCTCTATCTTCCAATGCATCACACCACCACTGCTCCAATCACTGCCTCTTTTCCGTCTCTTACATTTAGCGAAGACTCAAAATACAGTACCCTACTCACCACACCTTCTCTCCTCATTTACACACCTTCAACTAATAACTCTCCATTTGCATCTTTCGCCGACACTTCCCTATTTTGTTCTCCTTTCCTTACTCATTTACCTCCTTCCAGAATATCTTCTTACATCCCTCAAAATTCTTTCACAATCTTTGACCCCCACCTCCATTTCCATCCCCTAAAACCCTCTCAAACAAGTCTCTTCGTTTTAACTGCCTTTCTCTCAGTATCATTCCACCACTCGCTTCCCTTCTGATACATATGCCATTCACTCTCCTTTTACCACATAATTCCTCTGCACTTGCTTTCACCCCTTCCTTAAACTGTTGCCATTCATCCTCTATTTCTCTCAGCTTTCCCTTCACTAGATAATGATCAGACAAACCATCAGCCTCATCTCTCAGCACATTGCACATCTATCAGTCAACAGAATCTTTCCCTTGTCACCAACACATAATCCATAATATGATATATATTTACCAACACACAATTAACATAAAAATATACCTAATTAATGAAACTTAATGAATATAGGTGGTACTCTAAGGACTCGAACCTAGGATACTCACACCAAAATTCTGCGCACTAATCATTAGGCTATCAAGACAAATTGTGATTTATTTCAGGCGCTACAGATATGCAGCATATAGGCACTTTGTTCGGTGGTGCTGGGGTTATCTTGGGAAGGACATCCGAGTAACCCTTCCTTCATGCGTCGTCCTCCGTATACGGAAAGAGTACCCATCGGACACTGGACATTATCAGGGATTCAAGTTACCAGTGCTGGATGAAGATCCCTGACTGCAGCGGGTCTGGAAGTGGGCCACAGCCTCACTTTTATCAGGTCGGGGTAATGTGGCACACAGAGCACCTGGGTCCACCACTTCTCCATGCAGGTCTTTGAAAGGTCCCGGTTTCCTCAATACCTCGGTGAACAAGAGGCCCAGGAGACTGTCCACATAATCTGAATTTAAAAATATAAGAAAATATTAAAATTAATAAAGTATGTTTCATGTCGATATCTGACTAAAACACGTCCACTGTCTGACGTCATCACCATTGTCTGTGTAGTTTAAAATTAGGCTGTGTGGATCGTTATATGAATTTTAAGTTTTACTAAACTATTTTTACAACCATTATATACATTGGCCCCCATTTTTTTTTTTTTTTTTTTTTTTTATGGGGGTGGCCGACTCAAGACAGAGCCCGAACAGGGTCATTTCAAACATAAAAAAAAAAAACGGAACATAAAATCACACACATCTAGGTCGTCCAGGAGACATATTCAGAGATCCAGGCCCATTTGGGGTCTCCAGTTAAGATTCCCAGGTCCCAGATCCCCCGGAGAGGCGCCAAGTTCCGCAAGCAGACCCACAGCGAAGCTTTCCACCACAAGCCCACCCACCATTCTTCCAGGCGCACCCTTCACTACCATCGTCTCCCCGGGCCAGGCGCCTGATGGACTATTATCTAGTCCACCCAGCGCCCGACCCTCTCTCCCAAACAACCGCGTTTACATTCATCTATTCACAAGCATTCTCCATTCATTCATGTCTACCACCACCTCCCTTGCCTGATCTACAGTCTGTTGTAATACCTGATTAAATGCAATTAGGTAGTAGAAGCTACTGATATTTTCAAAATTTCCAATGCAAATATACTTGCATTAAATATGTTGAGTACAAGTCAAATTACGCACAATAACAGTTTATTTTAGCTACTACAATTTTAAGCAGTTGTGAATACACTTTTATCGTGTAATTCGTCTTATACTCATCATTATTCATATAGGCATATTTATATTGCAACTTAAACAAACAAGTAGCTTCTAATAACTATTCTGCTTTTAATGGGGAATTATAAAGACAATGTATATAATTGTTGTGAAGATATAGTTTGTTATACCAAAATATCCATATGCCGATCCATGCAGCCTAATGTTTGACTACTATACACAGACAACGGTGATGACGTCAGAAAGTGGGCATGGTCTAGTCAGATATCCAGATGAAATGTACTATAGTGTATTAAGCACAAGTAGGACACTCTCTTTAGCTTAATTAAATACCCGATACCTAATGATAGTCTATCTATCTATCTACTGTATATACCCTGGCACCTACCCCATTTTTTTTTTTTTTTTTTTTTTTTTTTTTTAGGGGGTGGGTAGTACCACGTAATAAATGAAAACAGATAAAATATAACCTCTGTTACAGTGCAATGCCATACCTTCAAATATAAAACTAATGTTTCATACATCTGTATTATTTAACTCATTTATTTTCACCGGATGAAACTGATCATGTGTGAGGCAATATTAAGCAGCATATCTATTATGAGTGGCTTGTTCTTGTGATAATGCAGATGTACTGTACGAGGATTCACAAACAGCAGTTAGAGTGAGGAGTTTACAGTTTGTGCTGGAGTTCACAAGACCAAGTTTATATAATTAGCACCATATTTCACTAACAAATCACCAAAATATCTGAGAAATATTGATGGAGACTTTGCTATTTACTGCCAGTTGAAAAAAAAGAATACAGTGAAGATCTGAGGAGATGGTTGGGTATCAAGAGTGTCAGTGATGAAATGCGTAGAAGCAGGCTAGGATAGTTCCACATGTGGAGGGAGCTGCACCAAGGGGTAGACCAAGACAGATGTGGGATCAGACCATTTGGTCTGAGCTTTAATTAAAAAAACATGACACTGAGGCAGCTCTGAACAGGGCTGCCTGGAGCGCTGCCCTTAGGACGTGAGACTGGAATCACACGTGTGGAAAAATCGGTCTGTAATTTTATGTATGATAGTCCACGCAGACACGCATTAAGAAATGTACATTTATGGAAAGGTATACCTAGTGAGGTAATGTGTGGCAACACCATCCAGAATATTAAATCTAAATACAGTACCTGTATGAAAATATGTTAATTGAACACGGGACCTTACGAACATGGCTCATTCCTATAAAACACAAATAGGTAAATACTTACCAAAAGTTGGTGGAGTTTTTTTGGCACAAACTGAATATCTTCCCTTCTTAGCCTTAGGGAATCTTATCTCGTACGCTGGCTTTCCATCTGCACCTCTGGCTTGGCGCCTATCGGCATTTTCGTTAAAATGCATTGCAGCCAGCTGCAGTCTACAATTTAGGAAAAATAAAACTAAGTATGTATGTATGTATGTATATACTCAGGCACATACCCCATAATAGGGGGTGGCCAACTCAAGACAGAGATAGAACAGAAAAATAAATGATTAAACAAAACAAACATATAATTCAGACATAATTAGGCTGCCCATGAGAAGACCAAGAAATAAAGGATCATTGGAGTCTCCAGCAATCCCCAGGTCAAAGATCTCCCGGAGAGGTTCCGGTGTTAGCAAGCAGACACGCAGCGGAACACACCGCAATACTTGCCCACACCATATCCAGGCATAGCCCGTTTCATACTGACACCAGCTCCCCAGGCCATGCGCATAAAATATACATAATATGAACGCCAAGTAGGTGTTGGAAAAAGACTATGAAGCATATGAATTTCAGCTTCTAAGGGGTAAACAGTGTAAATGGAGGCATATTATGAAAATGATTGTGAACAGAAATGTATAATATACTGTACTTGTGAAATGACTGGGATTTTACTAGTGACATCCAAGTATCAACTGAAGAGTTAATGAACCGTTTGGTTATTGGGGTAATATGTGATGTGCACTGGTAGGCTGTATTGGTTTAGACACACAGGAAGGATAAATTAAAGCAAGTGGGTGAAGATAATCAGATCTTTCTAAGTGGGCAGAGAGACGAGTAGAGGTAGACCAAGAATGACAATGGGATACATACATACATACCATTTATTAAACTATACAATTAACTACCAAACAATCTTGATACAATCACAGACACAACTGCAATCTCCTCATGGTCAAGTCAAGAGACCAACCTCGAAATTAACAAGTCAAGGATCACACTCCAGAAGAGGATCTGCTCAAAATCCAATTGGAGAAATCAAAAATATATTATAAAATACCTAGATACACGCACACATGACAGACATGCATGCACGTGTGAGCCCTGGTCATCCAAAGATGGTTGTGAAGACAAAGGGTTATCCTCAACTGTTACACAACAGTTATGTGGGAATCCCTGGCTCCAGCACCGCATTACTACCTCCAGCGACCAATATGACTGTTGGAAGCAGAACGCTACTCCCAATTACAGGGCTGTACGTCCTTACTGGCATCCCTGGGCTATATGCTATTGTCAACCACTTTGATGTGATACTGGAAAGTGTAACAGGTCAATGAATCAATACACTTTCCAGCAAAGACTGCATTCTGTGACCAACACATTGGCCACATAATCTGGATGATGGGCGTCCCCACCTGCCAAGGGATGATGTAGCACTGCCTAATGGATAGGCATTGGGCGTGCCGTTACACTATATTCGATACTGTATAAGGGAATTTAGTGGAGATTTACCACAAGTCATTAGACCGAGATACCCAATCTCTTGCCGTCTACCAATGGCACGGCCTGGGAACTGAACTGCCGACCCTTTTATCAGCAGTCTACTTAATACTTCACACCATTTTCAGATTGTTTGCTAAGATTTTGAAATATATATTTTGAATGCAAATATTATTGAAATATTTCATCTTACAATACGTACATATATACATAATTACTGGTTGTAGCCTACAACTCATCTCCTGCTACATTTATGTTAGGTTAGGTTAGGTTAGTTTTGTTTAGGTAGGGTAGGTTAGGTTAGACAAGGCTATTTTGGATTAGAGTAGGGTAGATAATGTTCGGTTAGATTAAGCTAAGCTAGTAAGAAAGTTGGGTTGGAATGACTGGGCTTTGTGTTGACATTGAACCACAAATTATGACAGCTTGACCATTACCTGCACAACATGCCATTGTGTGAGAATGAGACATTCTTTGGGGCAAATTTCAGAATAACGCTGTGAAATGCCTCTAAATGTGAAGTCTGATGAAGTGGACTCAACTTCTTCACATCATTCAGGAAGCCCTTTCTTGTTAGGATGCTCTCTAGTTGTGTGGCGGATTTTGTACCTGCAAAAGTGAAAATATGTATAAGAAGCCTTGTACACAAATGTGCAAGCCTTTCCAAGTCATTATCATCTTCAGGTAATTTAACTAATACAATAGTTATCACCATTCTGACATTAGACACTCTCCTTGGCCATACAACACCTGGAAACAATGATGACAGTATTTGTGTGTGATACAGTATGCTGTATACTGCATCTACCAAGTGAAAATGAAAAATACAGAGGATGCATTACCTGACCCCTCATGGAAATGAAAACTGTTGAATACAACCACACAATGAAATGGCCACACCATCCAGCTCTTTGGAGCTACCATCAGAGACTGCATGTCTCCGTCGACAAAACCTGCCCAGGATGTAACACAGCACCCCATACCATGAGACACATCCTAGAAGACTGCATTTCACACAATCATTTACGCCAACAACATAATCTACACTCCTTGAGAGCTCCGAGGGAAAGCCCGACCGTGGCCATGGCCTTAGGGACTCGGGGGTGTTCGCCCAGGCAGCTTAAGGAACGACAACAACAACAGTCACACTTATATTATGTCATGCTCAGAAATGTGTAATCTTCACAAGGGAAAAAAAAAGTATTATGATATTATATATAAAGCTGATCAATTGCAAAACCCAAGGTGAGTAAGTGCAATAGAGAGCAGGTGAAGGAAGGTCTTTCGGTAATATTAATTAACACTATATGAAGTGGTTTTTGCAATTTGAAAAGTCAAAACATCTAGAAATTGATAAAAGAAAACTGTACTTTCTTATCCTATTAACATTACTGTCACGAATAGTCAAGAACCGAGCCGCGGCGGTCGAGTGGAGAGCATGCCCACATGTAAATCTGCTTGACCTGGGTGGACATTTAGTGGGTGTGGTACTACGTCCCAGCATGCATATCATGTTCGCACCTAGTCGGGGATACCTTAACGACATATACAGACTAATAACACAAAGCCACTCCAATAGCTTCCTCTATATACAAAACCCCTTCTCTGCAATCTACACTTTCCCAGCCGTATGGTCCTAGTGTACTGTCTGATGGAGTAATGGGATTCCAAATGTAAGCTAAGTTAGAAGTCTTGTTAAGTAAATGCAGGCTGGCAAAACAGGATACTTTGGTGCAGTACTGGGTTGACTATAAGAACAAATTACAGGAACAAATATGACAAAGGTTTCTCTATTATATCTGAAGACATTATCAGAAATAGTGAAGCACAATTGAAACTTGTTAACTTGAAAAATAAGTGCTAAAATGGGACTTGCTTTGGAAATATTTGTTCTTATGACATCATGTCCACAAACATCTCTACTTAGATACTATTTTTACAAAATAAAATAAAAAGGGAGGGGGGGGGGTAATTGAGTTAGGATCAGGTTTCAAGGATTGAAGTACTTACAAGGCTATAGCCAAACTCTTGCATGGCTTGTCAGAGGTTCATGCAAACATGCAGGAAAATGTAAATTTTCATGTTGATGAATATTTTGAACATGATTAATTATGGAGATCCATTTACCGACTCTTTCATCGCCAGTTTTGGAAGTTGCTGCCACGTAGTAGAGGTGGTTGATGATGCTCTTCTTCCAAAGACCAACATCTTCGCAGTCTCTTACTCTGGCTAACTGTTCCACCTTCTTTGATATACCTGTAAATACCAATATTATTATGAATAAATACTCAAATATATGGAATTTGCTCCTGTTTGATGATGCAATTTTCAACACCGTGCACTTCCAACCCACCAAGAGATTGGCCTAGGCCGTGCCTTTTTATTGTACTTGTTTTAGTTTTGAAGTTACCTCCACCAACCCACAACACAGACCATATTAAAAGTGATATTCCCTGCATAATATTAATAGTTCTTAAAACTAGTGCAAGCTAAACCAGCTAAGGAGATTAGGTGTATTTCCATTGGGGTCCTGTACTACAACTCCGCCCCCTTTCTCATGGGGGATGGTAATAACTCGGTGCTTGTGAAAAACCTTAACTGCGCCGAGCGTGGCTGCAATCCTGGGACCTTCATGGTGGAAGTCCAAGACTCTAGTCACTACACCAACGTGCCACAAGTCGTCGCAAAGTTTATAGAGTGGCTGTCTGTGACTGAATGGTCGTCAGTTCCCTCCCACAGTGTTTCAGTTTCAGGACATAAATTTGACTATTGTTGTGATAATGATCATAAATATATTTAAAAAAATATATACTAATGAAAAAAAAATCAGATTATAGTACAGTACATTGAGTAAAATAATGAAAAAAACAAAGAAAAATCTATATAAAAAAGAAAAAAAAGAGGAAAAGAAATGGGGACAAGGCCAAAGTATATACATACATACATTGAGTAAAATGGGAACTACATACCTTTAGCACAATGCCAAACATCATAGTAGTGGGTGATGCCTTTCTTGTGTTCTCTGAGGTACTTTTGGATTTGGGGATGCCTGTCGGTGACAAGCACTCCAATATCTAGGCCAGACTGCTCAAGAAATGTCAGGCTACGCATCAGACCTTCCTTCTCCATGTGGGCACTGCCTCCCACCTCATTGCTCTAAAAAAGAAAATAATAATAATAATAATAATAATATAAATAGTCATAAAAATAATAGTCAGTAGAGCGTCGGCTGCTGATCAAAGGGTCGGCTGATCGAATCCTCACTGTCAAAATGTTATTGGTAGATGTCAAGCCGGGGCAACTTGACCTAGCAATTCGTGACAAACGCCTAATCTTCATGGCCACCCCTTCTCGGAAATTACGGCGTCTGGCAAAAAAAGAATATAGATATATTCTTAAAGTAGACTATATGTATAACATCATCAATTTTGTATGTGTGCATTCATACTATTATATAAATACAGTACCTGTTTTCACTAAAGCAATGTTATGAAAGATAAACAGTTATCACATATATGACCTAAGTATACACCGGGTATGTATTGTATGTATGTACTCAGGCCCATTCCCCATTTTTTCTATATTTCTTTTCATTCTTCCTTTTTTCTATTTTTAGAGGGACCGAGTCCAAACAGGGGCAACACAGCACAACAGAAAACAATGAACACACAAAAACAAAACACAAATTCACACACATGTAGGTCACCCAGGAAAAGACCCAGAGACCAGGGATCGCCAAGGTCCCTCCAGCACTACTCCGGCCCCCGACCACCCTGAGAAGTGCCGGTCTCAGCAGGCAGACATACAGCGAGGCCAAACCGCAAGCCAGCCACCCACACTTCCAGGCGCACCCTTTATATATACCGGCGCCCAGGGCCAGGCGCCTGACGGACTATTATATAGTCCAACTGGCGCCCGACCCCTTCTCCCAAATGTGTTCACTCATCTATTCACAAGCATTCTCCATTCATTCCTGTTTATTACCACTTCCCTTCCTTGATCTATATTCAATCCTCTATCACCCAAAACTTGTCTTAGAGTGTCTCCATCTCAATGGGGGTCTTCCTCCGTGGCTTCTGTCCTCTCTGTCGGCTCTGAATAGAGTGAAATTATGGATATTGATCTCTGCATCCAAAATGTTTTCGTTCAGGTGTGTTTCTGTGAGGGCTAGAAAAATTGAGTTGTCTTCCTCTGCAATTTCTCCCAACATAGGGACTTTACATTGATTGTTTCGTGGGTAAAGTCCTCTGATGTTGCCCACAACAAAACTAGTTAGTGGTAGTTGCACCTTCCTCTGTGGTTCATGTCTGGCCCCTCGGTTTGGGCTAGGAATCTCTCCATTATCACTTGAGACCGTTTTTCCACTTCCAGAAGACGTCCCATTACTACCTCTAAAAAAGCACCTTGGTCGGGCATAGCCGTGTGTACCGCTGCTGGTCTGGCCTTGTGAGTTTGCTGGATGGTTGGCCAGCTTCTGAGGGCATTGCGTTGGCTTTCTATTTTTTCCTCATATGTTGGTGTGTAAGCAAATTCCCTTTGAATGTGTCCTGTAGCGTGTTCCCTTGGTCTGTTGACGTTGTTTCTTGGCGTCAGTATTTTGGTTCCCTTGATGTGTGGAAGATTGCAGTCTCTCATAGTACATGCCCTTTTGTTGAGTGAGATTCTGCATACATATGGGTGGTAGTCGATGCATTTCCATCCACGCTTGCAACCTATTCTTTCATCCCGCCCGTGCTTCATGAATTTTGCACATTGTTCTTGGACGTGAAACTGAATGGCATTGAAATACCACTACTTGTAGACTCGGGCGCCACTTTCACAGCAATTCCCGTCCAGTTTGTGGAACTATTAAAGGTGGGTGTGCATGCTATTATTTTCCTTCACAATCATTACCGGCAGTGTGCACTATAGCTTTTGGTGTAATATTTTCTGCTACAATGGCTTAATTATTTATATAATGGCCAAAATAGGATATGGGTGACACTTTTCTGGATTCGGAGTTTAAGCGCTCTGATGCCGTATGCCCAGGAACACAACAAGCTCTTCTGACAGGTGGAAATGGAGCCTATGGAGGATAGTGACATAGCCTAGTTCCGATTCGTTTGCCAATACTGAGGGTGATAACCGTGATTATGGCAAAGAACCTCAAGTTATGAATATTGGTGGTGTCCAGGCTTATATGTATGAACCTGTAGGACGAGATCCAGCAGCAGGAGAGGAGGGAGAAGCAGCTGCAGCTGTACTTGTACCTGAGGTGGCACCAAATCAACAGCGTCTGAATAGGCCTATGCAGCCTAATGCAGGCCAATGAATGGTAATTATAAACCTCTATTATATAATTGGGTAAAACTGACTTTTTGGACCGACAGCGATTTCAGTAAGTTTTATTTTGTTTTTTGTATTTGTTCCTTCAAATATAGTGTTGTTTTATACTGAAGAGGAGCGGAAATGAGTATTTACCCATTATCCAACAATCTAAAAACACGCCCCTAGCCTATTAGATTATTATTATTATTTGTTTTAATGTTCTAGGCTATTAGCCTAACCTAACAACCTTACCTAACCTAACCTAGTATATGGGTGGGGGCTGCCGCCCACACACCCCCACTGGTTGGGTTACTTTTTTTTTTTTTTTTTTTTTTTTTTTTTGTATGTGCTATTAGCCTAACTTAACAACCTAACCTAACCTAACCTAACCTAGTATATGGGTGGGGGCTGCCGCCCCCACACCCCCGCTGGTTGGGTACTGGCTGAAAAACTTATTGTTTTACAGTAGGCCTATATATGAATTTTAGCGTTTTTTGTTTTTTTCTCCCTTATAATACATTTCAGCTCTTAATGACATATATATATAGCAATGATGTATATGCTCTACCGGACCTATTAGGCCTAAAAAGATCGATGGGCTAACTGTCGGTCCAAAACATCAGTATAACCTATAATTGTGTAGTCCCACGTCATAGACTGTGATTAACCCGGCAAGCGCGATAGGCCTCACGGAAGGCTTCCTATAGGGAACGCGATAGGCCTCACGGAAGCAAGACCATAAAAAAAGCCTTCCAAAAAAAAAAAGGGCCTATCAAAACAAAGGAATTTGTCTCTAGGTGAGATAATTCCCCTCCAGTACTCATCCATGTAAATCTCACCCACCCCCCTCCCCTCCTTCCCCACCTTATTCCCCCCTCCCTCCCCTCCTCAATTATCACCTATTTTTCCTCTTATTATCATCATTTATCGGTTATTTTTCTCTCCCGCAATAATGTAGCACAAGTGGGTTGCAGAAAAGATCCGAAAGATCGTTATGTAACACCCAGACACCGCCCCGCTCGTCTCAGTTACCTCACAGACAGCGAGAGAGGAGGGTTGCCTGTGGCTCTCTCTCGCCTGAGATTATGACCGGGTGGCCAATATCTTCTCCACTCCAAATGCTTTTCCCACTTATTTTAGCACTCTTGAAGGTTCATATATACATCATATATGTAAAATAAAAGCATACCGAAAACAAATAATGCTCTATATTGTAAATATAACGAATTCTGTCAGAATCCAAGGCTAGAAATACACAAATAACTACCCTAGCCCCTAGGTCTATATCGCGCTTGTCAGGTTAAAGAAGTGTTTTCCCGATTTGTATAGCCTGTAGATTAGGCTATAGCCTACCGGGTATAGCCTAATATATTTATCAGTGTTTACTTTATGACAACAATTTGTTGGTGTCTGTAATATTTAGGACAATCACAGCTTTTGGTTATATTTATTTACTCTTAGAAACATTCACTGACATGAATGTAGGCCTAGCCTATTATTAATGTAGGCCTAGCCTATTATTAATTGTCATATCCAACATCACTATTGAGGCCTTGGGTCATATTGGTAATTATAGGGAATAGGCTCACTCTTATTTTTCATGTTATATCCTCCAGATTTTGATAAATGAGTGTTTTCATGGTTTTAGTTATAATTCCAATGTGGGATATAAGATGGGTTGAGGGGAGGCCTCAACCCCCCCCCCCCCCACACACACACACATGACTTAGTTGAAATAATCATCTATGTTGTCATCTATGTTGTTTACTGCATAAAGAAGGCGTTTGAAAACAGTAAGGATGTCCGAAGGAGCTCTGAGACTCGAGTGATTAGACTAAGCGTTCTTTCTATTAATATCGGGTTTTATAATTGTTATCAAAATTATTCTCCCACAGTGGATTATACATGAGTACAGTATAAGGATTCTACAGACCTATATTGTCCCTAATAAAGTATGTATAATAAGGCGCCTAGCCTATTCCTTATAATTCTCCTATTTTTCAGTAAAGATAGCTTAGTTAACCCACTCACTACGGGAGACGTTCTGGAACGTCCTAGCAATTTACAGGCTTTTAAAGCCGTAGAATTGAGTTTCAGTGGGCGGGAGCACGACAGACAACCCGTCCGCCTCCCAGCCCTCAGGCCGCGGCACTGAGACATCTACCCCGTCCTGCAGCGCTGCCAAATACGAATGTAGCGCGCCGCTATTCATATTTAGAAAATCTTTGCCAATGTCTATGGGAGCGCTGCGGATGAGTCCCGTGTGCTACGAAGCTCGTTCTGGTATCAAACAAATAATGATAAACAAAACCATTCTTAGAACAAAAGTAAAAATTGTCAATTACAGTACCGTACTTACAGAAGAAATCACCCTTGTTGGTATATGAAAGAAAACAAGGAATTTATTACCGAAACTACTACTAATTTTCTCATGGTTTTTCTTTTCGGTTTTAGGTAGTTTTCAACATTATAAAGTAGTTAAAGTTAGTTACAATCCCCGGCTAAAGTGTTTTCCCCATTTACCAACGATCTTAAAATACTCAGATGTATGTCATTTTCAGAGTAAAATAACAATAATGTTTTGCCTTTGGATACAGGATGGGTTAAGGGGGGCTTTGCCCCCCCTCACCCCGCCATGAATTATTGAAATCAGCATCTATTTTGACAGTAAGGGGCATAAATAAGAGTTTTACTGCCGTCAATATGGAGAGTTTTTCTGTTTTTACAGTGCTTTATATAGTGCACATAAAATGTTTCTCCGGTGGTTAAAACAAATGTTTATATAATCTTTGCAACATCCTTATCCTATAATAGCCTTCAAATATTGAGAAAAAATTAGTGGTAGTTTCGGTAATAAGTACCAAAAACAAAATATTTTATATCATGCAATATTGTATCTTATCAGCTAAGAAACAAAGTTATGTTAGGTTATATCTATATATCTAGGCTATTGCCAGATGCCTTGATCCCCAAAGTGGTGGCCACAAATGAATCACCTCCATGCACCTCTGTCAACCAGCACCCCTCATCCCACCCAGCACCACTCACTCATATACTTGTCAACTCCATCTTTCCACCTCACTCTCGGTCTGCCTCTTCCTATCATCTGCCCTTCCACCTCACTCTTGTACACTCTCTTAAGTCATTCTCTCACTCACTGTACGTTGCACATGACCAAATCACCTCAAGGTGTTTCTTTTCACACTCCAGCACATCCACACCACACCGCTCTCGTACTTCCTCATACGTCCATCTATCTCTCCTTGCAACTCCACATGCACTTCTCAAGTTACTGATTTCCACCCTCTCACTCTTGATCTATATATCTCCATCTCCAACAACGTCCAGGCTTATCTCCCGTACGTCAATGTCTGGATTACCACACTATCATGCATTGACTTCTTTACTTCCATGCTCATCACCCTCTTCCTTGTCACTGCTTTCAGCGTTCTTACAACCCTCTTCCCCTATTGTACCCTCTCCTGCACTTCATCCTCTATACTCCCATCTTTACTTGTCACACTGCCCAAATTATTAAATGAGCTGACATTCTCCATAATCTGACTGTTTAATCTCACCTCACACTCTGTGACTGCATCCCTTTCGCAAAGACCATAACCTTACTCTTCACCACATTTATCTCAGATTCCGTTTCTCACACGCAGTTCCAAACTTATATACCAGACCCTGCAACTCCCATTCATTGTTACTCATCAGAATTGTATTACAGTATAAGCAAACAGCAGCACTGACAACTTCCACTCTTTTCCCTCCCTTATCAGGGGCACAACAACATCCACTGCACTTCCTTGTATTTGTTTCATGACTCCATCCATATAATCATGAACAACCATGGGGACATCACATACCCTTGCTATAAACCAAAAATCAGATCAAAGAACTCGCTCTGTTCATTGTCCACATACACTGCTGCTCTTGCATCCTCATACATGCTCTTCACTGCTTTCAGCAACTTACCAGCTACCCCGTATATTCTCAGTACTGTACTTTCCACAAACCTTCTCTATCAACTCTGTCATAGTCTTTCTCCAAGTCTATAAAGGCAGCATACAACTTTTGTCCCTTCTCCAAATGCTTCTCAACTACATATCTCGAGGAGAAAATCTGGTATACAAACCCTCTTCCCTTCCTTAACCCACCCTGTTCCTCACCTAGGGAACCAGTACAGTATCCATTTTTCCATTCTCACTTTTTTCCCGATGCTGAGACATATTCCCCCATGATTACCACACAGTCCTCTCTCCCATTTACAACTGTACAGTGGGACAATTATGCTTAATTTCCAGTCTTCTGACACATTTTCCTTCTCTCATGCTAGTCTACACATTATTCATATCCATTATTCAATCACTATCTCACCACCATATTTCAGCATCCCGCCACACACTTCATTTATCTCAGATGCTTTAACCATCCTCACCCTCAATGGACACAGCCATCTTGGCCCAATAGACTACAGACATTCGAATATTTTAGTTGAATGACCAAAGTTTAGGTTTTGCTTGTTAAGTCTGTTTACCGAAATATTCTACTACCCATTAACTTATCTCTATTGCTATTTGCAGGTGCCGATGTGGAAACTGTGCTACAATGGACACAGAAGATGAATGCAAGTGTTGTCAGTAAATTATCAAGGTTAGTATGAGTGTAGCAACATCTTTATTTGTAACTCCTGCTTCAATTACCTCATAAACCACTGAACTAGGAGTAACTGTAAACACAATATTTCAACCACTTGCATACAGTAAATGATTCATGAACTGCTGCAGAAGTACCACAATAATTGTCTCACAGCAAAACATGAAAGATGTCAGAAGTGCGGCTGCGAGTCAAGAATGGTGGTGGTGGATGGCAGCAAGAGTAGTGCTTGTAAAATGAAATAATTACTTTCAGCCTCTCGATGGCCACTTGCACTTGGTGTTGGTCTGCTCCTTGGTAGAGCCGTATTTGAAATAATGCGTAATGGTTGGTAGCCTATAAAGTCCTATTTAATTATAAATAATTAATGTTTCCCAGGTCTTGCAATAACAATGTTCAATTAATTCCCACAATAAGTTGTGGTTGTGTAGTCTTTTTACATTCAATACCAATCACTTATCTGCAAATAGGGACAACCATTCATATTATATCTTTATGAAGGATGCTACCAAAATGGATAGCATCTAGTTGCCTGATCTCTCCCAAGATTAAGATCTATGGATAGGCCTACAGTCAGTGGTTGCCACAGTTTATAAAGAATGTGTCCTGGGTTATCCCGCTTTTCACAATAAGCAGAGGACATTTACACAAAGTTCATTTTCTTTCCTGTTAGCTACCACTCCTTCAGATCTCCAAACAACACATTGCACCTCCTAGGGGTATCGGTTAGAGCTTTCTCATGTAACTTTAGCATATTGCAAGAAGTTACTAAAATTGGCGAGTTGATAACATTTGTTAACCATAATCTACCTCACTACAGAAAGACAAACCATATGATCGTAAGTACAATATTATGCATATACTCAGGCACATACCCCTTTGCTGGAGGTGGCCGGCTAGAAACAGAACTCAAACAGAAACCTGTAAGTTCCTAATTCTTAGGAGACCACTTTTGCGTTCCCTCGCCACTTTCTCTGTCTCGTTGAGTGGGATAATTTTACAAGGGTAGGATCATTCATAGCCTCCTGCCCCCATGGTGAAGTACATAGTTAGTAAATTGACAGATAACTGGAATTTTCTCTACATTGTTAGAAGATGAACTGTTATCAGATAGGCCTATTGCACTGATTCATAAAACTAAATAATTATTTGTTCGGCAATCTCTTTTTTATTCTCAATATGTTGAAGAGAAATGTCGAGAAGCTGAACCAGTTCCCAGTTGCATGATAGAACACCCAGGCTTCCATTCAATAGCACTGTGCCCGTGGAATCTCCAGGCTGTCTACTTTGGATACAGACAGCTGTATGGCGAATGCAAAGAGCTGGCATAAATGAGTATGTATTTATTATGTATTATTGTTATAATGTATTCTGCAATGGTTATATTTATTTTACATAAATTGAATAAAAAATACAAAAATCATTTATATATTTTATTACAAAACCAAAACAATCTTTGCTTATTTAGTGACAAATGTGTAGGCTACAGTTTGCATGACTATATCATCACTTTCTATTTTTAATCCATGTGGCACCAAAACCCCACTCCCTTCAACCACGTTATCACTCATCTATTCAGTTCACAAGCATTCTTCATTCATACCTATTCATCACCATTTATCTTGCCTGTTCTTCAATAATCTCTCTATCTTCCAATGCATCACACCACCACTGCTCCAATCACTGCCTCTTTTCCGTCTCTTACATTTAGCGAAGACTCAAAATACAGTACCCTACTCACCACATCTTCTCCCCATTTACACACCTTCAACTAATAACTCTCCATTTGCATCTTTCGCCGACACTTCCCTATTTTGTTCTCCTTTCCTTACTCATTTACCTCCTTCCAGAATATCTTCTTACATCCCTCAAAATTCTTTCACAATCTTTGACCCCCACCTCCATTTCCATCCCCTAAAACCCTCTCAAACAAGTCTCTTCGTTTTAACTGCCTTTCTCTCAGTATCATTCCACCACTCGCTTCCCTTCTGATACATATGCCATTCACTCTCCTTTTACCACATAATTCCTCTGCACTTGCTTTCACCCCTTCCTTAAACTGTTGCCATTCATCCTCTATTTCTCTCAGCTTTCCCTTCACTAGATAATGATCAGACAAACCATCAGCCTCATCTCTCAGCACATTGCACATCTATCAGTCAACAGAATCTTTCCCTTGTCACCAACACATAATCCATAATATGATATATATTTACCAACACACAATTAACATAAAAATATACCTAATTAATGAAACTTAATGAATATAGGTGGTACTCTAAGGACTCGAACCTAGGATACTCACACCAAAATTCTGCGCACTAATCATTAGGCTATCAAGACAAATTGTGATTTATTTCAGGCGCTACAGATATGCAGCATATAGGCACTTTGTTCGGTGGTGCTGGGGTTATCTTGGGAAGGACATCCGAGTAACCCTTCCTTCATGCGTCGTCCTCCGTATACGGAAAGAGTACCCATCGGACACTGGACATTATCAGGGATTCAAGTTACCAGTGCTGGATGAAGATCCCTGACTGCAGCGGGTCTGGAAGTGGGCCACAGCCTCACTTTTATCAGGTCGGGGTAATGTGGCACACAGAGCACCTGGGTCCACCACTTCTCCATGCAGGTCTTTGAAAGGTCCCGGTTTCCTCAATACCTCGGTGAACAAGAGGCCCAGGAGACTGTCCACATAATCTGAATTTAAAAATATAAGAAAATATTAAAATTAATAAAGTATGTTTCATGTCGATATCTGACTAAACACGTCCACTGTCTGACGTCATCACCATTGTCTGTGTAGTTTAAAATTAGGCTGTGTGGATCGTTATATGAATTTTAAGTTTTACTAAACTATTTTTACAACCATTATATACATTGGCCCCCATTTTTTTTTTTTTTTTTTTTTTTTATGGGGGTGGCCGACTCAAGACAGAGCCCGAACAGGGTCATTTCAAACATAAAAAAAAAAAACGGAACATAAAATCACACACATCTAGGTCGTCCAGGAGACATATTCAGAGATCCAGGCCCATTTGGGGTCTCCAGTTAAGATTCCCAGGTCCCAGATCCCCCGGAGAGGCGCCAAGTTCCGCAAGCAGACCCACAGCGAAGCTTTCCACCACAAGCCCACCCACCATTCTTCCAGGCGCACCCTTCACTACCATCGTCTCCCCGGGCCAGGCGCCTGATGGACTATTATCTAGTCCACCCAGCGCCCGACCCTCTCTCCCAAACAACCGCGTTTACATTCATCTATTCACAAGCATTCTCCATTCATTCATGTCTACCACCACCTCCCTTGCCTGATCTACAGTCTGTTGTAATACCTGATTAAATGCAATTAGGTAGTAGAAGCTACTGATATTTTCAAAATTTCCAATGCAAATATACTTGCATTAAATATGTTGAGTACAAGTCAAATTACGCACAATAACAGTTTATTTTAGCTACTACAATTTTAAGCAGTTGTGAATACACTTTTATCGTGTAATTCGTCTTATACTCATCATTATTCATATAGGCATATTTATATTGCAACTTTAAAAAACAAGTAGCTTCTAATAACTAGTCTGCTTTTAATGGGGAATTATAAAGACAATGTATATAATTGTTGTGAAGATATAGTTTGTTATACCAAAATATCCATATGCCGATCCATGCAGCCTAATGTTTGACTACTATACACAGACAACGGTGATGACGTCAGAAAGTGGGCATGGTCTAGTCAGATATCCAGATGAAATGTACTATAGTGTATTAAGCACAAGTAGGACACTCTCTTTAGCTTAATTAAATACCCGATACCTAATGATAGTCTATCTATCTATCTACTGTATATACCCTGGCACCTACCCCATTTTTTTTTTTTTTTTTTTTTTTTTTTTTTTAGGGGGTGGGTAGTACCACGTAATAAATGAAAACAGATAAAATATAACCTCTGTTACAGTGCAATGCCATACCTTCAAATATAAAACTAATGTTTCATACATCTGTATTATTTAACTCATTTATTTTCACCGGATGAAACTGATCATGTGTGAGGCAATATTAAGCAGCATATCTATTATGAGTGGCTTGTTCTTGTGATAATGCAGATGTACTGTACGAGGATTCACAAACAGCAGTTAGAGTGAGGAGTTTACAGTTTGTGCTGGAGTTCACAAGACCAAGTTTATATAATTAGCACCATATTTCACTAACAAATCACCAAAATATCTGAGAAATATTGATGGAGACTTTGCTATTTACTGCCAGTTGAAAAAAAAGAATACAGTGAAGATCTGAGGAGATGGTTGGGTATCAAGAGTGTCAGTGATGAAATGCGTAGAAGCAGGCTAGGATAGTTCCACATGTGGAGGGAGCTGCACCAAGGGGTAGACCAAGACAGATGTGGGATCAGACCATTTGGTCTGAGCTTTAATTAAAAAAACATGACACTGAGGCAGCTCTGAACAGGGCTGCCTGGAGCGCTGCCCTTAGGACGTGAGACTGGAATCACACGTGTGGAAAAATCGGTCTGTAATTTTATGTATGATAGTCCACGCAGACACGCATTAAGAAATGTACATTTATGGAAAGGTATACCTAGTGAGGTAATGTGTGGCAACACCATCCAGAATATTAAATCTAAATACAGTACCTGTATGAAAATATGTTAATTGAACACGGGACCTTACGAACATGGCTCATTCCTATAAAACACAAATAGGTAAATACTTACCAAAAGTTGGTGGAGTTTTTTTGGCACAAACTGAATATCTTCCCTTCTTAGCCTTAGGGAATCTTATCTCGTACGCTGGCTTTCCATCTGCACCTCTGGCTTGGCGCCTATCGGCATTTTCGTTAAAATGCATTGCAGCCAGCTGCAGTCTACAATTTAGGAAAAATAAAACTAAGTATGTATGTATGTATGTATATACTCAGGCACATACCCCATAATAGGGGGTGGCCAACTCAAGACAGAGATAGAACAGAAAAATAAATGATTAAACAAAACAAACATATAATTCAGACATAATTAGGCTGCCCATGAGAAGACCAAGAAATAAAGGATCATTGGAGTCTCCAGCAATCCCCAGGTCAAAGATCTCCCGGAGAGGTTCCGGTGTTAGCAAGCAGACACGCAGCGGAACACACCGCAATACTTGCCCACCATATCCAGGCATAGCCCGTTTCATACTGACACCAGCTCCCCAGGCCATGCGCATAAAATATACATAATATGAACGCCAAGTAGGTGTTGGAAAAAGACTATGAAGCATATGAATTTCAGCTTCTAAGGGGTAAACAGTGTAAATGGAGGCATATTATGAAAATGATTGTGAACAGAAATGTATAATATACTGTACTTGTGAAATGACTGGGATTTTACTAGTGACATCCAAGTATCAACTGAAGAGTTAATGAACCGTTTGGTTATTGGGGTAATATGTGATGTGCACTGGTAGGCTGTATTGGTTTAGACACACAGGAAGGATAAATTAAAGCAAGTGGGTGAAGATAATCAGATCTTTCTAAGTGGGCAGAGAGACGAGTAGAGGTAGACCAAGAATGACAATGGGATACATACATACATACCATTTATTAAACTATACAATTAACTACCAAACAATCTTGATACAATCACAGACACAACTGCAATCTCCTCATGGTCAAGTCAAGAGACCAACCTCGAAATTAACAAGTCAAGGATCACACTCCAGAAGAGGATCTGCTCAAAATCCAATTGGAGAAATCAAAAATATATTATAAAATACCTAGATACACGCACACATGACAGACATGCATGCACGTGTGAGCCCTGGTCATCCAAAGATGGTTGTGAAGACAAAGGGTTATCCTCAACTGTTACACAACAGTTATGTGGGAATCCCTGGCTCCAGCACCGCATTACTACCTCCAGCGACCAATATGACTGTTGGAAGCAGAACGCTACTCCCAATTACAGGGCTGTACGTCCTTACTGGCATCCCTGGGCTATATGCTATTGTCAACCACTTTGATGTGATACTGGAAAGTGTAACAGGTCAATGAATCAATACACTTTCCAGCAAAGACTGCATTCTGTGACCAACACATTGGCCACATAATCTGGATGATGGGCGTCCCCACCTGCCAAGGGATGATGTAGCACTGCCTAATGGATAGGCATTGGGCGTGCCGTTACACTATATTCGATACTGTATAAGGGAATTTAGTGGAGATTTACCACAAGTCATTAGACGAGATACCCAATCTCTTGCCGTCTACCAATGGCACGGCCTGGGAACTGAACTGCCGACCCTTTTATCAGCAGTCTACTTAATACTTCACACCATTTTCAGATTGTTTGCTAAGATTTTGAAATATATTTTGAATGCAAATATTATTGAAATATTTCATCTTACAATACGTACATATATACATAATTACTGGTTGTAGCCTACAACTCATCTCCTGCTACATTTATGTTAGGTTAGGTTAGGTTAGGTTAGGTTAGTTTTGTTTAGGTAGGGTAGGTTAGGTTAGACAAGGCTATTTTGGATTAGAGTAGGGTAGATAATGTTCGGTTAGATTAAGCTAAGCTAGTAAGAAAGTTGGGTTGGAATGACTGGGCTTTGTGTTGACATTGAACCACAAATTATGACAGCTTGACCATTACCTGCACAACATGCCATTGTGTGAGAATGAGACATTCTTTGGGGCAAATTTCAGAATAACGCTGTGAAATGCCTCTAAATGTGAAGTCTGATGAAGTGGACTCAACTTCTTCACATCATTCAGGAAGCCCTTTCTTGTTAGGATGCTCTCTAGTTGTGTGGCGGATTTTGTACCTGCAAAAGTGAAAATATGTATAAGAAGCCTTGTACACAAATGTGCAAGCCTTTCCAAGTCATTATCATCTTCAGGTAATTTAACTAATACAATAGTTATCACCATTCTGACATTAGACACTCTCCTTGGCCATACAACACCTGGAAACAATGATGACAGTATTTGTGTGTGATACAGTATGCTGTATACTGCATCTACCAAGTGAAAATGAAAAATACAGAGGATGCATTACCTGACCCCTCATGGAAATGAAAACTGTTGAATACAACCACACAATGAAATGGCCACACCATCCAGCTCTTTGGAGCTACCATCAGAGACTGCATGTCTCCGTCGACAAAACCTGCCCAGGATGTAACACAGCACCCCATACCATGAGACACATCCTAGAAGACTGCATTTCACACAATCATTTACGCCAACAACATAATCTACACTCCTTGAGAGCTCCGAGGGAAAGCCCGACCGTGGCCATGGCCTTAGGGACTCGGGGGTGTTCGCCCAGGCAGCTTAAGGAACGACAACAACAACAGTCACACTTATATTATGTCATGCTCAGAAATGTGTAATCTTCACAAGGGAAAAAAAAAGTATTATGATATTATATATAAAGCTGATCAATTGCAAAACCCAAGGTGAGTAAGTGCAATAGAGAGCAGGTGAAGGAAGGTCTTTCGGTAATATTAATTAACACTATATGAAGTGGTTTTTGCAATTTGAAAAGTCAAAACATCTAGAAATTGATAAAAGAAAACTGTACTTTCTTATCCTATTAACATTACTGTCACGAATAGTCAAGAACCGAGCCGCGGCGGTCGAGTGGAGAGCATGCCCACATGTAAATCTGCTTGACCTGGGTGGACATTTAGTGGGTGTGGTACTACGTCCCAGCATGCATATCATGTTCGCACCTAGTCGGGGATACCTTAACGACATATACAGACTAATAACACAAAGCCACTCCAATAGCTTCCTCTATATACAAAACCCCTTCTCTGCAATCTACACTTTCCCAGCCGTATGGTCCTAGTGTACTGTCTGATGGAGTAATGGGATTCCAAATGTAAGCTAAGTTAGAAGTCTTGTTAAGTAAATGCAGGCTGGCAAAACAGGATACTTTGGTGCAGTACTGGGTTGACTATAAGAACAAATTACAGGAACAAATATGACAAAGGTTTCTCTATTATATCTGAAGACATTATCAGAAATAGTGAAGCACAATTGAAACTTGTTAACTTGAAAAATAAGTGCTAAAATGGGACTTGCTTTGGAAATATTTGTTCTTATGACATCATGTCCACAAACATCTCTACTTAGATACTATTTTTACAAAATAAAATAAAAAGGGAGGGGGGGAGGGTAATTGAGTTAGGATCAGGTTTCAAGGATTGAAGTACTTACAAGGCTATAGCCAAACTCTTGCATGGCTTGTCAGAGGTTCATGCAAACATGCAGGAAAATGTAAATTTTCATGTTGATGAATATTTTGAACATGATTAATTATGGAGATCCATTTACCGACTCTTTCATCGCCAGTTTTGGAAGTTGCTGCCACGTAGTAGAGGTGGTTGATGATGCTCTTCTTCCAAAGACCAACATCTTCGCAGTCTCTTACTCTGGCTAACTGTTCCACCTTCTTTGATATACCTGTAAATACCAATATTATTATGAATAAATACTCAAATATATGGAATTTGCTCCTGTTTGATGATGCAATTTTCAACACCGTGCACTTCCAACCCACCAAGAGATTGGCCTAGGCCGTGCCTTTTTATTGTACTTGTTTTAGTTTTGAAGTTACCTCCACCAACCCACAACACAGACCATATTAAAAGTGATATTCCCTGCATAATATTAATAGTTCTTAAAACTAGTGCAAGCTAAACCAGCTAAGGAGATTAGGTGTATTTCCATTGGGGTCCTGTACTACAACTCCGCCCCCTTTCTCATGGGGGATGGTAATAACTCGGTGCTTGTGAAAAACCTTAACTGCGCCGAGCGTGGCTGCAATCCTGGGACCTTCATGGTGGAAGTCCAAGACTCTAGTCACTACACCAACGTGCCACAAGTCGTCGCAAAGTTTATAGAGTGGCTGTCTGTGACTGAATGGTCGTCAGTTCCCTCCCACAGTGTTTCAGTTTCAGGACATAAATTTGACTATTGTTGTGATAATGATCATAAATATATTTAAAAAAATATATACTAATGAAAAAAAAATCAGATTATAGTACAGTACATTGAGTAAAATAATGAAAAAAAACAAAGAAAAATCTATATAAAAAAAAAAAAAAAAAGGAAAAGAAATGGGGACAAGGCCAAAGTATATACATACATACATTGAGTAAAATGGGAACTACATACCTTTAGCACAATGCCAAACATCATAGTAGTGGGTGATGCCTTTCTTGTGTTCTCTGAGGTACTTTTGGATTTGGGGATGCCTGTCGGTGACAAGCACTCCAATATCTAGGCCAGACTGCTCAAGAAATGTCAGGCTACGCATCAGACCTTCCTTCTCCATGTGGGCACTGCCTCCCACCTCATTGCTCTAAAAAAGAAAATAATAATAATAATAATAATAATAATAATAGTCATAAAAATAATAGTCAGTAGAGCGTCGGCTGCTGATCAAAGGGTCGGCTGATCGAATCCTCACTGTCAAAATGTTATTGGTAGATGTCAAGCCGGGGCAACTTGACCTAGCAATTCGTGACAAACGCCTAATCTTCATGGCCACCCCTTCTCGGAAATTACGGCGTCTGGCAAAAAAAGAATATAGATATATTCTTAAAGTAGACTATATGTATAACATCATCAATTTTGTATGTGTGCATTCATACTATTATATAAATACAGTACCTGTTTTCACTAAAGCAATGTTATGAAAGATAAACAGTTATCACATATATGACCTAAGTATACACCGGGTATGTATTGTATGTATGTACTCAGGCCCATTCCCCATTTTTTCTATATTTCTTTTCATTCTTCCTTTTTTTCTATTTTTAGAGGGACCGAGTCCAAACAGGGGCAACACAGCACAACAGAAAACAATGAACACAAAAACAAAACACAAATTCACACACATGTAGGTCACCCAGGAAAAGACCCAGAGACCAGGGATCGCCAAGGTCCCTCCAGCACTACTCCGGCCCCCGACCACCCTGAGAAGTGCCGGTCTCAGCAGGCAGACATACAGCGAGGCCAAACCGCAAGCCAGCCACCCACACTTCCAGGCGCACCCTTTATATATACCGGCGCCCAGGGCCAGGCGCCTGACGGACTATTATATAGTCCAACTGGCGCCCGACCCCTTCTCCCAAATGTGTTCACTCATCTATTCACAAGCATTCTCCATTCATTCCTGTTTATTACCACTTCCCTTCCTTGATCTATATTCAATCCTCTATCACCCAAAACTTGTCTTAGAGTGTCTCCATCTCAATGGGGGTCTTCCTACCCCTCTATCTCCCCTTTTATCTGACTCATATTCTCTTTGTTAGCCTTTCATTTTCCATTCATTCAACATGACCATACCAGCTAAGCACCCTTCTGTCCACTCTGACCGACAAATGTTCCTGATGCCCTACTCTCCTACGTATCTCTTCATTTCTCCATCTGTCTCTACGATTAACTCCACACATATTGCTCAAGCAGCTCATATCCATCACATCCAGCTTTCTTCTCGTGAACATCAAAAAATTTGCCCACCGACGTTATAATACTTAGGACAATCTAATAATCATGCAAATTGTTTAAAACTGGTTGAGCCCTGGTCATCCAAAGATGGTTGTGAAAACAGAAAGGGTTATCCTCAATTGTTACACAGCAGTTATGTGGGAATCCCTGGCTCCAGCACTACATTACTACCTCCAGGGACCAATATGACTGCTGGAAGCAGAACGCTGCTCCCAATTACAGGGCTGTACGTCCTTACTGGCATCCCTGGGCTATATGCTATTGTCAACCACTTTGATGATTAGCAAGTGATGCAGTTATCTCCAAGCTGAGAGCTGTGGAAATTATTTTTTTATAAAATGTAATATGGTGTTGGCGGATTGGATGGATAAACAATAGAAAGGTATATGAGACCTTTTGCATTAGAGAGCTACAGTGGATAATGTGTGTGGGGATGTTTACTTGATAAAGAGAAACAGTTTGTGCTGGTTTGGCTGATAGGTATATGCTGAACATGTATCCTACCTGCACTAACTGTTGATCAACAACTTTGTTTGTCTCCACATCCATCATCGTGTAGCTTCCGAACTTCGCGCTATGACCGGGGCTATCTGCTCGCATGTCACCTCCAAGCCAAACACTACTTTTTTCAGCCAAGTTCTTGAGCAACTCTGGCTGTTGGACCATTTTTCACTGCCAGTAGACGGTTGGTTGCAGGAAACTACGGACATGCCTGGTGTACGTGCTGCGGTCAATACAACTCAAATTGTAGGCCCTGAAAATCTGGAGAATTGAAGAGTTGTCAATTAAAGATGGGAACACACCAAAATGCACATATCTGAGTAACTGCAAAGTCATTATATATGGTTATGTGACTGATGTCAAACAGGCACTACTTTTGTTAACCAAGGATCGTGAAAATGTGGTACGGTACTTAACCCTCTGGTGCACTGTAAGTATTGGGAAGTTTTTTTTCCTACTCAGAAATTATATCTCGGCCAGCAGGTTCACTCAGTGAGTGAGGCAAGAATACTGCGTTCCCGCCCAACTTCCCACCCTGCGCACGTAAAAACAAGTAAGCTGAGGGGGTTGCCAAGAGTTTCCATTGAACTTGACTTCATACCGAGTCTGTATACCAAAAATGACGCGCGTCAGACGAAAACTTAAGTTTTAGCGAATATTTTAAAGTTTAATGACGCACATAGAGTCATCGTGCGCCAAAGAGTTAAAAGTGCCCTAGAAGGTTAATTTCAACCCTTTGATTCTGACAGAATTTGTTATATTTACCATATAAAGCATCATTTCTTCTCCAAGCGAATATATCTTACTTATATGATGAAGATATGAACACTGAAGAACGATAAAATAGGTGGGAACAGCAATTAGTTGTATTCTGGGCCGGCCGGCCAAGAGACTTACATCCTCCCTCTCCAACGTCTTGCATGCAACTAAGCTCACCGGGAAAGATCTCAAGCTGCTATAGGGTCTCTAAATGACTGGCCTATGTCTCAAGAGCCCACCTGAGAATACTTGGCGGGGAAACAGTACACAATAAATATGGGAAATAAGAGGAAAAATTGCCGATAATTTAGGAAGGGGGGAAAAGTGGGGGAAGGGGCGGGCGGGTTGAGACCCATTTGGACGAGTGTTAGGAGGTATTAGAGGGGAATTATCTCGCCTATTCATATATTCCTTTGTTTTGAGAGCCACTGTGGAATTTTGAAAGTGTGTTTTCATAGTCTTGCCTCAGTGAGGTGTATCGTGTTCCCTATACAGACACTACTGTGAGGCCTATCGTGTTTTGTGGGTTAAAAGTGCATAAAACAATAACATCACATATTAACCCGTAGAGCCCCGCCATATATATATGCAGATGTATACCCAGAACCCAGGGGATTTTGTAAATGTTTTTTTCCTGAAAACACATGGGATGGGTTAGTAATGAAGAAAAAACCATAAAACACCGCTCACCTAGGTCATTTAGGGGTCTTGGGGGGGGCAAAGTCGCAATTAACATAGGGTTAAGGGGAGGCAAAATACAGGAAAATCATGTTTTTGCGCACCCGCGGCTGGAGTTGGGGGCCTGACAACATCGGTATTGTTTCGGGGGATCCTAAAGCAGTTCCCATACAAATCTGAACCCTCTACAAGCCTTCTATCTATGTTTAATTATCGCCGTCGGAACGTATCCGACGCTGGGTCTGAGAGGTGAATACGTAGCCGTCGGAAGACGTCCGACGCTGGGGCTCAGCGGGTTAAGGACAATATTTAAAAAAATAGCATGCATGTGTAACATACTGGAATGAGAAATGCAAAAACAAGTACAGTACTTGAACATGAAAACTTATTAAAAGCAAACGTGGATAACAAATTGTCTGGAGAAACAACACTATTGAACTGTATGCCAGTCAGTCCTAATTACTAGTTATGTAACCATGATGAAGTTTTGTAATTGTCAGAAAAACTGTACAGTACTGTATATGTAAACTCCTAATTGATACCAAGTGTATTTGTGAGATTTTCTTCTACTTGCACCTACCTTATTTAACTGGATGAAAGAAGAGCCAGAAAAACAAACTGCTGCTGATAGGTTGATGTTGCCTGCGGGTAGATTACGAATAAATGTTTGGCTGTTCCACATTCGCCTATGCTGACAAGTCTGGCAGATTTGGGTGATGGCGATGAATGTCCCCGAAGTGTGACTGTTCACGGCACATGATGAGTTACACACTGTGCAGCTTGAAAACAGGCTCAGAAGACATTCTTCATATACAATGTATTTTCTGCCCTTATACTCTGGAATTTCTGATCTGTAAACAATAACACAGTAATTAGTATCTAATATCTATTATGCCTAGGAGGAACAATAAGCAGGAATGGAGGTAAAACAGAGAGTATGTGAAGGAAGTAAAGTTTTGGGAGCAATGGGAAGTATGTGGAAGGTGAGAAATCTCGGAATGAAAGTTAAAAATGCAATTTATCAAGGAATTGTTGTGCCAACAGTGATGTATCGGGCTGAGACATGGGCTCTGAAGGCAAAGGAGAGAAGGAAGCTGGATCTGATGGAGATGAGCGTGTTGAGGACTATATGTGGAGTTACTCGTAGAGACAGATTAAGAAATGAAGGGCAGCAGGAACATTTGTCTGCCAGAGTGGACAGAAGGGTGCTGAGCTAGTATGGTCATGTTGAAGGAATGGAAGATGAAAGGCTTACAAAGAGAATATGTGAGTCATTACAAGGGGAGATAGAGGGGTAGGCAGACCCCCATTGAGATGGAGAGACTGTGTAAGAGAACCTTTTGATGATAGATGAATGACTATAGATCAGGCAAGGTAAGTGGTAATAAACAGGAATGAATGGAGAATGCTTGTCATTTGGGCGAAGGGGTCGGGCGCCATTTGGATTAGATAATAGTCCGTCAGGCGCCTGGCCCGGGGAGCCGGTATATCTGAAGGGTACGCCTGGAAGAGAGAAACTTTGCGAGTCACTGGTTCCTCGAGCAATGAGAAGGGTCCAAAAGAAATTGTCTTTACTGCATTTGTATAGGTCAAACTGTAATGTAGTCACCCACCTGTTCATCTAATAGGTTGACATCATTTTTGCCAGGATCACCTTTTTTTCCATCAAATATAAAAATTCCCAAAACTTTACGATATCATGACCCATTTTCTCATAAAAGCTAAATAATTTGAAAATAAGAACTGACACTTTATACAACTGTTATAGAAAGGACTAGCGGTACAGTACTGCACTGCAAAAGGTACTGTTAATAATATTTTCTGATACATGCTCTGAAGTTTCATCACAATCGCTGTCTGATACAGGAGGATGGTAAGTGGTATCAGATGGATCCTCGATGTAAGATAGGTCTTCAAGCTTAGGCCGCTTCGCTTCAAAGGAGAGGTCCTCTAGTCTGCGCCTCTTCATAGGCGTAGAGGTTCTCTGAAGCCGAATGAACTTACGCTGACATTGAACTTCAACATCTCTTGTGGCAGGACCTGAGAGAGAAATCACAGGACCGTTACTGTTAGTGTGAATTAGAATTATTACATACAATACTGAGTTCCTCATAATGGGACAAGTGATGCAGATGCAGTTTATTGATGTGCACTTCCTACAGATGGGGATACACTATGACCTTGCAAAACATTTAGCCGAGCAAGGAAGCAGGGCATGAAACAAGATAATATTCCTTTTTTTTTTTTTCTAAATAAACAGTTATACTGTATATGCCTCACAGTTCTTATTATGTCCTTTGATATATAAAAATGTCCCAAACAATGCCAATTCATGTAAATCTACCTCTATTTTCTCTCATTCATTCCAATCTTCAAACAAAATAATTACAGTTTCACACTCTGCAAGGAACTTTGCAGTTACCACAAATCACTAGACTGAGATGCCCTACTCTATTGCATGGGATTGAGTTAACAACCATCAGTCAACAGACACTCATTCAATTAACCACATCACAGCTCATGGCAATGACTAATAGCCTGTTCATTAAATAAAGTGGACACATTTTCTGTACAGTGCAGCATCTCATGATATTGTACTACTATAATTAGAATATCATAAATCAAAGAAATAAGTGCGAAAGTACTGTATTCCTTTTCCAATGTACAGTAGTTGCATATTATTTTAAATGGTAAGCAAAAATACTTTTCATACAGTACATTGATTCTTAAGTACATGCAAACAAAATTACAATAAATCTTTGAATGTAGCCTAATGATGATGTATAATGGTGCCCTATAAGGCTTCAACCCAGGACAGACAACTCACAATACCTCTATCTATCTATTGCTGGATGACTTACTCACCTTTATAAGGGTGGCCATACGTAAAACGCCCCAAGCGGACATGCACCCCGTGAGAAAGATGCCTGTGCCAGTTTATTCAAGGACTTGCAGGATTGACCACTCAACATAGGGTGTGTCCGAATCTGAGGCCCTCTATGCATTTTTTAGCTCTATTATTCAACAGTGGTGGGTGGCTAGTCCAACCTGCTTCACCCTTAGGTGAGCAGTAAAGATTTTGTTAGGTTTACTCACATAGACTGGTGCCAACCAAGGATGACGAGTCCCATCCACCCAGATGTACAAACTATTTTGCTACTGTGAAGACCATAAACAGTACAGTATAGCCTATTTTAAACTGTAACAAGACCATAAACAGTATATTTTACGCTGCAACAGTACAAACCTTTTGGTGTTTTCTTGAGTGGTGAAATTTTTACTAATTAATTCAGGAGGATCCCACTGTGTGCCAACGTCCTTTGTCAGAGGTACCGGTATCTGTGGCATAACTGGTAGCAATTCCAATTCTGCAGATGATCCCTCTGCCTCTTCATCTGGTATCGGTACCTCACCTTCTACAGATGGAAGTGTATCAGCAGCCTTCAGGATCTGAATTGATGAGAGAAACATAATCCTCCCTATTAGCAAGTTGATTTCAATCAGCAGTATTACAGTATTGGATTGCTTTACAGTACAGTACTCTAATAGTAACACAAGCTTTCATGTTTTCTTTGGTGTAATTAAGATGGACATCAGAAGGCACCGGTATATAGTTTCTGATGTGGCTAATGATGCAAACTGTAGCTAACCTTTACTAAGACACAGGTACTGTACATATTATACCGTTACGCTAAGTAATTTCAACATACAGCAGACCCTCTCCATAAACATCGGAATTTTTTCACTAATCACGAATAGCGGCCCGCTACCTTCACCACTGGTAGCGTTGCTCTGGCCTCGAGAGGACGGGGGATATGACTCAGTGCGACAGAGTGAGGCCTGGGAGAAGAACGTATGGCCTGGTGAGTGATAGCGAGCTTGCAATTTAGAAGGCCGGGACAGTTTTCGGTGGCAAGTTTTGTCAAAAGGATGTAGTGTCCAGGCGTACGGTCGTCATGTTTACATAGGTTGATTTCCGCGGTTAAGTTCCCGTCTATTTTGACGCCGAGTGCTTTTTTATTTGCCCCCTGCTGGAAATATATATGATTATGACAATAAGTCATGGGGGGGTGCCCCTCCCTCAACCCATTATGTACCCAAAGGCAGTCAAAATAGACGGGAACATGATTGCGAGCGTCCACCGCCACTCCGCACAGTGTAAACAAGGCGGGCGGTATGCCCGAACACTACATCCTTTCCAAAGTTGGCTTAGAGTTTTTATGAATTAAAAAAAAAAATATATATATATATATATATATATATATATATATATATATATATAATGTTAATTTAAAATTTTATCAGAAGTTGGCTCGGATTTTTAGACTTTTCAGGGGAAAAAAAACAAACACAAACATCATTTTGGAATTTGGCTCGGGTAACCTAACCTAGGGTAGGAAAGGAGCCTGTTGAGGGAGTCATCGGTAGTTTTGGTGTGGAGGGTGTAAATGAGAGTGGAGAAAGATTGATAAATGTATGTGGAGAGTGCAGAATGAGTGTAAGTAATATGTTCTTTAAAAAAAAGGCGTATACACAAGTACACATGGCATAGACATGTGGATGGAAGGATTGTAGAGAGGGCATTGATGGATTATGTGCGGTAAGATTAGGAGTAGTGGGCATACCACTACCGACATACAGCATAAATCATCTATAAAACATTAACATTAACCTAACCTAACCTAACCTAACCTAACCTAACCTAACCTAACCTAGTACTACATGAATACTAGGTTAGGTTGTTTGGTTAGGTTAATGGGAAAAATATTATTTTAATACCACGAATTTTCCGAGTGTTTTTTATAAACAAAATTGATCATTTGCATCAATATATAGTGTTTGTAATTAATTAGAAATCTCGGGAAAACCTATTTTCCCCATTAGGCCTATCGATCGATGTTGAGACAGCCCCTCGATAGTGATTTGAAAAGACATTAGCCTAACCTAACAACCTTACCTAACCTAACCTAGTATTATGAGTGGGGGCTGCCGCCCCCACACCCCCGCTGGTTGAGTACTAATCCCTTAATAAAAAAAATAAAAAAATTGGCTGTCAATTATACGAAGGTGAAAGAAAGTCGATGAAGTCTATGGTGTTTACTCTGCAATCTTCAGCTTGATTGTACATTGATAACGGGAAAGTACCGTATTGACAACCTTGTTACGAAAATTAAATTTTAGTACCATACTTTTATATTAGGTTTTTCCGAGGGTTTAACACATTTTCATATGATCTTTAGAGCTATCGATGACTGAAAGTACCGTATTGACAACCTTTGTTACGAAAAAGAAATTTTAGTACCATACTTTTTTATTAGGTTTTGCCGAGGGTTAAAACAAATTTTCTTATGATCTTTAGAGCATATAGATTCAATATTTATCTTCAAATATATCAACAAAATTCGTGGTATTAAAATAACATTGAACCGGTTAATGTTTTATAGATGAGTTATGCTGTATGTTGGTAGTGGTACGCCCACTACTCCTATTCTTACCTTATGTGCTGGTGACAAGGGAAAGATTGTGTAGATTGCTGGATGTGAATGTGCTGAGAGGTGAAGCGGAGGGTATATCGGATCATTACCTGGTGGAGGGAAAGCTAAGAGTTAGGAGTTACAGGAGAATGCGAGACAAGCATGAAGTACGGGGTATTTCCATATTCTTCATAGGAAGCCCTTACCACTATCGGAGTATCGACTATCGGGGGCCATGTTTTAAGATCGCTAGATAATTGGTAAATACTAATGTCCAATAATAATAATTATAAGCTAGAAAGCTTATAAAAACAAATAACCATTCAGAACATTTTTAAAACTCGAAAATAAGCTAGCTGTGGTCCGTCTCCTTAACCCGTTGAGACCCAGCGTCGCACGTGTTGCGTCGGCAGTCTTTGATCACCAACTCCCAGCGACGCATCACGTGCGTCCGACATATAAAAAACACTTACGTGGCTCGTAAGGTAGGAAATGGCGGGAGAATAGGAGGGGGCGGTACCGTAGTGTGTGGGGGAGCCGGGCCAGTAGGTGTGAGCGGGCCGAGACAGCCGCGCGGCTGGTGGTGGTGGGCTTAGTGGGGATAGTTTACACCCCTAGTTTACCGCCACTTTGAACCTTCATTACTCCGGTCGTATGGGAGCTAGAGGCTTGAGATTTATGTGAGATACTCCTTAGGATGTATGCCGTACAATGCCATACTCAGTTTTTATCTTAGTGCTCCCGGGCGGGTGGTCATGCGGGGGAGACGAACTATTGAAACCCCCCCCCCCCCGCCCCCCCAAATGACCGAAATGATTTTTTTTATTTGTGTGTTCATTTCTCACCATTCTCTTCCATTTTGGCTCAACAAATTTTTTTGAAGCCCCCCCCCCCCAACCCCCCACCGGCCCCCCCCCCCAAAAAAAAAAATGTCAGAGGTGATTTTTTTTTGTTTTTTTTTCATTTCTCATCCTTGTCTTCCATTTTAGCAAACAAAAAAAATAAGTGAAAATGGCTTGGGACTGGGGTGAACAAAATATTATAACTAGTCGGGGCTCAACGGGTTAACATTGTCCCATTTGTCTACCGAAAAAGGTAGCCTACAGGGTACAAATTTATCTCGAAGGACTCGGAAGGAGTCGGGATGGATGAAGTGTCTGGGCGTACGATCTTCATGGTTACATACGTCGATCGCCGCGGGTAAGTTCCCGTCTATTTTGACGGCGATTTTTTCTGTTATTTGCCCCGTTGGCAATATATATGATACCCATTACTGTATCAACCCATTACTGTATCCAAAGGCAATCAAAATAGACGGGAACATGATCGCCGGTGTCCGCCGCCACTGCGCGTAATGTAACCAAGGCGGGCGGTACGCCCGAACTTAACATCCTTGCCGGAGAGTCATGGGGTGTTTATTTAAGCTTGATGGAGGTCTTGGGAGCAACAAATAATAAAAATGGAGAAAAAACAAACACATCTCCCCTTAAACAATTTGGCAAGGATGTAGTGTTTGGGCGTACCGTGATTACCGCCTGCCTTGTTTACACTACTCGGAGCCGCGGCGGACGCGCGGCTAGCGATCATGTCCCCGTCTATTTTGACTGCATTTGGATACAATAATGAAAGCCCGCCCCTCACGCCTTCATGACTTATTGTCATCATCATATACATTGCCAACAGGGTGCAAATAACAGAAAAAATTGCCATAAAAATAGACGGGAACTTAACCGCGGCGATCGACTTATGTAAACATGATGACCGTACGCCTGGTCACTACATATCCTTCCCAACAATGTTTGCTCCACTCACTGTTTTTTTTTTTTTTTTTTTTAGTCTAGGCCTAGTTGCTAGTAGTTGAATTTCAGCCAATAAATTTCTTTAGCCTAGGTTAGGCCTATATCCATCGACGCTGACTGTATAATTTGGGCTAGGCTTAAGTTAGCCCATATTATCCACTCCTGACTCCTGAAATTGGCAAGCACTTAGGCCTAGACTAGGGCCTACCGGCCTACATGCAAATTTTCCTTAATTTCTGATCTTACTAGCCTAGGCTAATTCTATTTCTGTCACTAAGCTAGTTAGCTAGGCTATCTAAAATATCATAATTCGCTAATGCCTGGTAGCCTACCGTACTTTATGGAAAGATGTACCCAATGCTGTACAGGGAAATTTCCCCACCCCAAAAAACTATCACTCACTTCTTGGACTTGACGCTTCCTTGCAGCTGGTCTCTGCTCTGATGACACTGTAGGAACACTTTTAGCACATGTACCTGCAGGGTAAATTGTGGATATGGCATCAGCTTTTAGGTATAAGCATCTAGCCATACCCATACTCCACCGCACTTTAATGTCAAAACAATCATCACAAAAATGTCCATTGCATATGAAGCTTGTTTTGGGCTTTGCCTCCCACACTCTGGTTCTTTGTATAAACTTCACCCATTTGTTACAATGGTATGGATCAATTGGAAACTTGTGTAGTGCTATGTTTGGTCCAGGGATGTTGCCACACCCGAAAACAGCACACCTATTCACCATTGTTACTATACTTGCTGATGTTTACTTCCCAAATGTTTGCCTGGGCGTACGTCACATCCTCACCTGAGTACTAGTTGCAAGGGGTCGCAATTCAATATCTATTTTTGATTTGTTCTCTAATATTGAAGATTAGTTTTGACAAAGGAGTAGTCAGGTTGATTACTGGAGATCTAAACATCTCTTTAAATACATTATAAATTAATTTTAATTTCGGACGCCCCACCACCTTTAAACCTAAAAGATAAATTCAAGGTTTTAATCCCAGGGTTCCCTAGCCTGATGGGGACTGTAGGGCCTTGCTCACTTGAGTGCAAAACTGTTTATTTCTCGCCCACATGTGACTGTACATAAGAATCTGCGTGATTATGGTTGTCTCGGCACTGATGTATTGCTCAGTCATCAGTGTTTCATAGATACCGATGAAGAAAAGCCTTTCTTGTTTGTCAGAAACACTCGAGCCTCACCGATTCCACGAGCTTGCGCATGTGCTTCATGTTTCGCAGGTGGTAAATGGATATCATTTCTACCAGATACAGGTTCAAGCCATGTACATCTTCCTAAAGATTTAGCTGAAAGTTTAAAGCTTGATATTCAACCGCTTAAGAAACCTCGGAGCTATGATACGATAATTGGAGAGCAAGTCTTCAATACCCATGCAGGGTGACGGGTGTCAATCCACAAAATATGAATTGTGCTATCATTATGGTTTATTATTTTGTTATCATTATAGCGCGATGGAGCGGCGAAGGCGCGAGCTCTAGGGGGGTCCGGGGGCATGCCCCCCCGTGATTTTTTTGAGAATTTAGGTGTCTAAAACAGTATTTCCTGCAATCTAAAAGCAATCAAGATGGAAAATATGGAGACCAAAATGATGTCAATTTACCTTCTTTGTTTCTTTAAAAAAAAAGGTTGGGGGAGTTTCTGTTATCATTATACAAAAATTTCATTTGGTTATCACTAAAAAAAACAGCGTCGTTTGACACCCTGTTAAAATGTAACCCATGTTCCAAATTGTCTATTAATTATAGGGTCGACACACTTTGTTCAAGATGTGATAGTGTCTGATTACTTAAATATTGCAGTAGTTGGCATTTCAGTTCTTAAAACGATGAAGCGAATATTTTTCTCTCTCCATGGCCATGGTCTTGCAGAGGAGATAAATGACAAGTTTATGGCTGACAAGGAAAGGCGGCAAAAGATTATTGACAACGTTTATTCTGTTTCCATTAAGAAGGAGGAGGCCGCTCCCGAAAAGCCGTCCATAGCTCTGAAGTGGAAGGAAAATTATAATTTAAATGAGGAAGGTAGGCCTAGGCCTATTATGAAGCCGGAAAGTGATGTTGACAAGGTGGTTGTCACTACAAAGAGGAAGCTGAGTATGGCAGATGAAGAATGTAAGGATGAGGGGCCGAGGGCTCCTGTAGCAAGAAACAAAGGGTTGATAAGAGAAAAATCGGTCAATATACAGGAGGCGCTACAATATAGGTAGCAAAATTATAATGGTAGTTTTGGGTTCCTATCATCATATGCTTCATTTCTATATACTTTTTATCCCCGGGAAAAAGAAAAAAAAATCTTGGGATTTTTCATTTATTTTCTTGGGATTTTTTGTTTTGGTCATTAACCTAACCAAAAAACCTAACCTAACCTAACCTAATAGCCCCCAAATACATTTAGGTTAGGTTAGGTTAGGTTTTTTGGTTAGGTTAATGAAATAACGGAGAAACAGTTATCCAAACATTCACCACCATCAAGCCGTTTTCCCTCTCATTCTACCACACCTCCTCATCACAGTGGAAGAATGGGAAACCATGGCCGAGTAGAGGAAAGAACCAGGAACGAAAGGACCCGCGGACACCACCAGGTGACGCAATGGAGACAGGGTTCCCCTCCACACCGCCAGGGGAGAAACCACTCATCTCCCTGTACCAACAATGATATATCCTACAGATCCGGAACACGAATTGCCACCATCAATATGACACGTCCTCCAACACCAGAAGGAAATTTAATCATCACCATCAACAATTCCAAGGTCCAGGAAAAGAACAGCAAGAAACGTAAAAGGCAAGACCCCCAACTCATCAAGGACACAACAGCCAGCCCAGACAAACGTGCTCGGGCTGTTACCAAAGAGAGGGACTGTCCTCCAACACCAGGAAAGGATATAATCGTCAACCAGGACAATGCCAAAGCACCAGAAAAAGAGAGAAGTGAGATAGACAGGCGACAACAAGAATGGCACCACCAACACCGTATCTACCCCCGCCCTTGTTACCCGCCCCCGCGTCCACTCTGGGACAAAAGAAACAAGAGGGTAGGGTCTAGGCAGTTCCCCCCCACTCCAAACCACAAGGAAGTAACCATCCCAAGTTACCAGTTGCTAGGTGCCATTTTGGCCCCTAATCCACCCACCGACCTGGCCAGGTAAAAAGGTGCAGATATACTCCCACCAATTTTATTTAAGTATCTCAATCTAGAGCTGTTCTTGACACCCCGGGTAAAAGGACAGATTCGAAAGTTGAGGACACAGTTGAAGAGTTGGTTCAGTTGATCGCAAGGCGTAGACACAATTACGAGACTGTAGTCACCCATTATACTAATTATTTTTAGTGGGTATCAACAAGCTGGTTTATTAGAGCCTTCTGGGTGAAGTAATCTAATATTCTCGGCCTACCTCAACCCCGGCGCTATTGTGGATATAAGCAGACAGTCAGGTGCTAACTAGCTTTATCCAGGATAGACCAAACCACAAGAAATTCATCAAAGTACTTATAAAGACCAGAGTAGACAGGAGTTCACTCCTGCGTTCGCTCGATGCTATTTTGTCACGGCTTGGGCTAGGCAATTTAGTTATTTAAGGTCCCAAACCAAAGTGCTCGAGTTACACTGTGGGAACCCAGTGGCGTCAGGACAACCCCACGGCCAGCGGATCTACCCCAGATTGGATTACTAATTCTACACCCATTGGATTAATTATTCTACACATCGAAAGTGAAGTTATTATACCGTAAAAGTTATAGAAGATCTAACTGTGAAAAAAATTATACTTGGCGTGTTGTCAGAGAGAAAGTATATAAAGATCGAAAGTGAAAGTAATTAAAATATATCTACTGCGTATATGATAAAAGGTATTCTGGAAACATCGGATACTACGCACATATATAAAAGCGAGAGAAAGGAAGCTCTAGTGAAACTCAAAGAAATTAGGGAAGTACTGATAATAATTCTTCTAAAATTAATAACAAATAAATTCAAGTTAACTTATGCGTAAGCACCACAGTGATTTAACCTCAGGAAAATAATTACGTTTAGCTCCCAAATACAGAACCACTCTACGCAGGTAAATACCAATAGTTCACATATATAATTACTATATAACCTTTCTAGGCACAAGTGTAAATCCTCGATTGAAAGGAGTGCTATTCTTATCTCTGAAATAAATACAGGACAAGTGTAATCTTTCAGTTAGAAAGCGGTCCCTAATACTTACTTAGATACCACATAGAACAATCCAGTCTTGCGAGTCAGACGTAGGGGAGCCTCGTTCGTTCACTTTAATTGTTTTGTTCTTGACCATTATTGTTCTAGCTTTTACGTATGCGATATTCTTGTGCAAATAAACGGAATATGAATACACGTCTTGTGATAATTATCCTCTATTGTCTTTCTGTGTCTGTGGTAAAACAACATAACTTCTCCAGTTAGGAAGAGCCCACTTGATCGAAACCAATTAAACCCCAGGAAAAAACCTGGCATAACATTGGCGGCAGCTGGTGGTTCTTGATTCGGGAAGGAAGTTGTTTTGCACAGTACTCAGGGAAGAGATAGAGCACATACGTCATCATGACTGCAACACGTTCACACATTCCCATACCCAAGTATGAGGAGGAGACATTCGATATTCGCACGTACCTAGACATAGTCCACCCAGTACTAGACCTGGCGTATCAGACAGATCGAGAGAAGATCTCTGTCGCATTAATTCACCTAGGGAAGGCCACACCCTTGGTGTCCGGACAAATAACCCGAGAGTTGACTTGGGAAAACTTCCGGAAAATTGTGATAGACGCTGTAAAGCCATCACTGGGCCCTGTTGCAGCCATCAACAAAATCAACGCAGCCACGTATGGAGGGAATCTGGACGTGACCCTGGGGGAGATGAGCGAGTTGGTGAAAACCGCTTACCCCCTAGACACCTTGGAGCAGCGACAAAAACAAATATTCTGCGTGCTCTTAAGAATCCTGCCAGCAAGTGTCAGGAAACATTTCGCCCTCCACGATCCCGTAGGGTACGTAACGGACCTCATTACCATACGCAAGTTGCTGGAAAATCAGCCACAAACTTCTACGATTGGAGCCATAAAGAAATTCCCCACACAACCACCGGGGAACAAAAGACCCGGACAATCAAATTACCAGGGAAACAGACCACAATACTCATCTCAAGGCCGCCCCCAACCCTCATCGTCAGGCCGCCCACAAGGAAATTGGCGAATCTACCCTAACCGCCAACACACCGGTCGTCCTTACCAGAACTACCAACAACGGAACCGAGGCCCTCAACAAAACGGGCCCCCCAAAAACAACCGTGACAGCCCCATCGTTATGATAAACCCATACGATTTCCAGGCCTGTACTTCCGCTTGCCCAATCCATGATATAAGGGATCAAGCTAAGAAGAGAATGTCGCTCAACAGGATCCTAGCAGCCAACGAGCAATCCCAGGACGTGGATACCGCGTATACGGATGAAGAACACTGTCCCCCAGAGATAATGGACCATATTCAAGCCATCGAAGACAACCCCGAAGAAGAGGACGACGAGGAGATGGAAGACCCATCCCAGGGTTTTTAAAGCCTCCCCCGCCCATTATGGCCTCGGCGGGGGAGTCTGTACCATGGAGTACTCCACCCATCTATCACCTAGCTAAGATAAAGGGCGTCGCTGTGCGTCTTCTCATCGACACAGGAGCCGCACGGTCTTGCCTGTTTAATTCTTTTTACAAACAGCATCACAAAAGATTTGGAGCACTGCACGCGTTCAAAAACAACTTAATCAGTGCCGGGGACACACCTTTAGCTATTCGAGGAGAGACCACGCCCCTGCCCGTCACGACCCCCAAGCGCGAGGCCAACTGTCACCACCCTTTTGTAATTTTCCACTCCAACTGCACCCTATATGACGGCTACATGGGATTAGACGTCATGGAAAAATTGCAAGTTCAACTAGATTGCGGGGACCGTTTAATTACATTTAAAACAAAGAAGAAAAAGCCTCCACCCTCGAATCACAGAAATCTCCCCAAAATCCTCTCAACAACATCCAACATCCAACATCCAACCTAAGCCCACTTCAAAGCCTACTCATCTGCCACCACCTACCCCACCAACGGCCTCTACCACCGTGATGACCCCTGCTATGACATCTCAGAAAGTGGTAATTCCAGCTCAACACCAACAATGGGTGCCAATACACCAACCCATAAACTCCACCATGATATTCTCACCAAACCAGACTCACCTCCAAGCAGGGAGATGCCGGATACAACCTGCCCTCGTCCCCCCCACCATGGGCGCCACCATGATTGCAAATATTTCCGATGAACCCCTCACCCTACCCAAGGGCCTTGTCATTGGAGATTTAGAGACCTTCGAAGATTACCAACCTACAAGTTCCATACCAAGTTTGCCCCCTGTCCTGCCCACGATGCCACCTCACCTGACAAAACTTCAACGTAAACAACTCTCCTCCCTCCTCCGAGAATTCACAGATGTATTTGCCCAATCTGATTTGGAAATTGGACAAACTAAAGTGGTAGAACACAGTATTCATACCGAAGGACCTCCCCTCCGCCAACCTTCACGACGAAAGAACCCTCTACAACGTCAGGAAGAAGAGAGACAAGTACAAGAAATGTTGGACGCCGGGATAGCCACGCCCTCTGTCAGTCCCTGGTCCTCTCCCGTCGTCCTAGTACGAAAAAAGGACGGATCCACAAGATTCTGTGTGGATTACAGACGCCTGAACGACGCCACCATCAAAGACGCCACGCCCTTGCCTAGAATCGATGACTCTCTAGATTCCCTGCATGGATCGAAATGGTTCACTACTCTAGACCTCCAGGCAGGATACTGGCAGGTACCCATCAAGACCAGCCACCAACAAAAGACTGCATTTTCCACCAGTGGCGGAAACCTGTACGAATTCAATGTACTCCCATTCGGTCTCTGCAATGGTCCAGCCACTTTCTCACGCCTGATGGAATCAGTCCTCAAGGGCCTCACCTGGGAAACATGCCTAGCATACTTGGACGACGTCATAGTCTACGGTAAGACCTGGGAAGAACACCTTCAGCGCCTTCGTCAGGTGTTGCTCAGAATACGAGGAGCAAGTCTCAAACTCAAACCATCTAAATGCTCAGTAGCTAGGACATCAGTGGATTTCTTAGGCCATGTGATCTCAGCCGAAGGCATCTCCCCTGACCCAAAGAAACTATCTGCAATTCAAGCACAAACTCCTCCGACCACCGTCAAGGGCATTCGCTCCTTCTTGGGTTTAGCCACCTACTACAGGAGATTTGTCAACGGGTTTGCTGAAATCGCACGTCCACTACACGAATTAACCAAGAAGAAAGAACCGTTCGTGTGGACCAAAGAAAGAGACACCGCCTTCAACACCTTAAAGACTCACCTGGTGCAAGCCCCAACCGTGGCCTTTCCAGACTACAGGCAGCCATTCCGCCTATATACGGACGTATCCTTGTATGCAATAGGCGCAGTGCTAGCCCAAATGCAAGACGGCAGAGAACACGTCATCGCTTACGCCAGCTCCATCCTCAACCCAGCCCAACGTAATTATGCAGCCACCAAGAGAGAGTGCCTGGGTGTAATCTGGGCATTAAATCACTTCCGCTCCTTTTTGATCGGCACTACAGTCGACATAATCACGGACCACCAATCTCTACAATGGCTCAGGAAATCAGAAACCAACTCTGCCCTACTTGTCCGCTGGCGAGAAACCTTAGAAGAATTTGATTTCGAAATCCATTATCGCCCCGGGAAGTTACACACAAATGCAGACGCTCTGTCACGTTTACCTGTCAAAACTGTGACCGTCGCCCAAAGCTGCTGTGCAAATGGCACAAGTAACCCTCACCAACAAATTAACCAAGTTACTCCTCCCTCCAACGTTTTCTATGGCCAAGACGATACCACAGTAACCCCTCCAACCTTACGTTCGCCCCAGCTGATTCATTCATCGACAGAGGAAAATCAACTCTCCCTATTACATTCCTGGCTCAACAAGAAAAAACCCAAGTGGATTCCTAGAGAGATTTTCTACAACTTGCAGCGCGTCGGTGATCAGCTGTACACCGAGTCTGGTCACATTGCAGTGGACCCCCAAACAGCCCAAGAAATTTTGTTAATAATCCATGAAGGAAATGGGATACATCTTGGACAAGCAAAAATGCTCAAAGTCTTTCAACAGATTTATTGGACCACACGCCCCACCGCACTGACAAAGAAAATCACAGAAGCATGTAAACCCTGTAACCTAGGAAAAGACCGAACCAGGACACCCGGGCCTGCAGGTAAACTTGCCGCTGCTAAACCCTGGCAAACTCTGTCCCTGGACGTGATGGGTCCTTTCCCTTCAGTAAATGGGAAAAGATTTGTCGTCACTTTCGTAGACGTATATTCCAAGTTCATCATAGCCTGCCCTGTCAAAGATCATAGCGCACTTTCCGTGGCAGAAGTCTTAACCACGGAAATATTGGCAGTGTTTGGTCTGCCAGAAATCATTCTCTCCGACAACGCACCAGAATTCACCAGTAAAGTATGGAAAAGTTTTTCTCAGCTATGCGGCATCAAGGTGTCCCATTCTTCCCCATACTGGCCTCAAGGGAATTCCATCTGTGAGAGAAGCCACAAGACAATCAACAACCAGCTAAGAACAAGACTCATCGCCCTCCAAACTCAAGACTGGCCAGCTCAAATGAAAATGATCCAGTGGGGTATGAATTCCTGTCCTCGAGAAGATGGCATCACGCCCCACGAAAGGATTTATGGTGTGGCCCCCCTACTCCTACCTTTTAGGACGCTAGCTAAACCTTCAACCCCTACTTTGGACATCGACCATTTGCAACACCTCAAGAACGTCCTCAACACTGCACAAGTAAGCCAAGATACCGCCAAGGACGTCTCTCCACCTCAAAACCCCTATGCTATCGACGATCAAGTGATGGTTGCCAAGTTACCAGTGATAAACAAACTAGGACCTAGATATGTGGGCCCCTATAAGATCATCAAAGTGCCAAATCCCTATCAAGTCATCATTAATTATCACGGAGTGACTAGGCCATACCGAAACCGTTTTGTGAGGATTTATCGCCCCCTAATTAAGGATGAAGAAAACTCCTGGACCAACCAGCCTCCTAACCCAATACAATCGACGAAGCCCTCATCACGCCCCACTGATAGTGAGTTGCCAACAAATATTTATTCCCCACCTGTACCTCCTCCAACCCCTTCTTATTCACGCCCACCCCCACCATCACCTCCCCCCCCTGCAATCTACAGTCCCCCCCAATTCCTCCCCATCCATCGACCACATTTATGGCCTACCCCCCCTCCCATAACACCCCCCAAACTTACCCCTCGCCCTCACCAGACAAACCCCGAGCCGTGCCCACCCCACCCCGTCCAACACACCCCCTGCATTCGAGACTTCCGGCCAAACTCTCCCGTCGTCGTAGGCCTAAAAGCACGTCTACCACATCCGCACCCGCCTATCATCACAAGCCTTCTAGTAGTAAACAAGATGAATATTCTTCAACATCAAGTTCATCTTCAAATTCTCCCTCCCCTACCCCCCCGTCATCTTCCTCATATACGTCAACTAGTAAACAAACACCCCACTCTGCCTCCCGCCCCAAAAGCCATATGGCAAAACCCCTCACAAACCCCTCCACCTCACACACCCCATTATCCCCTCCCGGACGCCTGGCCCCACCCAATAAACCATACCCCTCAAGTATCAAGCCTAGCCCTCATTATTTACTGATCACTAAACCTAAGAAGGCCAACCCCTCAACCCCAAACCCCAAACCCCAGAGGATCTCCAACTACCCCCCACCAGTATCACCATCACCGTCGACGTCTTCCACAACCTCATCAACCCCAGTGCTAACAACTATCACAACCAGATCAGGCCGTCTGTCAAAACCCCCGGCTCGTTTTTCTTCAATTCGTCACCAACCTCACAACCCCACTCAGGGTCTTAAAGGACCCACAACCACCTCAACCTCACGCAACCTCACGCACTTAGCCGGAGAAATACGGATAGCAAATGTTACTGAAGAATATCTTATGCCAGCACCCACGAATTCGGACACCCCTATTCCCGTTTTGTGGTCAACTGCTATACTACCCTCGCCAGCTGACCGAGGGAGGAAACCACAGTCCTCTCCAACCACCCTCACTTCCCCTCTACCCTCGACAGTGTCAACACGAAACTTCACCTCCTCTGTAAGAAAAAACATGACGACTTCGGAGAAAGCAAGCCAAATCAAGCCTCCCACAACCCCTCTACATGACAAGTTCATCACGAAAGTTTTGTGGGTCCGAGCCAATGACCAAGTAACAAGGATGCAGTGGCCTGACTTACTCAACAAAGCACTGGCCCACTATCAACGTGAATCCTACCTGAAAATATTTACTGCAATGGACAGACCAGCCGACAACAGGTCATCAATTTGGTGGAAACATCTAGCTGACTGCGAACATTATCTACGTGACCACAACCTGTGGATTTTTTATTTGCAGTCACGAGGTCGTGACTTTCACGAGGAAGAAGGTAGTGAAATAACGGAGAAACAGTTATCCAAACATTCACCACCATCAAGCCGTTTTCCCTCTCATTCTACCACACCTCCTCATCACAGTGGAAGAATGGGAAACCATGGCCGAGTAGAGGAAAGAACCAGGAACGAAAGGACCCGCGGACACCACCAGGTGACGCAATGGAGACAGGGTTCCCCTCCACACCGCCAGGGGAGAAACCACTCATCTCCCTGTACCAACAATGATATATCCTACAGATCCGGAACACGAATTGCCACCATCAATATGACACGTCCTCCAACACCAGAAGGAAATTTAATCATCACCATCAACAATTCCAAGGTCCAGGAAAAGAACAGCAAGAAACGTAAAAGGCAAGACCCCCAACTCATCAAGGACACAACAGCCAGCCCAGACAAACGTGCTCGGGCTGTTACCAAAGAGAGGGACTGTCCTCCAACACCAGGAAAGGATATAATCGTCAACCAGGACAATGCCAAAGCACCAGAAAAAGAGAGAAGTGAGATAGACAGGCGACAACAAGAATGGCACCACCAACACCGTATCTACCCCCGCCCTTGTTACCCGCCCCCGCGTCCACTCTGGGACAAAAGAAACAAGAGGGTAGGGTCTAGGCAGTTCCCCCCCACTCCAAACCACAAGGAAGTAACCATCCCAAGTTACCAGTTGCTAGGTGCCATTTTGGCCCCTAATCCACCCACCGACCTGGCCAGGTAAAAAGGTGCAGATATACTCCCACCAATTTTATTTAAGTATCTCAATCTAGAGCTGTTCTTGACACCCCGGGTAAAAGGACAGATTCGAAAGTTGAGGACACAGTTGAAGAGTTGGTTCAGTTGATCGCAAGGCGTAGACACAATTACGAGACTGTAGTCACCCATTATACTAATTATTTTTAGTGGGTATCAACAAGCTGGTTTATTAGAGCCTTCTGGGTGAAGTAATCTAATATTCTCGGCCTACCTCAACCCCGGCGCTATTGTGGATATAAGCAGACAGTCAGGTGCTAACTAGCTTTATCCAGGATAGACCAAACCACAAGAAATTCATCAAAGTACTTATAAAGACCAGAGTAGACAGGAGTTCACTCCTGCGTTCGCTCGATGCTATTTTGTCACGGCTTGGGCTAGGCAATTTAGTTATTTAAGGTCCCAAACCAAAGTGCTCGAGTTACACTGTGGGAACCCAGTGGCGTCAGGACAACCCCACGGCCAGCGGATCTACCCCAGATTGGATTACTAATTCTACACCCATTGGATTAATTATTCTACACATCGAAAGTGAAGTTATTATACCGTAAAAGTTATAGAAGATCTAACTGTGAAAAGAAATTATACTTGGCGTGTTGTCAGAGAGAAAGTATATAAAGATCGAAAGTGAAAGTAATTAAAATATATCTACTGCGTATATGATAAAAGGTATTCTGGAAACATCGGATACTACGCACATATATAAAGCGAGAGAAAGGAAGCTCTAGTGAAACTCAAAGAAATTAGGGAAGTACTGATAATAATTCTTCTAAAATTAATAACAAATAAATTCAAGTTAACTTATGCGTAAGCACCACAGTGATTTAACCTCAGGAAAATAATTACGTTTAGCTCCCAAATACAGAACCACTCTACGCAGGTAAATACCAATAGTTCACATATATAATTACTATATAACCTTTCTAGGCACAAGTGTAAATCCTCGATTGAAAGGAGTGCTATTCTTATCTCTGAAATAAATACAGGACAAGTGTAATCTTTCAGTTAGAAAGCGGTCCCTAATACTTACTTAGATACCACATAGAACAATCCAGTCTTGCGAGTCAGACGTAGGGGAGCCTCGTTCGTTCACTTTAATTGTTTTGTTCTTGACCATTATTGTTCTAGCTTTTACGTATGCGATATTCTTGTGCAAATAAACGGAATATGAATACACGTCTTGTGATAATTATCCTCTATTGTCTTTCTGTGTCTGTGGTAAAACAACATAACTTCTCCAGTTAGGAAGAGCCCACTTGATCGAAACCAATTAAACCCCAGGAAAAAACCTGGCATAACAGTTAATACAAAAAAAAAAAAAAAAAATCCAAGAAAAACATAAAAAACCCAAGATTTTTTGTTTTTTTCCCGGGGATAAAAAGTATATAGAAATGAAGCATATGATGATAGGAACCCAAAACTACCATTAGAATTTTGCTACCTATATTGTAGCGCCTCCTGTATATTGACCGAAAAATCTGCTCAAAAGTGACAAACGAGCATTCAAAATCTAATAAAAGGAAGTCGAGTACCGGTACAGTATTGACAAGAATGAAGGTGAGGGCTCTGACAAAGGGACAAAAATTTGTAGGCTTTGCCTAGGCTATTAATAATAATTAAGTAATCTACCCGGTAGATGACTAGCCTAGGCTAGGCCAATAATATATTCACTATAGGCTAATTAGGCCAAACAAATTGGAATTTTCGGAGAGGATTAGCCTAGGCTACGTTTACATCGCGTCTAGGCTAATTTGAATGATTTGACTGATTTTGTTTTTTCCCGAATTTTATTGGTGTAGGCTAGGCCTAGGCCTATGGCATAAATCGTCGGTGTGAGTTGTGTTATTGTGCGTACCACTACCGACATACAACATAAATTATCTAGGCTATACATACGGTACTTAACCTAACTAAAAACCTAACCTAACCTAGTATTCTCATTAGGCTACTAGCCTACATGAATACTAGGTTAGGGGAATGTTTTAGAGAGGAGTTATGCTGTATGTGACAATGTCAGTAGTGGTACGCCCTATAAGTTCTATAACACAACTCTTACCAAATCATCTAATTTCTAAATAATCTTAACCTAATCCAACTTGAGTATTTTACCCTGACCTTAGTGACCTAACCTAGTATTATTAGTGGGGGCTGCTGCCCCAACATACCCGCAGGCCGCATCCTGCTGATAGGCTATTCAGCGGGAGTGTGGGGGATGGCAGCCTCGACTAGTAGTAATAGTAGTGTAGGTTAAAGGTTTGGTTAAGGGGTACTTAGGCTATTACCGTAATTTACCGAAACTACCGGTACCACTCATTTTGGAAAAACTAAATAAGATGGTCACCAATTTTCCCATGGATTTTTTTATTTTTCCCTGTTAGTTTTCATCAATATACTGTATAGTGTTTGGAAATAAATAATTACAACCTCGGCGAAACCGTTTTCCCCATTATACAACGATCTTAAGACACGCCGCCCGATAGTGGGAAGGGCTATGAAGTACAGGGAAAATGAGGGGTTAAATGCGTAAAACGGCGATTAAAACGTATTTTAGCAAAACTTGGCTCGGGTTTTAAGGTATTTCAAAGGCCGGTAAATCTACAGTTATACTACCCCTCCCCCACTACCCCCCACCACCTCCCCCCTTCAAAACACGCCTTTTAGCGTGTTTTTGGATGGTTCAGCAGACGCGGAAACTGGAAAAAAACTTATTTTGATAAAAAATTATCACCAACCAGATAAGAGTTTTTCAGGTAATTTGTTTTAATTTTTTATTTTTTATTTGATATACAGTGTTGTTTAATACCGAGGACCGTCGCATTTTAGTATTTTTAACATTAGCCTAACCTAACCTAACCTAACCGAAAAGTAACCTGTTTCCGCGACGGTCTAGACTCCCCCTCACGTTCCCTGTTTATGGGTGCGCGACGGTCTAAACCCTGCTCACGTTCCCTGTTTATGGGTTCGCGAAGGTTTGTAATACTTCAATGTATCTATTACAAGTCAAATATACATTTCCGCGCATCATCAAACCATACTAAGTCTACTACTAATAATATTAACCCATTAGTACCAACAGAATAGTGACAAAATAGGGGTAGTATAACTGTAGATTTATCCAAAGGCCTAAAACCCAATATTTCAAAAACCCGAGCCAAGTTTTGGCCAAAGCTGGCTCGGCTTTTGAGAGTTTGTAGACAACAAAATGACAGTAACCTCATTTAGAAATTTGGCTCAGGTTTCCCGAAATTGCAAAGCCATAAAACCCGAATTTTGGAAAACCCGAGCCAAGTTTTGGCAAAACTTGGCTCGGATTTTGCGAGTTTTAAGAGTAGCCTAAACAAATTACAGTAACTTAATTTAGAATTTTGGCTCATGTTTCCCTAAATTGCAAACCCCAAAAAGCATAATTTTGGAAAACCCGAGCCAATTTTTGGCAAAACTTGGATCGGATTTTGAGAATCGAAAAAGACTAACTAAATGTCGGAAATCGGCTCATGATTTCTCTAATTGCAAAACCAGATTTATCGAAAACGTAGCACTTATTTAAATCATAAATATCCAGTAACATAGACCTAGTACATTGGATACAACTCTAATCCACACCTAACGCCTACTGCCTACAATGTGTCCGTAGTACTTAGTAGGCCTACGTGGGATACAACATGGCGGTTGGGCCGCCGCCCATTTAGTACCGGTATTCGGCCGTATCTGTAAATACTACCGCAACTACGAATCTTGTTTCTGAGACCTAGTATATTAACCTAACCAAACAACCCAACCTAACCTAACCTAGACCCAGTACGTGGGATACTAAACTAGCCCTTGCATGCCAGCAACAGCGGATTCATAGTACCCAGTGCGTGGGATACTAAACTAGCCCTTGCATGCCAGCAACAGCGGATTCATAGTACCCAGTGCGTGGGAGCAGCAGGGGTTGTGCAGGGGAATTATGAGCAAGGGATAGGATCAGGTTAAGGATTAGGGAGATAATGAGTAGTGATCCTATTTCGGGATGGATGTAGTGATCGGGCGTACGGTCGTCATGTTGTGCGCTCGCAGTTACGTTCCCGTCTATTTCGACGCTATACTTTCTGCTATTTGCCCCCTGTCATTACTACATGAATACTAGGTTAGGTTAGGTTAGGTTGTTTGGTTAGGCTAATGTATTTTTATATCCAAAGGCAGTCAAAATAGACGGGAACATGATGGGAAAGGTCCGACGCCACTACGCGTAGTGTAAACAAGGCTGGCGGTACGCCCGCACTTAACATTCTTGCCCCTATTTCTAAAGGAATGAAGAGTGGGGCTATTAACTATGTGAGATGGGAGGTGATTCCAAATTATTGAGATATATGTACAGGTCCTCCCGCTACACAGGATCTTACCCTTGGATGCTGCGGGGGAAAAATGAATGTCTGAATATTTCCATGCTTGCCTGATAGGCTATGTGTGCTGTGTGGTATTTTAAGTTGTGGCTGCTTACACTACTCTCAAGCTCGCGATCATGTTCCCATATATTTTGACTGCCATGGTGTACAATAATAGGACCCCCCATGACTTATTGTCATTATCATATACACCATAAAATGCAGTAACTTCGGAAATTTTTCGATGTTTTTTAACAATTTCTCCTGAGTGTAAACACATTATACAGATTTAACTAGGTCAAGTGATGTATGGTGGTAGTGCGCCGTAATCCAGGAAGCCTCCTAAAATTATCCCCCATAAGAAGAGAGCTATCCTTATCCTAAATGATGTCCGAAGTTTGCTTGAAAAGTTGATAACTTCGGACATGTATGGATAACTTCGGACATACGGTGTTTCTTATGGAAAATGGTTGCCAAGAAAGCTGAGATAACTTCGGACAAACGGAGGAGAACTTCGGACGTACGTTCGTGGCCTTATTTCATTCATTTTTCGGCTCCTACTATTTTATATGAATATTTTATTATTGCTGCTTATTCCTGTCCGATGTTATAGTGGAAAATGCACAGTCAATACTTTTAGGCCTGTATAATCAGTATAGGAGGGGGATATATACGATGTTTAATGGGAGGTTTGACGTACCTCCCAACCTACCAAATAGGAAAACCTACTATTTGGTAGTAGTCTTGGAAAATCCAACGTCAAGGCTATTAACCTAATTGCCATGACGACTTGTCTATTTTGACTGCTATGTCGTCATTCCAACCGCGGTTAAAAAGAAAACGTCTAGAGTCTACTCCTTATCTTGCTCTAGGAGACGTTGTACATTAACCAAAACTACCACCGAAGGTGAAAAAAGCATAGAAGAGAAGAAAAAGGGGTTTACCTTAGTTACCGCTTAAGGCCCATCCCGTGTTCCGTCATGTGCAGATCCCTGTCGAACGTGCGCATGAGCGACCCTCTCTTGTTATCACATCTCACATCAGCAGAAGAACGCGGATGGGCAGGGGTCCAGCGTGAGGGAGGGTATTATGTACGTTGGATTTTCCAAGACTACTACCAAATAGTAGGTTTTCCTATTTGGTAGGTTGGGAGGTACGTCAAACCTCCTAATTTGTTAGTAGTCTTGGCAAATCCAACGTAAAGGCTGCGTAACAAATAGGAGGAGGACATCCAAGCCCAACATACCAAAAAAAACAATGCATAAAACAAAATTATGAATGACAAAGACACAATTTAAACAAGAGAGTTTAATAAAAGAGTGAAAAACTGAGGAGTAGTGTTACGACTGGGGTTCAAATATATCAGGGCTCTTATTCATTGGACTAGTAATGGCATAAATGTTACAACGGAAAGCGCTAGCTCCAACCTCTGATGTATATTCCCAGTGAACAAAGAACACAAATACTCTACAGAGTTCTATATGCAATAATAGGCTATCAAACTCTCAATAAATGTGCGTGTACTCTAGGCTTAATGTTATGTGAAAACAGCCTATTACTACCTATAACCGAAGGTGCTTGGTTATGGTATGCAAAGTAAGGTGGTAAGAGAAGTTACAGCTTACGTTACTTTAATCAATAAATGTCAGGCACTCCTGCATGAAAGAAAGTGCACTAAAGTCCTTCAACACTAACAAGGAATCTTCTTTAACCTGACAAGCGCTAAATAGACCTAGGGGCTAGGGTAGTTATTTGTGCATTTCTAGCCTTGGATTCTGACAGAATTCGTTATATTTACAATATAGAGCATTATTTGTTTTCGGTATGCTTTTATTTTACATATATGATGTATATATGAACCTTCAAGAGTGCTAAAATAAGTGGGAAAAGCATTTGGGTGGTGAAAAACGAAGATATTGGCCACCCGGTCATAATCTCAGGCGAGAGAGAGCCACAGGCAACCCTCCCCTCTCGCTGTCTGTGAGGTAACTGAGACGAGCGGGGCGGTGTGGGCCGGTGTCTGGGTGTTGCATAACGATCTTTTCTGCAACCCACTTGTGCTACATTATCGCGGGAGAGAAAAATAACCGATAAATGATGATAATAAGAGGAAAAATAGATGATAATTGAGGAGGGGAGGGAGGGGGGAATAAGGAGGGGAGGGGGGTGGGTGAGATTTACATGGATGAGTACTGGAGGGGAATTATCTCACCTAGAGACAAATTCCTTTGTTTTGATAGGCCCTTTTTTTTTATGGAAGGCTTTTTTTATGGTCTTGCTTCCGTGAGGCCTATCGCGTTCCCTATAGGAAGCCTTCTGTGAGGCCTATCGCGCTTGCCGGGTTAAATGTTAGATGCTATAAAGATGCTCGTATCGGAAATGGAACCCAAAAAGGCAGGCAGCGGAACAATGCTCGTGCAGGCTATGCACACAAAAAGGCAGAATATATATATAATGCCGTCGGAGCCAAGAATATCCTAAACACAACAACAATAATAATAATCGCCACGACAATGCAGTATTCCTATCAACAAAAAGAGCCTAAGTCGTTTGTGTCTCCATACATCAAACTAGGCTGCAAAATGCTTGTGTAATCATAAATGGGAATGCATAAAAAGAGTAATTGGTTTAATATACTTAATGTCTACTATGATTGATAAAGTCTAGCTAGAGTCAATGATACGAGATACTGGTGCGCATGGCATGCCGCATAGCCTAGTGCAAATCTCAAGTCTGTGCGTCAAATATTACGTTATAGGGAAGGGTAGCTCTCTTGAGAAACCTTAATACCGAAGTATTAAGCGTTCTCCTGGCGTACCTCAAAGACAAACAATCGAGACTAGAACAGTGCAGAATGGTATAGGCAAAAAGCCCTCATTCGTGCATGCTCTACTCTCAATGGCACACAGACTAGAATTTACTCAATCAACTCCAGTTCTCAGGTATGTCGTGCCGCTTTTAACTAAAGCCAGCACTCATAGGAAACAATACCTTATAATATCAGACTCCTAGTCTAGCATTATCTAATCCAGCAGAACACTAATATTTATAGAGACTCTATTGAGACTCTATCTCAGAAATGGCCATAAGATACGACATTACGGATGACGACCACATACCTATAGAATTAACAATCCAAATTAATAAAGCACCGGAAATAACAGAAACTAGCAATAGCATCAAGGCAAAAGTTCCATGGAATGTAATCTCAAATGAAGAGTGCCAAATGTACTGTGATAAAACCAAGGACTTATTAAATAGGGTGCAATATGATGGTAATGGTGTAGCACAATGCAGGGATCCAAAATGTAGTGATGCACAACACAGAAAGGACATTATTAAATTTTACAATAGTATAATAGATTCTTTATCAAAAGCGGGGGAAAGTATTTTTAATAGCCGTAAATATAAGTCCTCATTCAATAAGCCAGGTTGGCAAGACTATGTGGCTGACCTGTATCAGGCCTCCAGAGATGCTAGGTCTCATTGGCTTGAAGTAGGTCAGCCTAGACAGGGGCCTATATTTGAACTTCACAAAAGAGCAAAGGCTAGGACCAAATATGCCATTAGATTTATTAAGCAAAATGAAAACCAATTAAGGAAGGAAGCCCTTGCAAAGAGTCTGGCAGAAAAGGATACTAACTGTTTTTGGAAGGACATCAGATCCATGCAAAATTGTAACACACCATTACCTGTCAGTGTTGAGGGGGTTACGGGTGAAGAGAACATTGCTGACTTATGGAAAACTCATTTTAAGGAACTACTTAACAGTGTAAACCAAAGGTCTACTAATGGTGCAATTCAATATGTGAAAGATAGTAATTATGAAGACATTAAAGTGACTGAAAGTGATCTTGAGAATGCCATAAGAAAACTTAACCTAAATAAAGCTTGTGGGCTGGATGGTATATATGCAGAACATCTTAAATATGCAGATAAGTTGTTAATAGATAAACTTAGTTCTTGTATCACCAGTCTATTTACGCATGGTGTCCTGCCGGAGTCTATGATATCCGTAATACTTGTTCCTGTCATTAAAGATAAATCAGGTAAAATTACAGCAAAAGACAACTACCGCCCAGTAGCACTTGCTAGTGTGGTGAGTAAGGTAGTTGAAATGATAATGCTAGAAAGAATGTCTGCATATATTGTCACCAGCAGCAATCAGTTTGGCTTTAAGAAAAATCACGGCACAGACCAATGCATATATGTGCTGAAAGAAGTGATTGATACATACAACAAACTAAATAGCTCAATTTTCTCTTGTTTTCTTGATGCAAGTAAGGCTTTTGATAGGGTGTGTCACAAAACCTTATTTGAAAAATTAGTTAACAGGGGAGTGCCTAGCTATATTGTTAGGATACTTATTTTCTGGTATGCTAATCAAAAAATGTGTGTAAGATGGGGCAACATCCTGTCAGGCTCTTTCGCCGTAACCAATGGTGTTAGGCAGGGGGGGATATTGTCTCCGTATCTTTTCAACGTCTACATGGATGATCTTAGTCTGGAGCTGAACAAGACTCGTACTGGGTGCTGTATTGGCAGCACCATTGTAAATCATCTCATGTATGCTGATGACCTAGCCTTAATCGCGCCCTCTGGAGCAGGACTGGATAAATTATTAAGAGTATGTGAAAAATTTGGAATCGAACATTCAGTCAAATTTAATCCTATAAAGAGCAATATCATAATATTTAAATCTAACCTTCTATTGAAATCAAAGCTACCTAAATTCCATTTGTATGAAGAAATTATAGAAGAAGTAAGTAAAGTAAAGTATCTAGGACACTATATTTCATGTGATCGCTCAGATGATGAGGATATGGGTCGTCAGCGAAGGCAACTTTACATGCAGGGAAATTCAATATTAAGAAAATTTAATATGTGCACATGGGATACAAAAATAACATTGTTCAACTCCTACTGCTCACCAATGTATACAGCACAACTATGGTGGAACTATAAGAAAATGACAGTGAATAGACTAAGTATCTCATATCACAATATCATGAAAATGTTTCTGGGGCTCTCAAAATATGAGAGTACAAGTACGCTATGTGCCTATATGAACTCACACTGTTACAAATCACTCATTAGAAAGCTAACATATAAATTCATTCAGCGCCTTAACACTTCTGAGAACAGGATCATTAAAATGCTACAAACTCCAAGCATAGTGTACACCTCCAGGATCCAGGCACACTGGAGGAAGTTGCTCTATATTTAACCTTAAGTAATGATTTCAGGTCTGCTACTCTACAGAATTAGCATACCGGTACTGATCCTCATAGTGCAGTACAGTACCGATATTCCTATACTGTACTGTAGCAACATACTGTACCGGAAGCTAAATGATGTGAGGCATGGTACTGTACACAATTAGGACAGTGGTTTTGGTAACACAGTACTTTGATGACCACTGTTTTTGGTTGAGGCAGTGCTGTGAACTACATGATAGCAAGCTGGGTATTATTTAATTTATTTTTATTTTATGTAGCCTATGTACAGTAGCTTATATATATTTATATATATTTATGTTACTGTAAGGTATATATGGACCCCAGTATGGTCCCCTCTGTACTGTGTGAGTCTGAAATAAAGTATTATTATTATTATTATTATTATTATTATAGGAAGCGGTACTAAACAATAGGAGTGCCAACCAATGCTTCGTGATCTACTTATCTTAACAACTAACATACATGGGTTATATCAGACCTTAACGCACAATACAACTGGCCAGCATGAAGCTGATTTTGCAGAGTTAACCAGAGGGGGTATAATATTAATAACAAGGTGGTGAAAGATATGAAAAAGAAGAGAGGTAGGCAGAGGAAAAGATTCTCAGGTACAGAGCAGGGGACAGGTAGCAAGGGAAAAAGATGGGTGCGTTCTAGAAACCAGATCTGAGGGAGAGAGTGGCGAGGAACTGTATATATACTCACACTAGCTCGAGGCGCGTGGGAAAAAAGCGGTTACAAGTCCTCTAGCCACTAGTAAGGGAGCTAACAGCATGGGAAGGACCTCTCTCAACCAACCCCCACGAGGCAGCCAGCCGTGACGTCATCGAGCGGGACAAAACACTACGTGCTCCCTCTCACTCTGTTCTACTCTCTCTCTCTCTCCCAGATCCCATCATTACTAGTTAATGATAAAACATATACTTTACAATTAAATATAAAGCCTTGACATGGGTGAAAACAAAAAGCCTTTCTGGACTGCCCATGACACAAGCTTTCATATGAAATAAAG